>CM064565.1:198998-553179 GCA_032716605.1 Paralithodes platypus | reverse complement strand
AGAGAGAGAGATGAGAGAGCGAGACAGAGAGAGATGGGAGAGGAGGAGATGAGAGAGAGAGAGGACATAATCAAAGGTGGGTGGTGAGATGATGACGAAGAGGGGAGGGGGAGAGAGAGTACAAAGAATAGGTGGTGAGAGAGAGAGGATGACATAATAATGGTTGGAGGAGGAGTGAGAGAGGAGAGAGCGGAGAGAGGAGAGAGAGAGAGAGAGGAGACAGAGACATTAATATTAGGTGGAGAGATAACGGGGAGTTGGAGGAGAGAGGAGATGAGAGAGAGAGGACAATAATATAAGGGTGCGTGGTGAGGAGAGAGCGCAGATTATAGAGAGACCATTATAATAGTGGTGAGAGAGATGAGGAGAGACCCTAGAGACAATTATAATAGGTGGGATGAGAAAGAGAGAGAGAGAGAGAGAGAATATAGTAGGTGGTCTGAGAGAGAGACGAGGGGAGATGGAGAGGAGGCGAGAGAGAAGGGAAGAGATGGGAGAGAGATATAATAGGTGTGTGAGGAGAGAGGGAGCTTGAGGAGACCCCCGCAGCCGAGAGACCTAATTATAGTCGTTGGAGGAGAGGGAGGAGAGAGAGGAGCAGGGGAGGAGCGACCATTAATCATTAGGTGGAGAGAGAAAATGGGAGAGCGACATAATAATAGGTGTTGAGAGAGAGAGAGTGGGATGAGATAAGAGAGCCATAAAATATGTGTGGTGAGATTGAGAGAGAGAGGAGAGAAGAGACAATAATAGGTGGTTTGAGAGAGAGGAGAGGGAGGATGGAGGAGGTTAATCTATTAGGGTGAGAGAGAGGGAGAGCGACATATAATAGGTGTGAGAGAGATAAGGGGAGGGTGAGAGATATAATATGTGGGTGAGAGGGAGAGGGAGGAGTCATATAATAGGTGTGAGAGAAAGGGGGTTGGAGGGGAGGTGTGTATTATTAAATAGGGTGGAGAGAGAGAGACGACATTGGACGAGACATAATCATAAGGTGTGGAGGGGAGAGATAGGGGAGGGAGAGCCGAGAAGAGGACATCATAATAAGGTGCGTGTGAGATGAGGGGATGAGGGAGGAGATTATTGTATGTTTTTGGATGATGAGCGCGGGTGAGAGGGACCATACCCCTACTAGGTGGATGAGAGAGAGAGAGAGACAATAAAGGTGGGGGAGCAGCGGAGGAGAGAGAGAGAGGACATAATAATCGGTGGTGATGAGCGAGAGAGAGGAGCGCATTTAATCAGAGGTTGGTGGAGGAGAGGAGGAGGAGACGAGGAGAAACGACCATAATAATAGGTGGTGGTGAGAGTATGGATGAGAGATAGATAATGTCTATATAGGTGGTGGGAGGAGAGATGAGAGCGAGGAGAAGAGGACATAAGAATAGGTGTGGGGAGAGAGGGAGAGCGAGAGAGAGGAGAGAGAGAGAGACGAGACATAATAATAGGTTGTGAGAGATGAGGAAGAGATAGAGACGAGAGAACGGAGACTAAGAATAGGTGGTGAGATCTGAGTGAGGGAGAAGGGAGTAATAGAGAGAGAGACATAATAATAGGTGGTGAGAGAGAGAGAGAGAGAGACATAATAATAGGTGGTGAGAGAGAGAGAGAGAGACATAATAATAGGTGGTGAGAGAGAGAGAGAGAGAGACCCCGACGGAGATGACGAGGAGATGACGAGAGAGAGAGATAGATTAATAGGTTCCTGGTGAGAGACAGATGATGTGAGAGAGAGAGAGAGTAGGAGTCCCTAGAGGACCCGATAATAATAGTGTTGGTCTCTCCGGAGGGAGAGCACGATAAGGGAGAGGGCGAGGATGGAGATGAGAGAGTACATATTTTAACATAATAGGTTGGTGAGAGGGAGAGAGGAGAAGAGAGGAACATAATAATAGGGTTGGTGAAGAGAGACGAGAGTGAGAGGAGGCCAGAAGGAGATATACATAATAGGTTTGTGATACGAGACCAGAGACGCACGAGAGACTCATAATAGGTGGTGAGTGAGAGAGGGGAGAGTATGAGACGAGCATATCATAGATGGTGGAGAGAGAGAGATGGAGAGCCATTAATACCTATAGGTGGTGTGGAGAAGGAGAGGGGAGACGACGAGAGAGAGAGAGAGAGGGGGAGTTGTTGAGAATGAATAAGAGAAGAGCGTGGCTATGAGGAGGGAGAGAGAGAGAGATGAAGAGAGACATAAAAATAGGGGGGAGGGGAGAGAGAAGGAATTGATGAGAGATTGAGAGAGAGGAGAGATGGAAAGGAGTGGTGGGGACGAGGGAGAAGGAGGAGAGAGGGAGAGAGTGGGGGGGGGGGGGGGGGGGGGGGGGGGGGGGCTGAGAGAGAGAGAGAGAGGGAGCCAGGCGAGTTGGGGAGAGAGAGTAGAGAGAGAGGAGGGATGAGATGAGGGGGGAGAGACGATGGAGAGCTCAGGATGAGAGGGGAAGAGGGGGGAGCGGGAGGAGGAGAGGAGGAGAAGGAGGAGGGGGAGAGAGGAGAGAGAGGGGAGAGAGGAGAGGAGGGAGGGGGGTGGGGGGGGGGGGGGGTAGGGGGACGGGGGGGGGGGGGGGGGGGGGGGGGGGGGGGGGGGGGAGGGGGGACGAGGGGGGGGGGGAGGGGGGGGGGCGGGGGGGGGGGGGGGGGCAAGAGATTGGCGGGGGCGCGGCAGGAAGAAGGGGGGGGGGGGCAGAAAGAAAGGGGGGCAGCAGACAGCAGGAAACAGAAAAACAGAAAAAAAACAGAAAAGAAGGGCAACGAAAGGAATGGGGGGGGGGGGGGAGAGAGAGAGAAGGGAGAAAGGGAGGGAGAGAGAAGAGAGAGAAGAGTGGAATGAGAGAGCGAGGACGAAGGAAGAGAGAGAGAGGGAGAGAGAGAGAGAGAGAAGGATGCGTCATGGGTTGAAAGAGGGAGGGAGGAGGGGGTGGGGGAAGAGGTAAATTGTGGGGGAGGTGGAGGGGGAGGAGGAGGAGGAATGATGGGGGGGAAGAAAGGTTACTCAAGGACGTTCTGGGGAGGAGGAGGAGGTGTAACGGAGGAAAGAGGGGGGAGTGGGGGAGGGAGGGAGGGGGGAGGCAAGCGTACGAGAGAGAGAGATGGAGGTGGTTGACTTGAAATAAAAACAAAATGGAGAGAAAATGAAATGAGGCTCAAGAAATATAGTTGGCTCGAACGTAAGAAATATAGTTGGCTCGAACGTAAGAAATATAGTTGGCTCGAACGTAAGAAATATAGATGGCTCGAACGTAAGAAATATAGTTGGCTCGAACGTAAGAAATATAGTTGGCTCGAACGTAAGAAATATAGTTGGCTCGAACGTAAGAAATATAGTTGGCTCGAACGTAAGAAATATAGTTGGCTCGAACGTAAGAAATATAGTTGGCTCGAACGTAAGAAGATTAAATAATAAATACTGTATAATGCAAGTTTGATAATTATGATAGTCATTTATAACAAGATATTTAATATGAAATGTGTGAGGGAATTTAATTTTAAAGGGGGTACTGCTTGGTTTTTGGTCTGTGTACACCTAGCGGTCGCGAAACATTTCCCCATAGGGAATTCCGGTGTATTGTCCATAGTGTATTTCTATGTATTTGATCTGCATTAGCATCCTAGGTTCGAATCCCTGGACTGCCACATGTATTTGTTGATTTCATTAAGGGGAGATCTCCACTTGAGGGATTTTTTTCTTGACCCCTTTCTCCGTCATGTTTAGCCCCATTGCTTTTGATATTATAAAACGTTTGCCCCATTAGTTTAGCGATTTTAAGAACTTTCACCCCATATTAAGACCTTTCGTGCCATTCAGGTGTCGATTTTATCCTGGCGAGCAATAGCGAGCCTGTAATTTAAGAGGAACCGGCTTTCAGCCGGGACATTTTTCTACCGAAAAATGTACAAATTTATCTTGGAAGGGACTCAAGGGGGTGTAATCTTAAGCTTGATGGAGGTCTAGGGACCAAACTAAACACCTCCCCTTAACTGAGTTTAGGAGTAAAGTGGGTTGGTGGAGGGAACATAATAATAATATATATATATATATATATATATATATATATATATATATATATATATATATATATATATATATATGATCTGCATCTGTATGTGGTAACCCAGGTTCGAACCCCGGTGGATCACATGCTGGCTGTCATTAAGGGGAGGTTTTTAGTTGATTCCCTAGAATTCCATCAAGCTTAAAATTACTCCCCCTTGACCCCCTTTCAAGATAAATTTGTACATTTTTCGGTAGAAAATTTCCCGGCCAAAGGCCGGTTCCCCTTAAATTACAGGCTCGCTATCCCTCGCCAGGAAAAAATCGACACCTACATGGCACGAATGGTCTTAAAATTGACCGAAATGGGGCGAGGGTCCTTAAAATCGCCAAACTAATGGGGCAAGCGTCTTTAAATCTCACAAGCAATGGGGCTAAACATGAGGGAGAAAGAGGTTCAGAAAAAAATCCTCCCGGTGGAAATCTGCCCTTTAATGTCTTATTGGGAGGTGTTTGGTGTGGGGGGAGGGAAATAACTAAATAATAACAGATTGTTCAGCTCTGTATATTGCTTGATGGATTTATTTATTGTTGAGTTTCCTCGCTAGACCTCCATCATGCTTATAAAATACCCCCTAGGACCCCCCCCCCCCCCCTTCAAGATAAATGTGTACACTTTTCGGTAGAAAAATTTCCTGGTCTAACGCCGGTTCCTTCTCAAATTAGAGGCTCGCTTTCGCTCGCCACGAAAAAATCAACACCTAAAGGGCACGATTATATATATATATATATATATATATATATATATATATATATATATATATATATATATATATATATAGAGAGAGAGAGAGAGAGAGAGAGAGAGAGAGAGAGAGAGATGTTGGGGGGAGGAAGGAGAGGATATTATCAAATTATACAATTGTAATAGGACAATTAATATCAATTAAATAACTAGAATGAGACGCATGCCACCGTAACGACAATATAATTATACAGTCATCTAGGGGGTGGGGTGGGGGGGGGGGGGTTATATATATATATATATATATATATATAATTTAGTTTTCTTTTCAACTTTTTTTTTAGTTTGCTCCAGAGACCTCTATCAAGCTTAATAAAACACCCCCAGAACCCCCCTTTGAGCTAAAT
The DNA here is from genome assembly GCA_032716605.1 of Paralithodes platypus. NCBI lineage: Eukaryota > Metazoa > Arthropoda > Malacostraca > Decapoda > Lithodidae > Paralithodes > Paralithodes platypus. Next base: position 548,033 of record CM064565.1, on the reverse strand, counting down.
TTTTACATTTTTCGGTAGAAAAATGTCCCGACCTAGGGTTTAATTACAGGCTCGCTATCGCTCGCCAGGAAAAAAATGATTCCTAGATAACACGAAAGATGTTAATATTGGCAAAGACCTGGGAAACTAAAAGATGTTAATATTGGCAAAGACCTGGGAAACTAAAAGGAAACAATTCTACAATGAGATTACATACATGTTAATATCTCTCTCTCTCTCTCTCACACACACACACACACACACACACACACACAACCTGTGTTACAACCGGCCTTGCCAAGAATCAAACACACACACACACACAACCTGTGTTACAACCGGCCTTGCCAAGAATCAAACACACACACACACACACACACACACACACACACACACACACACACACACACACACACACACACACACACACACACAACCTGTGTTACAACCGGCCTTGCCAAGAATCAAACACACACACACACACACACACACACACACACACAACCTGTGTTACAACCGGCCTTGCCAAGAATCAAACACACACACACACACACACACAACCTGTGTTACAACCGGCCTTGCCAAGAATCAAACACACACACACACACACACACACACACACACACACACACACACAAAACCTGTGTTACAACCGGCCTTGCCAAGAATCAAACACACACACACACACACACACACACACACACACACACACACACACACACACACACACACAACCTGTGTTACAACCGGCCTTGCCAAGAATCAAACACACACACACACACACACACACACACACACACACACACACACAACCTGTGTTACAACCGGCATTGCCAAGAATCAAACACACACACACACACACACACACACACACACACACACACACACACACACACACACACACACACACACACACACAACCTGTGTTACAACCGGCCTTGCCAAGAATCAAACACACACACACACACACACACACACACACACACACACACACACACACACACACAACCTGTGTTACAACCGGCCTTGCCAAGAATCAAACACACACACACACACACACACACACACACACACACACACACACACACACACACACACACACACACACACACACACACACAACCTGTGTTACAACCGGCCTTGCCAAGAATCAAACACACACACACACACACACACACACACACACACACACAACCTGTGTTACAACCGGCCTTGCCAAGAATCAAACACACACACACACACACACACACACACACACACACACACACACACACACAACCTTGTTACAACCGGCATTGCCAAGAATCAAACACACACACACACACACACACACACACACACACACACACACACACACAACCTGTGTTACAACCGGCCTTGCCAAGAATCAAACACACACACACACACACACACACACACACACACACACACACACACACACACACACACACACACACAACCTGTGTTACAACGGCCTTGCCAAGAATCAAACACACACACACACACACACACACACACACACACACACACACACACACACAACCTGTGTTACAACCGGCCTTGCCAAGAATCAACACACACACACACACACACACACACACACACAACACACACACAACCTGTGTTACAACCGGCCTTGCCAAGAATCAAACACACACACACACACACACACACACACACACACACACACACACACACACACACACACACACACACATCCTGTGTTACAACCGGCCTTGCCAAGAATCAAACACACACACACACACACACACACACACACACACACACACACACACACACACACACAACCTGTGTTACAACCGGCATTGCCAAGAATCAAACACACACACACACACACACACACACACACACACACACACACAACCTGTGTTACAACCGGCCTTGCCAAGAATCAAACACACACACAAGGTCGTTCCTACTGTATGTGTGGCATGAACTAGAACCTCGTGTGTGTGTGTGTGTGTGTGTGTGTGTGTGTGTGTGTGTGTGTGTGTGAGAGAGAGACCTACTGTATGTGTGGCATGAACTAGAACCTCGTGTGTGTGTGTGTGTATGTTTGTGTGTATGTGAGTGTGAGAGACCTACTGTATGTGTGGCATGAACTAGAACCTCGTGTGTGTGTGTGTATGTTTGTGTGTGTGTGAGTGTGTGTGTGTATGTTTGTGTGTGTGTGTGAGAGAGAGAGACCTACTGTATGTGTGGCATGAACTAGAACCTCGTGTGTGTGTGTGTGTGTATGTTTGTGTGTATGTGAGTGTGAGAGACCTACTGTATGTGTGGCATGAACTAGAACCTCGTGTGTGTGTGTGTGTGTGTCTGTGTGTGTGTATGTGTGTGTATGTGAGTGTGAGACCTACTGTATGTGTGGCATGAACTAGAACCTCGTGTGTATGTGTGTGTGTGTGTGTGTGTGTGTGTGTGTGTGTATGTGTGTGTGTTTATGTGTGTGTGTGTGTGTGAGAGAGAGAGACCTACTGTATGTGTGGCATGAACTAGAACCTCGTGTGTGTGTGTGTGTGTGTGTTTGTGTAGCTGAAATCGAATACAAAGAGACTTAATCGGTACAGGGGTTGTTCTAGCTACCATATGTCCTTCCTTAGCTGCATAAAATCGTCTAAATGTAGCTGAAGTCCAATAAAAAGACGTGATCGGATGTTGAAAGGGTTAACTAGTTCAAGAGTCTCGGGGGCTGAGGCAGGTTGATAAATGATGGTGGTGGTGAGAAGTTGTCTTAGCTACCATATGTCCTTCCTAAGCTACATGAAACCGTTTCAATGGTAGTGAGGAGTTGTCTTAGCTAGCATATGTCCTTCCTAAGCTGCATAAAACCGTCTCAATGGTGGTGAGGAGTTGTCTTAGCTACCATATGTCCTTCCTAAGCTACATAAAACCGTCTCAATGGTAGTGAGGAGTTGTCTTAGCTACCATATGTCCTTCCTAAGCTACATAAAACCGTCTCAATGGTAGTGAGGAGTTGTCTTAGCTACCATATGTCCTTCCTAAGCTGCATAAACCGTCTCAATGGTAGTGAGGAGTTGTCTTAGCTACCATATGTCCTTCCTAAGCTGCATAAACCGTCTCAATGGTAGTGAGGAGTTGTCTTAGCTACCATATGTCCTTCCTAAGCTGCATAAACCGTCTCAATGGTAGTGAGGAGTTGTCTTAGCTACCATATGTCCTTCCTAAGCTGCATAAACCGTCTCAATGGTAGTGAGGAGTTGTCTTAGCTACCATATGTCCTTCCTAAGCTACATAAACCGTCTCAATGGTGGTGAGGAGTTGTCTTAGCTACCATATGTCCTTCCTAAGCTGCATAAACCGTCTCAATGGTAGTGAGGAGTTGTCTTAGCTACCATATGTCCTTCCTAAGCTACATAAAACCGTCTCAATGGTAGTGAGGAGTTGTCTTAGCTACCATATGTCCTTCCTAAGCTGCATAAACCGTCTCAATGGTAGTGAGGAGTTGTCTTAGCTACCATATGTCCTTCCTAAGCTGCATAAACCGTCTCAATGGTAGTGAGGAGTTGTCTTAGCTACCATATGTCCTTCCTAAGCTGCATAAACCGTCTCAATGGTAGTGAGGAGTTGTCTTAGCTACCATATGTCCTTCCTAAGCTGCATAATCCGTCTCAATGGTAGTGAGGAGTTGTCTTAGCTATCATATGTCCTTCCTAAGCTGCATAAACCGTCTCAATGGTAGTGAGGAGTTGTCTTAGCTACCATATGTCCTTCCTAAGCTGCATAAACCGTCTCAATGGTAGTGAGGAGTTGTCTTAGCTACCATATGTCCTTCCTAAGCTGCATAATCCGTCTCAATGGTAGTGAGGAGTTGTCTTAGCTACCATATGTCCTTCCTAAGCTGCATAAACCGTCTCAATGGTAGTGAGGAGTTGTCTTAGCTACCATATGTCCTTCCTAAGCTACATAAACCGTCTCAATGGTAGTGAGGAGTTGTCTTAGCTACCATATGTCCTTCCTAAGCTACATAAACCGTCTCAATGGTAGTGAGGAGTTGTCTTAGCTACCATATGTCCTTCCTAAGCTGCATAAACCGTCTCAATGGTAGTGAGGAGTTGTCTTAGCTACCATATGTCCTTCCTAAGCTACATAAACCGTCTCAATGGTAGTGAGGAGTTGTCTTAGCTACCATATGTCCTTCCTAAGCTGCATAAACCGTCTCAATGGTAGTGAGGAGTTGTCTTAGCTACCATATGTCCTTCCTAAGCTACATAAACCGTCTCAATGGTAGTGAGGAGTTGTCTTAGCTACCATATGTCCTTCCTAAGCTACATAAACCGTCTCAATGGTAGTGAGGAGTTGTCTTAGCTACCATATGTCCTTCCTAAGCTGCATAAACCGTCTCAATGGTAGTGAGGAGTTGTCTTAGCTACCATATGTCCTTCCTAAGCTACATAAAACCGTCTCAATGGTAGTGAGGAGTTGTCTTAGCTACCATACGTCCTTCCTAAGCTACATAAAACCGTCTGAATGGTAGTGAGGTATTGTTCCAGGGACCATAGATCTTTCCTAAGCTACATCAAATCGTCTAAATGATGGTGAGGTGTTGTTCCAGCTGCCATATATCATTCCTAAGCTGCACAAAATCGTCTAAATGTAGCCAGAAATGCAATACAAACAAACGTCATCGGATGTTGAAAGGGTAAATAACCCCGCAGCAGGTTGATGAAATAATGGTAGGCAGGTGTTAGTTTAGCTACCATACATCTTTACTAAGCTACATAAAACCGTCTAAATGGTAGTGAGGTGTTTTAGCCACCATAGGTCCTTCCTAAGCTGCAGAAAATCGTGTAAATGTAACTGACATAATGGTAGTGTGGTGTTTTATATCCTTCCCAAGCTTCATAAAATCGTCTAAATGTCAGTGAGGTATTGTTCCAAGGACCATATGTCTTTCCTAAGCTACATACAATCGTTTATATGTAGCTGAAACCGAATGAAAACAAACTTCATCGGATGTTGAAAGGGTTAATAGTTGAGGCAGGTTAGTATTTGATGGCAGTAAGGAGTTGATTTAGCCACCATATGTCCTTCCTAAGCTGCATAAGATCTACTAAAACAGACGTGATCGGGTGTTGAAAGGGTTAAATAGTCCGGGAGTCCCTAGGCTGAGGCAGGTTGATAAATGATGGTAGTGTGGTGGTAAGGAGTTCCGGCTTCCTGTGGTTACCTGAGAGAGCGAGAGAGAGAGAGAGAGAGAGAGAGAGTGTGATTGTGTGTGTGAGAGAGAGAGATAGGGGGGAATGTGTGAGAGTGAGTGTGAGTGTGTGAGAGTAAGTATGTGTAAGAATAGGATAGAATTATTTATTTAGCCAAAACATGTATATACAAATGGATTATACAAAAATATCGTTATATTGGCAGATCCCTTTGAGAGTTTAAGGGGAGATGGTTCACTTTTTGGGCGATTTTTGCATGTATTCATTATTTTTGCATGTATTCATTATTTTTGCATGTATTCATTATTTTTTTAGTTTCCTCCCTAGACCTCCATAAAATTTATTAAAAAACATCCATTAGATCCCCCTTCTAGATTAATTAATTTCCCGGCCGAAGGCCGGTTCTTCCAACATTACAGGCTCACTATCGTTCGCCAGGGAAAAAATCGACACCTAAATAGCACGAAAGGTCTAAATATTGACGAAATGTGACGACAGGTCTTAAAATCAACTAACTAATGGGGCAAACATCTTTAACATCTGAAAACTAATGGGGCTAAACACGAGGGAGAAAGGGGTCCAGCAAACCGGCCCATCTTAACTCTCTTAACAGGCACCCACTGTATATTATGTTAACACACTTAAGGGGAGATTTCCACTTGAGAGATTTTTTTCTTTTGCTTTTTCTAATTTTAAGACATTCGCCCCATTATTTTGACGATTTTAAGAACTTTCGACCCATTTCTGTCAATTTTAAGACCTTTCGTGCCATGTAGGTGTCGATTTTATCCTGGCGAGCGATAGCGAGCCTGTAATATAAGAGGAACCGGCCTTCAGCCGGGACATTTTTCTACCGAAAAATGTACAAATTTATCTTGAAAGGGGGTCTAGGGGGAGTAATTTTAAGCTTGATGGAAGTCTAGGGAATCAACTAAAAACCTCCCCTTAAGTACAAATACCTCCCCTTAAAACCTCCCCTTAAGTACAAATACCTCCCCTTAAAACCTCCCCTTAAGTACAAATACCTCCCCTTAAGTACTTCTCTGCTGGTGGCTACTGTACTGTAGATATCAAAGAGAACGGGAGAGGGAGAGAGAGAGGGAGTTTCATAGATAGACAGACTGCACAGACCTTGCGGTTCCTATTAGGCAGTCTGGACTTAATTCTAACATGGGATTTGCTACAAAGGCAGAGACACTACTCCCTCCGACCTTAACCCCTACAGTACCGGTGACGTCCTTTTCATCACATTCTGGCAACTATTAGACGATTGTATTCAGCTTAGGAAGGCCCTCTAGGTATAGTAAGGCTTCAAACTATCACAACCAACCCTTTTAACTATCACAGATCCTTCCTAAGCTGCATAATATCGTCTAAATGTAGCTATAATACAATATAACACACGTCGCTGGTACTCAAAGGGTTAATACAATACAACACGTCGCTGGTACTCAAAGGGTTAATACAATACAACACACGTCGCTGGTACTCAAAGGGTTAATACAATACAACACACGTCGCTGGTACTCAAAGGGTTAATACAATACAACACACGTCGCTGGTACTCAAAGGGTTAACTGTGGCATGAAATTTAGTTGGTGAAAACAAGGCCCCCAGCAGAATGGAAAAATTTGCACTGGGAAATTTGCACTGGGAAATTGGCACTGGGACATTCATACTAAAGAACGAAGTTGAGAATATTGCATACTACTGATATACTTAACCTAATATTTATTATTATTTGTAGTATTATTATTAGTAGTAGTGCCGGTAGTAGTAGTAGTAGTAGTAGTAGTAGTAGTAGTAGTAGTAGTAGTAGTAGTAGTAGTAGTAGTTTTTGTTACCTATATTTCTCGAACCTCCTCGAAATGGGGGAGGGAGAGAGAGAGAGAGTGAGTGAGTGAGTGAGTGAGTAGATTAAGGGTTGAGAAATAGAGAGGCCATATAGAAAATGAGGAGCCATTAATAGTTACGAGGGAAACAAGAGGGGTCAGATTACACACACACACACACACACACACACACACACACACACACACACACACACACACATTGATCACAACTCTGGTTTACAGGGGCGGCAGCGTATACCTTGTTGTAACTACTGTAAGGAAGTAGGTGTTATTCTTGATAGTCTCCCTATAGAATGGTCATCTGGTGTTGAGAAGGTAAGGAGGTAGGGAGAGCATTACTGCAGGAGGGAGGGAATTACGGTATGGGGGGAGGAGGAGGAGGAGGAGGAGGAGGAAGATAAGGAAAATAATGAGAATAAGGAAAGAAAATAGAATAGAGAGAGCAGAAAGGAAATTTAGAGGAAGCGGAGGAGGAGGAGGAAGGAGAAGAAGAGGAAGATGAGGAGGAGGAGGAAGAAGAAAGGGAGGAAGAAGAAGAAGAAGAAGAAGAGGAAGAAGCAGCAGCAGAAGAAGAAGAAGAAGAAGAAGAAGAAGAAGAAGAGAGGGAGAAGCAGAAGAAGAAGAAGAAGAAGAAGAAGAAGAAGAAGATGAGGAGCAGAGAGTCACGCGGGGAATAGGGGAATCAGTTGGGAGGGAATACGTGGAGTTTTAGAGGAGTCACGATAGGTGGTGGAGAGGAGGGGATGGGGGGGGGGGTAGCAATGGGGGAGAGAAGACACGTAGAAAATGAGAGAGAGAGAGAGAGAGAGAGAGAGAGAGAGAGAGAGAGAGAGAGAGAGAGAGAGAATAGGGGAAAGATGGGAGACGAGTTAACCAAGAATATTAGGTGAAAGGGAGGGGTGGGGGGATAGGGCAGCAGACTTTGTGGTAGGGTAGTGGGGGGGAGTTGGTGAAAGAGGGGGTGAGATGCAGAGTGGGTGAGGTGCAAGGGGGGGGGGAGTTAGAGGGGGCGAGATACAGAGAAGGTGAAAGAGGGGGTGAGATGCAGAGTGGGTGGAGAGAGGGAGGGAGGGAGTTAGAGGGGGCGAAATACAGAGAAGGTGAAAGAGAGGGGATGAGGTGGAGAGGGGGGGGGGACGTAGAGGTTAGAGAGGGGGTGAGATGCAGAGAAAGGGGGGGATAGAGTAGAGGTGAAAGAGGGGGCAGGGGGGGTACAAGGTGAGACAAGGACGCAGCCCACACAAAGGCCGGTGCTCCCCCCCAGGTGTTTTTGTTGCCCCCCACCCCACCCCACCCCACAGTACCGCTTCTGCAGGACCGCGGGCACTGTAGTATACCGCTCACTACACCACCACAGTCACTCACGGTACCTAAGGCATTTCTCGCTCTCTCTCTCTCTCTCTCTCTCTCTCTCTCTCTCTCTCTCTCTCTCTCTCTCTCTCTCTCTCTCTCTCTCTCTCTCTCTCTCTCTTTCTTTCTTTCTTTCTTTCTTTCTTTCTTTCTTTCTCTCTCTCTCTCTCTCTCTCTATATATATATATATATATATATATATATATATATATATATATATATATATATATATATATATATATATATATATATATATGGGTGGGCTAGAGACTGGCATCCGAGTATACTACCATAAACGCGAAAACTTGCGCTATTGTGGATTATATACCAAAAAACCTGCTCAAATAAAAAGTGGTATATGAAACTGGTCAATACATAGCCGGTGTAGCTATTATTATAATATATGGTAGGTAATTATAGCAGGATAGATATATGGTATTACAAGCCAATATATGGTAGGTAATTATAGCAGGATAGATATATGGTATTACAAGCCAATATATGGTAGGTAATTATAGCAGGATAGATATATGGTATTACAATCCAATATATGGTAGGTAATTATAGCAGGATAGATATATGGTATTACAATCCAATATATGGTAGGTAATTATAGCAGGATAGATATATGGTATTACAAGCCAATATATGGTAGGTAATTATAGCAGGATAGATATATGGTATTACAAGCCAATATATGGTAGGTAATTATAGCAGGCTAGATATATGGTATTACAAGCCAATATATGGTAGGTAATTATAGCAGGATAGATATATGGTATTACAATCCAATATATGGTAGGTAATTATAGCAGGATAGATATATGGTATTACAAGCCAATATATGGTAGGTAATTATAGCAGGATAGATATATGGTATTACAAGCCAATATATGGTAGGTAATTATAGCAGGATAGATATATGGTATTACAAGCCAATATATGGTAGGTAATTATAGCAGGATAGATATATGGTATTACAAGCCATATATGGTAGGTAATTATAGCAGGATAGATATATGGTATTACAATCCAATATGGTAGGTAATTATAGCAGGCTAGATATATGGTATTACAAGCCAATATATGGTAGGTAATTATAGCAGGATAGATATATGGTATTACAAGCCAATATATGGTAGGTAATTATAGCAGGCTAGATATATGGTATTACAAGCCAATATATGGTAGGTAATTATAGCAGGCTAGATATATGGTATTACAAGCCAATATATGGTAGGTAATTATAGCAGGATAGATATATGGTATTACAAGCCAATATATGGTAGGTAATTATAGCAGGCTAGATATATGGTATTACAAGCCAATATATGGTAGGTAATTATAGCAGGATAGATATATGGTATTACAAGCCAATATATGGTAGGTAATTATAGCAGGATAGATATATGGTATTACAAGCCAATATATGGTAGGTAATTATAGCAGGATAGATATATGGTATTACAAGCCAATATATGGTAGGTAATTATAGCAGGATAGATATATGGTATTACAAGCCAATATATGGTAGGTAATTATAGCAGGATAGATATATGGTATTACAAGCCAATACACAGGGTAAGCAAAATAAGACAAAGAATGCTACTCAGGTACTCACACTATTAACCCCTTGAGTTATATGACGCATGTCGGTAGTTTATTCTGGCTATCATCACACGATTTTCTTTATAATAGGAATGATATATTATGGTAGACAAGTTCAATTGAGACAGTCTTTTAAATCCCACAGGTCCTTCCAAAACTATAAAATTATATAACAATAGCCAAACTATGCTGTCAAAATGCATCATAATTTTCACATTATTAAGTGAAAACCTCCCCTTAATTTTTTTTTTTTTTTTGCTGAGAGTACTATTTTCGTCTGGTAGTGTGGTATGTACTGTATATATATATATATATATATTCGGTGGACTTATTTTCTTTCTAATAGTGGAAGTATACCTCTGGAAACGAATATATGAATATAATTGTCTACATGAATTACAACTATGTAGTAGGCTATATGATAATTATTGGAAAACAAGTTATATCCAAAAATCTAACCAGATAGTTATAATTGCATACAGAAAAACTTAATGGGTCCTTGAATTCTTATGAGTGGTCTGAGACTATGGGTGGTATTCTGAAACAATTCTTATGAGTGGTCTGGAGGCTATGGGTGGTATTCTGAAACAATTCTTATGAGTGGTCTGGAGACTATGGGTGGTATTCTGAAACAATTCTTATGAGTGGTCTGGAGGCTATGGGTGGTATTCTGAAACAATTCTTATGAGTGGTCTGGAGGCTATGGGTGGTATTCTGAAACAATTCTTATGAGTGGTCTGGAGACTATGGGTGGTATTCTGAAACAATTCTTATGAGTGGTCTGGAGACTATGGGTGGTATTCTGAAACAATTCTTATGAGTGGTCTGGAGACTATGGGTGGTATTCTGAAACAATTCTTATGAGTGGTCTGAGACTATGGGTGGTATTCTGAAACAATTCTTTCCCCTCCCAACGCCTGATACCGAACGAATATTGTGGGAATGAGTTTGGTTTAAGGGGAGATGGGTAATTTTTATGGTCCCCCTTCTTCCTCGTGTTTAGCCCCATTAGTTTTCAGATTTTAAGACGTTCGCCCCATTAGTTTGTAGATTTTAAAACCTTTCGTCCCCTTTCTATATCAATATCATAGACCTTTCGTGCCATTTAGGTGTCGATATTTTCCTGGCGAGCGATAGGGAGCCTGTAATTTTAAGAGAAACTGGCTTTCGGCCGGAACATTTTTCTATCGAAAAATGTACAAATGTATCTTGAAGGGGGGGTCTAGGGAGTGTTTTTTTAAAGTTTGATGAAGGGCTAGCAAGGGGGCTTAAGCAAATAATGTATACAGTATATATATATCCACTGTCCCCATAAGAATAGCACTCTACGGCATCCGAATGTACGGTTGCGCTAATAAGTCATGTTCCAGCTGTCATTACGTTTGGCTCGCTCTGTGCTGTTTTAATGTCTGTCAGATGTTGGATAGGGTGGGTAAGTGTAGGATTATGTGTGTGTATTTCCCTCGATATGAAGAAATTAAGCTTAGATATTGCTGATACCAATTATTGATCAAAACATACTTGGTGCCGAGACATCACTTATTAGCGCGAATGTACCTCCACATTCTTGTGACGCCAAATTACTGGATGGGAATCTTTATACAATAGAAAGTAGATTTTGGAGTACAAAAGATGGAAGATTTGCCTTAACCCTCTCCGACATATGACGCGATTTTGAGCCTATTAGGGATACTTTAAAAAGTTAATTGGATCTCAAGGTTTGTCAGTGCTGTGTGTTTATATTTAATGAATACATATTTTATTTGCTAGAGATCTTTCCTAAGCTGCATAATATCGTCTATCGAATCCACGGACTGCCACATGTGTTTGTAAATTTCATTAATCGATTTTAGGAGTATGGTTGGTTGTTGGAAGGAACATAATAAAAGATCCAGTATAAGCTGGTAATACGCGTTATGATCCTCAAAGGGTTAAGGGGGATGGGCGTATTTATTTCCTCATGTGTATATTTTTATATTTTGTTTAGTTTCCTCCATAGACCTCCATCAAGCTTTATATAAAACACCTCCCAAGACCCTCCTTCAAGGTAAATTTGTGCGTTTTCCGATAGAAAAATGTCCCGGCCAATGGCCGGCTTCTCTTAAACTACAGGCTCGCTATCGCACGCCAAGAAAAAAATCGACACCTAAATGACACGGAAAGTCTTAGTAGTGACAAATAAATGGCGCGAAGTGTCTTAAAATCGCCAAACTAATGGGCCGAACGTCATAAAATCTAAAAAAGAATGGGGCTAAGCATGAGGGAGAAGGGGGGGGGGGGTGTTGCAGGAGAAAAAACAAATATTATCCCCCCTTAAAACCATAGTAGCAGCGAGGAACCCCTCCCCGGGACAGGTGACTCACTGCTTGATACGCCACCACACCTGTACAAACACACTGTCCCTTGTATCGCCTCCGTTTTCCCTTTAGTCCACCCTTTGTTTACGTTTTCTGTCATTCTTTTTAGGTTTTGTTTATATTTCTGCCATTATGTTAGGGTTTTGTTTACGTTTTCTGCGATTCTTTTAGGGATTTGTTTACGTTTTCTGTCATTCTTTTAGGGTTTTGTTTACGTTTTCTGTCATTCTTTTAGGGATTTGTTTACGTTTTCTGTCATTCTTTTAGGGTTTTGTTTATTTACTTCTGTCATTCTTTTAGGGCTTTGTTTACTTTTTGCCATTCTTTTAGGGTTTTGTTAACGTTTTCTGCCATTTTTTTAGGGATTTGTTTAGTTTCTTCTGCCATTATTTTAGAGATTTGTTTACGTTTTCTGTCATTCTTTTTGGGTTTTGTTTATTTTCTTCTGACATTCTTTTAGGGTTTTGTTGCTCCACCTTCGTTTGTTAAAATAGAAGATAGTTCTATTTTTTTTTTTTTTTTTTTTTTTTTCTGTCGAGTGTCATATATAAGTTTTTCCATTCTACGTGGACAAGATAAATCCTGTCCCTTCTAAACCATCTTTTATCTTCTACATAATGGTTTAGATACAATCAGCCTCGTATTTAATCACTAGTGCCCGGTTATATATATATATATATATATATATATATATATATATATATATATATATATATTCTCTTTTAAACAGACGAGGTTAAAGGCAATAGCAGTTTCAGCATTTAGTATTTTATTGTTACAGTTTTCAATATTTCTAACAATTTTCCTCTGGGGTTCAGAGATGAGGTACAACAGGTTAGCAAAATTCATGGTGGATCCAACGTTTCACAAGTAAACATCTTGCATCTTCAGGGAATGGGCAGGTAATGATTAGAATAAGGACAAAGCAACATATTTATACAAAACAACCTAATACAACCTCAACTCTGCTTATGACTTCCTTGAAATTCTACGAGATGCCCCCCCTGCTAACGACCACATCATCGCCTCCCTCGACGTAGAGAGTTTGTTTACCAACGTGCCCGTTGACAAGACAATAGATTTTATCCTACGTCGAGTTTACCACTGCCCTAATACGCCCCCCCTGGACATCCCGGAGAAGGCCCTGAAGACGCTCTTGGAACTATGTACCAAGGAGTCCCCTTTCCTCTGCCCCCGCGGGAATATGTACCAGCAAATCGACGGTGTAGCGATGGGAAGCCCCCTGGGGGTCCTGTTCGCCAAATTTCTTCATGGGAACTATCGAAGAGGAACTCCTGGCTGCCCACCGGCCCACTGTCTACTGCAGGTACATCGATGATATCTTCGTGCGGGTGAAGGACCTGGGCGAACTCAGGGACCTCCAGCAGCGCTTCATGGCCGCCTCCGGACTCAACTTCACATACGAAGAAACCACCGATGGTCATCTACCCTTCCTCGACCTCCTTGTCTCCCTCCACGACCACGGCTTCAAAACTACGGTGTACACCAAACCTACTAACAATGGCCAATGTCTTAATGGGGAAAGTGAATGCCCTAAACGATACCATCAGTCCACCATCGCCGCCTATGTCAGGAGAGCCCTCACCCATTGCACCACCTGGAATGACACACACAATGAATTGGAAAGGCTCACCCAGGTCCTAGTCAACAATGGGTATTCCAACACTGACGTCACCAATGCCATCAACCACCACCTAGAAAATGGTACAAACAAGACCCCCCTAGCACCAACCCGGCCAATGACATTACATTTTTCTACAGAAACTACATATCTTCCGACCACACAACAGACGAATCCATTATGAAAGAAATAATTCACAAAAACGTCCTCCCCACCAACCCTGACAATAAAATAAAACTCATTATTTACTACAAATCTCCTAAGACCTCCAACCTTGTCCTCCGTAACCGCCCCATTTCCACCAACCAACCGAAAGACGATCATGTGATATACCAGCATATTTGCACCTCTGGGGACTGTGGACCCCTATCCTATGTTGGAATGACACAGACTCGCCTTTCCCGTCGACTAACCCTCCACCTTCAATCTGGCGCTATAAAAGATCACTATCAAGCCCCCCACCATCTTGCCCTAACTCGCGCCGACCTAGACAAACAAACTACCATACTCGACAAAGAATCAGACCCCAGAAGACTAGCTATTTTAGAAGCTCTATATATCCAAACGCTCACCCCCAGCATCAACAACCAAACACAAGACCTTCAAATTCTTCCTTCAGGCAAGCGCTACAGGCATACTGCCCTCGTTCCTCTCGCCCTGTGCCCCCCTACCGTACCTTTCCGCGATCAGCACACTACTGACAACACCAACCAATCACAGCCACCCACAGCCAACAACCAACCACCGATAAGATTTAGTGCCCGTCTCGCGAATAGACTGCCTTCCACCAATGAACAGCCACCCCACACCCAGTAGCTCCGCCCCCCTACCTATTCTTGATCCTCGAATTTTGTATAAATATGTTGCTTTGTCCTTATTCTAATCATTACCTGCCCATTCCCTGAAGATGCAAGATGTTTACTTGTGAAACGTTGGATCCACCATGAATTTTGCTAACCTGTTGTACCTCATCTCTGAACCCCAGAGGAAAATTGTTAGAAATATTGAAAACTGTAACAATAAAATACTAAATGCTGAAACTGCTATTGCCTTTAACCTCGTCTGTTTAAAAGAGAATCTATTACCTGGCTATACTAACATATATATATATATATATATATATATATATATATATATATATATTGTTATTTGCGTTCCTAATATTACTACCAAAGATACTAATATACTAAAAACTCGATGTATGGCAATATCGTTAGAAGAGGGATTTTGTCAAGTTCTCTTTCATTCTCACTAGTATTTTTTTCTTCAATATCCTTAGTAAAACAGCAAAAGCAAAACCCTAATAATAATAATAATAATATAATAATATAATAATAATAAAAACATGGTAATTGAACTATTTACTTTTGGATCTCCTTTTTCACCGTTCTCCCACCTACATCCAAGTCTTATTAAACTCTTAGGTAAACACTAGCCACGTTTCAAATATAAATATGTGAACATTTATGGTGACCGGTCAACTCAACCAGTTGACCATTTCAACCAGTACCAAATCAACCAATACGGTTAGGTTAGGTTAGGTTAGGTTAGGTTAGGTTAGGTTAATACTTTATTTTGGCACTGGTTTGGTTGGTCGGGGTTAATTTGGCACTGGTTGAGAGCTACTGGTTGAAATGGTCTACTGGTTAAGATGACATGGAACCGAACCTTTATACTTTTGAAGAGCCAGCAATATAAATCAGACAGTCAATTGAATCCGTTGATGCTATATTTATTGAATCCGTTGATGCTATATTTATTTAATCCGTTGATGCTATATTTATTTAATCCGTTGATGCTATATTTATTTAATCCGTTGATGCTATACTTATTTAATCCGTTGATGCTATATTTATTTAATCCGTTGATGCTATACTTATTTAATCCGTTGATGCTATATTTATTTAATCCGTTGATGCTATATTTATTTAATCCGTTGATGCTATATTTATTTAATCCGTTGATGCTATATTTATTTAATCCGTTGATGCTATACTTATTTAATCCGTTGATGCTATATTTATTTAATCCGTTGATGCTATATTTATTTAATCCGTTGATGCTATATTTATTTAATCCGTTGATGCTAT
Organism: Paralithodes platypus; assembly: GCA_032716605.1. NCBI lineage: Eukaryota > Metazoa > Arthropoda > Malacostraca > Decapoda > Lithodidae > Paralithodes > Paralithodes platypus. Next base: position 531,955 of record CM064565.1, on the reverse strand, counting down.
ATTTATTTAATCCGTTGATGCTATATTTATTTAATCCGTTGATGCTATATTTATTTAATCCGTTGATGCTATATGTATTTAATTTATATTGATTTAATTTATATATTTGAGTAACTACTATTCCGTTGTATTTGCTCAAGAAAGAGAATGTTCTTCATATTGACAAATAAATGGGGGGAAAGGTCTTAACATCGCCAAACTAATGGGACAAGTGTCTTAAAATCTCAAAACTAATGGGGCTAAGCATGAAGGAGAAGGGGTCTAAAAAACTAAAACTTAAAATTATCCAGTTATAGCGAAGGATTTACGTTATCCAGGTTTGGGTTTTCTAGGATTTGTGAAGATTTCGAGCTACATAATTCAAAATATCGAAAATCCCAATATATACTGTATATATAAACTTTCTAAAATATATTAAATACTCTTGGTTTGAAAATGTTACCATTAATTTATCAGTCGAAAATTATATATATATATATATTGGTCTAGTACTCTGAATGGTTGCCTCAACATAGTCATTGTGTAACATTTTTAAATCAGTAACATTTTTTTTCTCTCTCTCTCTCTCTCTCTCTCTCTCTCTCTCTCTGATGGAAGTTGGGGAGAGAGCCCTCTTCTTTGCTATCCTTTCTTTCCCCTTTCTCTTACTATCGGGTTTGCTATCCCAACTAGAATAAAGTCCTGACCACCTCGCTGGGATCGTAAGTTGTGTGTGGCCAGTGAATCTATGTAAGTTTCTCTCCATATTGTTTCGGTATACACATTAGTGCCCAGTATATCACCGGTGTGGTTGGAGGTAGTAGTTACCTGAGCACTGTTAATTAGAAAGAGTAATACCGTGTGTAGGAACCTGTTTAGTCGTCCCCAGGTGTAATGGTGTGGTCAGGAGGCTCGTTGTACCCTGTTAAAAATAATTAGACCGACAGGTATATATACAGTATATATATATATATATATATATATATATATATATATATATATATATATATATATATATATATATAGTATATTATATATAGAGAATCGCAATAATCCGGAACGAGCTTAATAGAAGAAAAGAAGAAAGAGGAGGAGGAGGAGCAAGAGAAGAAGAAGAAGAAGGAGAAGAAGAAGCAAGAGAAGAACAAGAAGAAGAAGAAGCATAGCAACTCGTAGCGCATTTTGATACATCGACGAGCAGAGTTTATTGTAATGGTTTTTGTTTGGTTGATGCATGTAGCCTACAGTCATTGCAAGGGCCCGTCTACTGTTGTTCCTTGTTGTTATTGTGTGGGATTTATTTATTTATTTATTAACTAATTTTGTATATGTTTATTTATATTATTTATTTAATTGGTTTTCCTTTTCCTTTTTGTGTACTATTGTTTTTTTAATGTTTTGATTTTATTAATTTACTGTATTTATATAAATTGTTTAATAAATGGTCTCGTGTGACGCCGGTTTAAGGGGAGATTTCCACTTGAGGGATTTTTTTCTGGACCCCGTTTTCCCTTATGTTTAGCCCCATTGCTTTTGAGATTTTATGAATTTCGCCGCATTAGTTAGGTGATTTTAAGAACCTTCGCCCCATTTCTGTCAATTTTAAGACCTTTCGTGCCATTTAGGTGTCGATTTTTTCCTGGCGAGCGATAGCAAACCTGTATTTTAAGAGGAAGCGGCCTTCGGCCGGGACATTTTTCTACCGAAAAATTTACAAATTTATCTTGAAAGGGGGTCTAAGGGGTGTAATTTTAAGTTTGATGGAAATCTAGGGAACAAACTAAACACCTCCCCTTAAACATGTGAGCAGAGTCTTATGTGTAACGGCATGGGGTAGCCAAAAGATGGTTTCCTTTTTGTTTATATATATATATATATATATATATATATATATATATACCGGTATATATATATACAGTATATATATATTTTTTGTTTTTATTTTTTATATACTCACGGGTGTTTCGCGAGTTTTATTAGATATCAGAAATTAAAGATTAGGTCATTGCTATTCAAAATAAATGTTTTATAGACATAATAGACAATGTTATTTGTTTACAGCTATGGCCCATTAAAGTCTACATTTGGCTGTTTCTGCATATCTTGTCTCTTTTACAGTATTTGTCTCTCCGTTTCAGTATATTGTCTCCGTTACATTATTTTGTCTCTCCGTTTCAGTATTTTGTCTCCGTTTCAGTATTTTGTCTCTCCGTTTCAGTATTTTGTCTCCGTTTCAGTATTTTGTCTCTCCGTTTCAGTATTTTGTCTCCGTTTCAGTATTGTGTCTCTCCGTTTCAGTATTTTGTCTCCGTTTCAGTATTTTGTCTCCGTTTCAGTATTGTGTCTCTCCGTTTCAGTATTTTGTCTCCTTTTCAGTATTTTGTCTCTTTTTCAGTAGTTTGTCTCTTTTTCAGTATTTTGTCTCTCCGTTACGTTATTTTGTCACTTTTTTAGTATGTTGTCTCTCCGTTTCAGTATATTGTCTCTCTTTTTCAGTATTATGTGTCCTTTTTTTCAGTAGTTTGTCCCTCCATAACAGTATTTTGTCTCTCTCGTTCCAGATGCGCGCGTTGGTTCCGGGTACCGGTCAGCCGCACAGGACCTGGCTCTGGTGGTGGGTCAAGAGATGTTTGGTTGTGTGGTGAGAGTGGTGGTGTCTCTATTACCACGACACCTTCACCATCACCATCACCACCATGACTCCTCCACCTCTCCACCAACCACCACCACCACCACCACCACTACAGCAGGGGATCCACAGCGGTTGTTCTCACCTACGCTTGGACACTTCATGCCTCCTCTCAAAGTACGTGATTTTAAAAGTTTGATTTTATTTATTTACACACACACACACACACACACACACACACACACACACACACACACACACACACACACACACACACACACACAGCCCGTAGCCTAGTAGGTAGAGCTCTCGTCTCACACACGAGGGGTCGGGGGTTCAATCCCCGGCCGGGCGGAGACAAATTGGGCTTGTCTCCTTTCATGTGTTAGCCTCAGTTCACCTAGCTGTAAATAGGTACCTGGAATAAGTGGACGACGTTGTGACGTCCCATCTGGGGTTGGCAAAAATGGTACAAGGCGAGATGGGTATCATATGGTTCACCTAAGCTGATGGCTACCTAAGCCTTCGGGCGAGACGGTACCGTCTATAGTGAGAATGGTACCATACAGATCCACCCTAAGCCTTCGTTTCCGATGTCGCCAATTGGCTAAAATACAGACTACACACACATCCACAGCCATTCCAACAGTACATAAAACACTTAACATGCATTTCACGCAATACATTCCCAGTTAAGGAGGCGCGATAATAATGAGCTTAGCTCGCATTGCGTGGATTCCCCTTGACGAACAAGTAACTGAGTAACACACGCACGCACGCACACACACACACACACACACACACACACACACACACACACACACACACGCGCACACACACACGCACGCGCACACACACACGCACGCGCGCACACACACGCACACGCACACGCACACACACACACACACACACACACACACACACACACACACACACACACACACACACACACAGATTCTAACATAACAGCTGAGTTCCATTGATAATAACCTTCCCAGGATATTAGGCTATGTATACACTCTCCCTCGCACTGCTTCTGTTAGTGACCCCCCCCCCCCCCCTTTAGTCTAGCAGCCCATTAGGTAGTCTGGGGGGGGGGGGGGGGTGACCTTTGACCTCTGACTGGTGTTATTATTGCGGGTGGTGGTGGTGGTGGTCATGGTGTATTGGTGGTAGATGTTTTGTTTTATTGGGGGCACTGGTGGTTGTTGTAGTTCCAGTTCTCCAGACAGTCCCGAGTCCGGTTGACCGAAGCCGCTCCAGATACTCGGGCCTCCGAAGGGACTAGGGTGAGATGAGATCTGTCTCTGAGAGGGCAGCGGGGGAGGGGATCATCAACCCACGGCCTTGCACCCCCAGGCCAATGCCCCCTGTGCAGTACCACCCAACCGGGCGATCTCACCAGCACCAAAAAGGACAAATAGTACAGAAACGGTTAAGGGAGACGGTCGTTTTTCTGGTCCCCTTTCTCCCTCGTGTTTAGTCCCATTATTTTTTAGATTTTTAGACGTTCGGGCCATTTGTTTGGCGATTTTAAGACCTTTCGTCCCATTTCGTTATAAAATGTTAAGACCTATCGTGCCATTTAGGTGTCGATATTTTCCTGGCGAGCGATAGCAAGAGGAATCAGCCTTCGGCCGGGAAATTTTATCTTGAGAGGGGGTCTAGGGGATGTGTTTCTAAGTTTGAGGGATGTCTAGCGAGGAAACTAAGAATTTATGAATGAATGAATTTATTGGCCATAAAAGCAGTCAGTGTCCCCTTAAGGTTGGGTAGAGGATGCCAAATCTCATTGTTGGTGGTGATGGTGGTTCCTCTGGGATGTCAACTCACATAAATGTACTGTCTACTCGGAAATTAATAGACGGGTTTGGTGTAATATTCAAGGTGGTTTATATACTCTAGGGAGATTGAACAGCATTGAGAATAGTGTAAATACATTAATATATTATAATGGTGCGTGTGTGTGTGTGTGTGTGTGTGTGAGAGAGAGAGAGAGAGAGAGAGAGAGAGAGAGAGAGAGAGAGAGAGAGAGAGAGAGAGAGAGAGAGAGTATATCTTTGTGTGTATGTTTGCATATGTGTGTGGGTGTGTATGAGAGAGACTATAATTATGTGTGTGAGAGAGAGAGATTATGTTTGTTTGCATGTGTGTGTGGGTGTGTATGAGAGAGACTATATGTGTGTGTGAGAGAGAGAGAGAGAATATGTTTGTTTGCGTGTGGGTGTGTATGAGAGAGACTATATGTGTGTGTGAGAGAGAATATGTTTGTGTGTGTGAGAGAGAGAGAGAGAATATGTTTGTTTGCATGTGTGTGTGGGTGTGTATGAGAGAGACTATATGTGTGTGTGAGAGAGAGAATATGTTTGTGTGTGTGAGAGAGAGAGAGAATATGTTTGTTTGCATGTGTGTGTGGGTGTGTATGAGAGAGACTATATGTGTGTGTGAGAGAGAGAATATGTTTGTGTGTGAGAGAGAGAGAGAGATTATGTTTGTTTGCATATGTGTGTGGGTGTGTATGAGAGAGACTATATGTGTGTGAGAGAGAGATAGTATGTGTGTGCATGTTAGTAAGTATGGGTGTGTGTGTGAGAGTATGTTTGTTTGTTTGTGTGTGTGTGTGTGTGTGTGAGAGAGAGAGAGAGAGAGAGAGAGAGAGAGAGAGAGAGAGAGAGATAGTATGTGTGTGTGTGTTAGTGAGTATGGGTGTGTGTGTGAGAGAGAGAGAGAGAGAGTATGATTGTGTGTGTGTGTGTGTGTGTGTGTGTGTGTGTGTGTTAGAGAGAGAGAGAGAGATATATATAGTATGTGTGTGTGTGTTACTGAGTATGTGTGTGTATGTGTGGGCAGGCACGTCGTAAGGAAAGTATAGGCGCCAGCATACTAATACAACCCGACCACAGAACCCGGGCGCCAGGAACCCCAGCCCGTCGCCAAAGGGGTAGTCTACATTCGACGCCATAAGTCCTCTTTCCTACGGCGCCATATGTTATTTCCTTCACATTGTAATTTCACTTCTGTTTAATAGCGATTTTTACCCCTCCAACTTCCTTATACCCTAAACTCACAAGTGATCAATGTTGTCGGATTAGCCAAGGCATAATTAGAACTTTAGAGCAACAATTTAAGTCTGCACATTCAATGGGGGTATTAAATTTGTATTGTTATTGTTTTTGTATTTTATATATATATATCAATACCTCCCCTATTTGGATTTATTTTAGTCTACAAACAAATCAATCAAATAAATACATAAATATATATATAAGAATTCCTCCCATCTTTGAAATGTGTGACCGCGGGGCGCAAGTGACCCCAACGCTCCTTAATGTGTGTGTCCTTACCCTTGACCACTGTGTGTGAGAGAGAGAGAGAGGTGGTGAGAATGAAAAATAAAATGGAAGAGAGAGAGAGAGAGAGGTGGTGAGAATGAAACATAAAATGTGAGAAGAGAGAGAGGTGGTGAGAATGAAAAATAAAATGGGAGAAGAGAGAGAGAGAGAGAGAGAGAGAGAGAGTGAGTGAGTGAGTGTGTGAGTGAGAGAGAGAGGCCCCAAGGTACCACTCATCTCTAAGAATCGTGATTATAGATTCTAAATATTTAACCCCATCAGTACCGGTGACGTCCTTTTCATTAGCCTATATTCTGGCAACTATTAGACGATTTTATTCAGTTTAAAATGGATCTCCAGCAATTAACAGGCTTCGAACTATCTCTCACTATAAAATCTGTATACGACCTCTCAATTAGCAGGCAAAGTCGATCTCTCTAAGACATCTGAACTAGCAGGTAAAGTCGATCTTTCACTATAATATCTCTACGACCTCTGAACTAGCAGGCAAAGTTGATCTCTCACTATAAAATCCCTCGACGACCTCTGAACTGGTAGGCAAAGTCGATCTCTCTCACTATAAAATCTCTACGACCTCTGAACTGATAGGCAAAGTCGATCTCTCTCACTTTAAAATCTCTCTTGTCTGACCCCTGAACCAATAGGCAAGGTCGGCTAGGTAATTGTGTTAGAGGTGTCAGTTACACCAACATCGTGAGACATCTACCACTTCCCATACCAACACCACCACCACCACCACCACTTCCCACTTTCCTGCCCCAAGTGAACAACCTCAACCCCCCCCCCCCCCCCCAACACACACACACCAGCACACACACATACACACACGCCAGCACACACACACACACACACACACACACACACACACACACACACACACACAAACACACACACACACACACACACACACACACACACACACACACACACACACACACACACACACACACACACACACACACAGGCCTATGTCAGCCGCGCATCATGTCTGATTAAGGGGAGGTTTTTAGTTTGTTCCCTACACCTCCATCAAGCTTAAAATCCTAGACCCCCTTTCAAGTTAAATGTGTACATTTTTCGGTAGAAAAATTTCCTGGCTGGAGGCCGAGTCCTCTTAAATTACAGGGTTGCTATCGCTCGCCAGGACAAATCGACATACAAATGGCACGAAAGATCTTAAAATTGACAGAAATAAGGCGAAATTTCAAAAAAATCGCTAAACTAATGGAGCGAACATCTCAAAAGCAATAGGGCTAAACATTAGGGAGAAGGGGGTTCAGAAAAAGCAGGTAATATCCCCTTAAGGGTGATAGCGGCCGTGTTCCTCCGAGGGTCCGAAAAGTCCGCGGCAATGGTGGTGTGAACTTGTGAAGAATGTTGAGAGTGTGACATTCCTCGGAAGGTCTGGGGTTTGTCCTGGGCACACGACACCTACGGCCAGAGTGTCAAGATTTCTGGATGCTGTGGTGGGACATGCGCTAATAATAATAATGATCTATCTATATATACTCAGCAACAACATGTGTGGGGAGGATCTTCTCACACCGCACTTCTAGGCAAAGTAGAAAAGAAAACCTTTCGTCTCATTTACTCCTGTCCACTCACCGATTCAATGCAATCACTCTCTCTCTCTCTCTCTCTCTCTCTCTCTCTCTCTCTCTCTCTCTCTCTCTCTCTCTCTCTCTCTCTCTCTCTCTCTCTCTCTCTCTCTCTCTCTCTCTCTCTCTTCTCCACAATGTTGCATATATCTCGCTATTCTATCGCTACTACAATAATCAGTGTTCCTCAGAGCTCTCCCAGTATATACCACCTCCTCTATGTAGGGTACGTAGTACCCGTCTTGCAACACAATCCCACCCCTACTCTGTGCAACTCTCCAACCCAAGAGTGAAACGATACTCCCAATCTTTCTTCTATTTAACAGCTGAGCTCTGGCACTCTCTCCCTGATTCCATCTTTCCCTCATCCTACGAATTAAATTGCTTCAAATGTCCGTGTGTCCAGACATTTTGGCTCGAACATTCCTTGATTTTGGCCCTGTCACTCTTCAACTATGGAGAAGGCACTCATAACAGGCAGTTTTATCTTTTGTCTCCTTCATCCACACTTAAAAAAAAATCAGCATCATATTTTCCTACAAAGTCGTAGTAATTGCCGAGTAATTAGGATGGCGAGATAACAATTAACCATCAACTAAAATAAAAAAAATATATTTGTTATTGTTAGGTGGTTGTTTAGTGTGATAGTCCTAGGTGTACTGGTCATGATAGTCCTAGGTGTACTGGTCATGATAGTCCTAGGTGTACTGGTCATGATAGTCCTAGGTGTACTGGTCATGATAGTCCTAGGTGTACTGGTCATGATAGTCCTAGGTGTACTGGTCATGATAGTCCTAGGTGTACTGGTCATGATAGTCCTAGGTGTACTGGTCATGATAGTCCTAGGTGTACTGGTCATGATAGTCCTAGGTGTACTGGTCATGATAGTCCTAGGTGTACTGGTCATGATAGTCCTAGGTGTACTGGTCATGATAGTCCTAGGTGTACTGGTCATGATAGTCCTAGGTGTACTGGTCATGATAGTCCTAGGTGTACTGGTCATGTATATTGATAAGTTACAGTGAGAGTATTAGGGGCAGTGACCGAATTATCACACATTTACACTACCCTCACACTCGCTTGTAGGCATCGATGAGGTACTTTGTTGGTGGTGATATATTTGTCTAGCCAAGATTGTGGAGAGTACATTTATTGTATTATATTTTCTGTTCTCTCGTTTTCTCCTGTATGTATGAAGCAAACTCGGAAATTATAATTATATATTTGTTCTTATGTGTATGATGGAGACTAAACGCAATGCTGTCTGTAACAAGTGCCCCCCCCCCTTCTCCCCCAAGTTGGAAGAGTGACATGGATCCAAATTTAAGGTATTTTAGTGTCTAAATGTCTGGACACGAAGCTTGAAGCAGTTCAAAACAAAGTATGAGGGAGAGAGTTCCAGAGTTTACTTGTTGACTATAAGAAAGACTAGCAAAATTATTTCACTCTTGGGTTAGAGAGTTGAACTGAATAGGGGTGGGAATGTGTTGAAAGGCGGGTGGCACCTACTTATCGTAAGTAAGGCATATACTGACAGAGCTCTGAAGGGAAGGAAGGAGGGGGAGGAAGGAGGAGGAGGAAGGGAGAGCAGGAGGGAAGGAAGGGAGAGAAGGAGGGAAGGAAGGAGGAGGAGGAAGGGAGAGAAGGGGGGAAGGAAGGAAAAGAGTAGGAGGGAAGGAAAGAGGGGGAGGAAGGGAGAGAGAGAGAGGGAGGAGGAGGAGGAGGAGGAGGAGGAAGAGGAAGGTAAGGGAAGGGTTAGGCAGAGAGGGGGGAAGGAACGGGGGAGAGGGAGGGAGGGATGAGAGAATAGGGAAGGGTGGTGGTTGGAGGGAAGGAACGGGGGAGAGGGGGGAGGGGGTAGACGGGAGAGAGAGGGGAAGGGAAAGAAGGAGGGAGGGAAGGAAGAGGGGAAGGAACAGGTGAGAGGAGGGGTGGAAGGAAGGGTGATGACCATGACCTTTCCCGAGGCATCAGGTATATGTGACCGTGACCTTGCCTGCCTGATAGCTACCTTGATTTATACAACCAAGTTCGGGTCTGTCTAATACGTACGGCAGCGCTAATAAGTCATGTCTCACCTGCCATTACCTTCGGCTTTCTCTGTGCTGTATTAATGTCTGCCAGATGTTGAATAGGGTGGATAAGTGTAGGATCATGTTTGTATACCTCACTCGAAATGAAGAAATATAGTTTAGATATTGGTGATACCAATTATTGATCAGAATATGTTTAGTGCCGAGACATGACTTATTTGGCCGATTGTACCTGCCGGGTCTTCACTCACAAAGGAAACCCGACACTCGCCAACATGTCAGGCTTAAGGGGAGGTTTTCAGTTAGTTCGCTAGACTTCCATCAAGCTTAACATTACAGCCCCTAGACCACCTTTCAAGATAAATTTGTACATTTTTCGGTAGAAAAATTTCCCGGCCGAAGGCCGATTCCTCTTAAATTACAGGCTCACTATCGCTCGCCAGGAAAAAATCGACACCTAAATGGCACGAAAAGTCTTAAAATTGACAGAAATGGGGCAAAAGTTCTTAAAATCGCCAAACTAATGGGGCGAACGTCTTAAAATATCAAAAGCAATGGGGCTAAACATGAGAGATAAAGGGGTCAAGAAAAAGCTCCCTCAAGTGGAAATCTCCCCTTAACCCTTTCTGTATCAGCGACGTCTTTTTTACTGTATTCGGGCTGCTAAGAGAGAGAGAGAGAGAGAGAGAGAGAGAGAGAGAGAGAGAGAGAGAGAGAGAGATATTAATACAGGAAAGATGAGGTATAAATCTCACCTTTCCTATATCCACGCCGAAGCTGTGTATGTCTTAATGTGTTACTGCGTGTGTGTACCGGTGTGTAACTGTGTGAGTGTGTATGTGTGGAACTGTGTGGGTGTTACTGCATATGCATGACTGTGTTTGTTATTGTATGTGTGTGTATGTGTGTGTTATTGCATGTGTGTATGTGTTACTGCATGGGTGTGTGTGTGACTATATGTGTGACTGTGCTTATGTTACTGCATATGTGTGTGTGTGTGTGTGTGTGTGTGTGTGTGTGTGTGTGTGTGTGTGTGTGTGTGTGTGTGTTTTACTGCATGTTTGTGACTGTGTGTGTTGCTGTATGTATGTGTTACCCCATGTGTGTGACTGTGTTATGAGGGAATAATAAACACTGTCTGGTAAAGGTCATAGTGTAACCTTGCCTCGCCCATTAATTTTGTTCTCGGAGTTCATTGACATGGCTGGACTGGGTAGGGTTGATTGATTGACAGGTATTCACATGGCTGGACTGGGTAGGGTTGATTGATTGACAGGTATTGACATGGCTGGACTGGGTAGGGTTGATTGATTGACAGGTATTCACATGGCTGGACTGGGTAGGGTTGATTGATTGACAGGTATTGACATGGCTGGACTGGGTAGGGTTGATTGATTGACAGGTATTGACATGGCTGGACTGGGTAGGGTTGATTGATTGACAGGTATTAACATGGCTGGACTGGGTAGGGTTGATTGATTGACAGGTATTGACATGGCTGGACTGGGTAGGGTTGATTGATTGACAGGTATTTACATGGCTGGACTGGGTAGGGTTGATCGATTGACAGGTATTGACATGGCTGGACTGGGTAGGGTTGATTGACAGGTATTGACATGGCTGGACTGGGTAGGGTTGATTGATTGACAGGTATTGACATGGCTGGACAGGGTAGGGTTGATCGATTGACAGGTATTGACATGGCTGGACTGGGTAGGGTTGATTGACAGGTATTGACATGGCTGGACTGGGTAGGGTTGATTGATTGACAGGTATTGACATGGCTGGACTGGGTAGGGTTGATTGATTGACAGGTATTGACATGGCTGGACTGGGTAGGGTTGATTGATTGACAGGTATTGACATGGCTGGACTGGGTAGGGTTGATTGATTGACAGGTATTGACATGGCTGGACTGGGTAGGGTTGATTGATTGACAGGTATTGACATGGCTGGACTGGGTAGGTTTGATTGATTGACAGGTATTGACATGGCTGGACTGGGTAGGGTTGATTGATTGACAGGTATTGACATGGCTGGACTGGGTAGGGTTGATTGACAGGTATTGACATGGCTGGACTGGGTAGGGTTGATTGATTGACAGTTATTGACATGGCTGGACTGGGTAGGGTTGATTGATTGACAGGTATTGATATGGCTGGACTGGGTAGGGTTGATTGATTGACAGGTATTGACATGGCTGGACTGGGTAGGGTTGATTGATTGACAGGTATTGACATGGCTGGACTGGGTAGGGTTGATTGATTGACAGGTATTGACATGGCTGGACGGGGTAGGGTTGATTGACAGGTATTGACATGGCTGGACTGGGTAGGGTTGATTGATTGACAGGTATTGACATGGCTGGACTGGGTAGGGTTGATTGATTGACAGGTATTGATATGGCTGGACGAGGTAGGGTTGATTGATTGACAGGTATTCACATGGCTGGACTGGGTAGGGTTGATTGACAGGTATTGACATTGGACTGGGTAGGGTTGATTGACAGGTATTGACATGGCTGGACTGGGTAGGTTTGATTGATTGACAGGTATTGACATGGCTGGACTGGGTAGGGTGATTGATTGACAGGTATTGACATGGCTGGACTGGGTAGGGTTGATTGATTGACAGGTATTGACATGGCTGGACTGGGTAGGGTTGATTGATTGACAGGTATTGACATGGCTGGACTGGGTAGGGTTGATTGATTGACAGGTATTGACATGGCTGGACTGGGTAGGGTTTGATTGATTGACAGGTATTGACATGGCTGGACTGGGTAGGGTTGATTGATTGACAGGTATTGACATGGCTGGACTGGGTAGGGTTGATTGATTGACAGGTATTGACATGGCTGGACTGGGTAGGGTTGATTGATTGACAGGTATTGACATGGCTGGACTGGGTAGGGTTGATTGATTGACAGGTATTGACATGGCTGGACGGGGTAGGGTTGATTGATTGACAGGTATTGACATGGCTGAACGGGGTAGGGTTGATTGATTGACAGGTATTGACATGGCTGGACTGGGTAGGGTTGATTGATTGACAGGTATTGACATGGCTGGACTGGGTAGGGTTGATTGATTGACAGGTATTGACATGGCTGACTGGGTAGGGTTGATTGATTGACAGGTATTGACATGGCTGGACTGGGTAGGGTTGATTGATTGACAGGTATTGACATGGCTGGACTGGGTAGGGTTGATTGATTGACAGGTATTGACATGGACTGGGGTAGGGTTGATTGATTGACAGGTATGACATGGCTGGGACTGGGTAGGGGTGATTGATAGGCACGTATTGACTAGGCTGGACTGGGTAGGGTTGATTGATTGACAGGTATTGACATGGCTGGACTGGGTAGGGTTGATTGATTGACAGGTATTGACATGGCTGGACTGGGTAGGGTTGATTGATTGACAGGTATTGACATGGCTGGACTGGGTAGGGTTGATTGATTGACAGGTATTCACACTAAATCTGTATATGTAAGTAGTCTATATATATATATACATTTTAGGGGACATTGCAAGCCAACCAGTACACCAATTAAACCTGTAGATTTCAACTAGCGCCAACTTAACCAGCGCTGTTAGGTTAAGGGGAGGTTTTTAGTGTGTTTCCTAGATTTCCATCAAGCTTGAAATTACACCCCCTTGACCCCCTTTCAAGATAAATTTGTACATTTTTTGGTAGGAAATGTCTCGGCCGAAGGCCGCTTCCTCTTAAATTACAGGCTCGCTATAGCTCGCCAGGATTTTTTTTACACCTATATGGCACGAAAGGTCTTAAAAGTTACATAAATGGGTCGAAAGTTCTTAAAATCGTCAAACTAATGGGGCGAACGTCTTAAAATATGAAAAGCAACGGGGCTAAACATGAGGAAGAGAGGGGTAAATAAAAAAATCCCTCAAGTGGAAATCTCCCCTTAAGTTGACCATATTTATTTTCATATATATATATATATATATATATATATATATTTTACTCGTTTGTATTATGTTAGAACGTGTCGTGTTAGAGTTGTGTGTATTATGTTTTAGTGTTTTATGAATTGTGTCAATGTGTGTTGTGTTTTTGTGTTAAGGGGAGATTTCCACTTGAGGGATTTTTTTCTGGACCCCTTTCTCCCTCATGTTTAGCCCCATTGCTTTTTGAGATTTTAAGACGTTCGCCCTAGTAGTTTGGACAATTTTAAGATATTTTGCCCGATTTCTGTCAATTTTAAGACCTTTCGTGCCATTAAGGTGTCGATTTTTTCCTGGCGAGCGATAGCGATCCTGTAATATAAGAGCAAATTTTTCTACCGAAAAATGTACAAATTTATCTTGAAAGGGGGTCTAAGGGGTGTAATTTTAAGTTTGATGAACACGTAGGGAACAAACTAAATACCTCCCCTTAATGTGTTGTGTATTGTGTTGGAGTGCGTTTAGTTGTGATAACGTGTGTTGTTGTTGTTTTATGTTACAGGCTTGGTGTGACTGGCTCCTCTACCACAGTGCTGTGTGGAACCCTCCCACACCAACACACGAGTACACCAGGTAAGGCTCACCAGTTGTATTGGATTGATTTATATATTTTAGGTATGTATTGTTTGTTTTAGGTATGTATTGTTTGTTTAGGTTGGTACCTCAAAAAGTTATCTCGGTGTTCACGAAATTTTCTGGACTGTGTATGTGATAGGAGTGAAGGCAAGGCAATAAGGGGGTGGAGGTGGTGTGTGTGTCTGTGGAGAGGGGATGTACGCAGCCGGATACCTTACTTGTCTGTGTGTGTGTGTGTGTGTGGGGGGGGGGGGGGGCATAGAAGGGGTGCCTGTATGTGTGTGTGTGTATGTATGTGTGTGTGTGTGTTTGAAGGCAAGCCAAGCCAAGCCAATAAAGGGGGGTGGGTGGAATAGGACATAGAAGAGGTTGCATCTTGTCACTAATTAACCTTTGGTCAGGGTGGATTTCAAGGTCACGTGACACAAAAACAGCCTTATTAGCGGACGGACCCGAAGTATTATCCCCAAAATTAGACAAGCATATTAGAGATCCTCGAGTAAGAGAAAGCGGTATTATATTTTAACATTTTTATTGTTTTTTAATTTCATTTTTTTTCCCCATTGTATTATTGTATTTGTATTATTTATATATATATATATATATATATATTTTTTTTTTTTTTTTTTTTTTTTTATAGGCGCACCGTGGCCTCATCATGTGATTTTTTGAGGGATTTTGAGGAAGGTGGTTTTGGAAAATGGGTTGAATAGTGTAGGGTACAGTCATCAGCATATGCATGGATGGGACTAGAGGTACAGTTCAAATGACCATAAATGAAAATTAGCAATAAGACTGGGGATAGGACAGAACCCCGAGGAACACCAGATTTGATAGCTATAGAACAGCCAGAAAGGAAATTGGAGACAAAGGTACAGATAGAGGAATTTGAAGCCAACAGTAGATAGTTTGGAAATAAATGATTGTGCCAGACTCTATCAAAAGTCTATGGGGCATTAGATCACTTGGGAACTAGTTTGGAAATAAGTTATTTGTGCCAGACTCTATCAAAAGTCTATGGGGCATTAGATCACTTGGACACTAGTTTGGAAATAAGTGATTTGTGCCAGACTCTATCAAAAGTCTATGGGGCATTAGATCACTTGGGAAATAGTAGGTTTGCAGGAGAGATCAAGGTAAAAATAGCACCAGGTATGTCGTAGTCACGGTATTAACAACGACAACTCCAGTACCAAGAATTATAAGCCATGCCAAAAAAATACGATATGGTAAGACGACGCCGAGAGAGAGAATCTGTGTGTGTGTGTGTGATACGTTATTAACAAGGACAACGCCAATACCAAGAAGAAGAATTAAGGAATGCCATAATACGAATTGGTAGAGAGAGAGAGAGAGAGAGAGAGAGAGAGAGAGAGGAGAAGAAGAAGAGGAGGAGGAGGACTGAAGGATGATTTGGTTAGAAAGAGAGAGAGAGAGAGAAGAGGAGGAGGAGGAGGACTGAAGGATGATTCGGTTAGAGAGAGAGAGAGAGAAGAGAAGAGAAGATGAGGACTGAAGGATGATTTGGTTTGAGAGAGAGAGAACTGAAGGATGATTCGGAGAGAGAGAGAGAGAGAGTGAGAGAGAAGTGAAGGAATATTTGGTAAGGTCAACCTTAAGGGACCTTGAGGTTAGGGTGTTAATTGGAGGGTCGTGTTGTCCCTTTGCCCCATCAGACTACACAGAAATACAATATTTATTGGATAGTTTTAGTAGTAGTAGGAGAGAGAGAGCGAGCGAGAGAGAGAGAGAGAGATTTACATAGATTTACATAGATAGGATAGCATAGATAGATAGGAAAGGATAGCAAAGATGAAGAGAGAGAGAGAGAGAGAGAGAGAGAGAGAGAGAGAGAGTACACTGAAGGATGATTGGTTAGGTGAATCTTAAGGTGGGATTAAATACGATGGCTGTCACCCCATCAGACTACTGTACACAGTAATACAATATTTATTGGATATATTTAGTAGTAATAGTGTAGGAGATGGGGAGGGGGGGGGCCTGAAGGGTGTAGTAGTAGTAGAAGAAAACATATGGGATGGGTTAGTAATGAAGGAAAAACAACAACAAAACGCTCACCTAGGTCATTTAGGGGTCCTGGGGGGCGGTGGAAAGTTGCAATTAACATGGGGTGATGGGTAGGAAAAATACTGGAAAATCACTCCCACGCGCGCCCACACTCATGCGGCTAGACTTGGTGGGTTGCAAACCATCGGTATTGTTCCGTGAGATCCTAAAGTAGTTCACAAATCTGAACCCTCTAGGAGCCTTATATGAATGATCAATAAGGGCCGTCGACTATAGCCAACGCTGGTACTGTCAGGGATTTACACTGCCGTCGACTCACGTCCGATGCTGGTGCTTTGAGGGTTAAAGGCATTGTTATATACGTATGATTATTTTGTTTCAGGGCTAGTGGCGGCGAGACTTGGGAGAGCATTGGAGAGCTGGCGACGATCCTACAAGGCCTGGGTACTCCTGATGTGCCGCTGACAGAGATAACGACTCCTCCTGGTGGGGGTGCTGGGGGTGACCTGGTACCTCTCAAACTCACCGAAGACGCCTTCCTCCGGGGATACGAGCCCTTGATGTCCGCCCACACCACCCTCACCTACGCCCCACACTCCGCCCATACTGTAACTATAATAGTCATCCTGGCATTATTTTTTAGAGATTCATTTAGTGTTAGTTACTACAATACTTACCTTTTAGATATTGCCCAGATTTTGTCACATGAAATAGTATTACAGTATTATAATTAATTTAAAAAAATATAATACTAGATCAAAAAACCTTAACTTCCAAAGCAAGTCATCACCATGCTCCCATTATGTGCTCCTTATTATAAGAATACTAATACTGTACTAATAATGGTGATGATGAGGAGGAGGAGGAGTACGACGACGATGATGATAATTATAATAATACTAATAATAATAATAATAATGGGTTTATTTTGGTTTACTCCTTAGGGTCGGGCGTGTGACTGGTCCCGGGTTGAGAGGATCAGAACCTGTGTATGTCAGTTCCTGTGTGGGGTGGAACCGGCCGTGTTACTACTGAAGAAGACGGAACAAGGGGATGTCCTGGTGCCCGTGGTGGATGATACTTCCCCACCACCACCAGGCTCCCCCACAGCGACCAGGGTCAGTCTACCTACCGCTTCGATCACGTCATTTGTGTTTTTTCCAGCGCTATTATATTTATACTCCTCTAGTGAACCACACACACATTTTTATAGGATGGAAGTCAAGGGAGGAAATTATGATGAAATAACATATACATATTTGCACTCCTTCCTGTTTCTCCCTAAAAAGCTAATCCACACATCTCCTGTATCTCTTAGTGGTGTAATGGTTAGAGCGTGTAAGTTCTGAATGTGATAATCCTGGGTTCGAATCCTAGGTGGGTCACATACAGTACTTTCATTAATTTAATTTAGGGGGTTATTGGTGCTTAGGAACGACGTTAAAAAATAATAATAATAATAGTAATATTTGCACTCCTTCCTGTTTCCCCTAGTTGTCCCTGAGTGCATCCGACGTGGAGGTAGAGAGTGAGAGCGAGAGCGATGTGTCGGAGGTGGAGGAGGAAGTGGAGGGTGAGGTGGAGGAGGACAGTCCACTGGCCTCCACCGTGCGGCTCCTCACCCGACGGAAGAAGGTGCTCGAGCGGAAACACCGACAGCAGAGAAAGTTACAGGTGCGTTTTTTATAGGTTTTTTTTTTCGGGTTCTGTCTCGAGTCAGCCACCCCCAGCTAAAAAAAAAAAAAAAGAAGGCAAATATATTCAAAGGTTTCTCATAAGTTTCACCTATTTCAGCTGCTTCAGATGAGTTTTCAAGATGAGAGAAAGTTAAATGTAGGTTTCAACAATTATTGAAAGTTAAAATACTTAGTTGAAGTCTAGATCATAGAAAGTTATAGGTTGGTTTCAGCAATCCATTAATTTCAAGTGTATACTGTATTGTAAAGTGCGAGGTTGGATCCTGCTGTCTAATATGTTTATCGTAACTCGTTGGCGTCGTAGCATCAACTTGGACAATAGCAGGGAGTCTAAAAAGATCACCTAGTGTTAAAAATTACTATTCCTTAACAAGCAAGCCACAGGGGGGGTAGGCTGTTTGACTGTGGAGGTATTACTATGTCTAGTACAGGTCTCCCTCACTATCCGATGCTCCGATTTATGATATTATTATAGGTTTTTAGGTGTTTGGGTTTGGGTTTTGGCTGGTCCCAGAACGCATCCCCATTTACCCTATTAACCCTTAAAGAGCGGTGCTCGACTTAAGTCGTGCACCAATTTGCAGCAAGTTAGGAGCATTATTAAGGCTTTTAAAGGGTTAAAATTGAGTGCAAATGGCCGGGAGAGCAGCGGGCCAGACAGCCGACTCCCAGGGCTTACCGCCGCCCATTAACTCGTGTTCCCTGTGTTCTCGAGAGGCCGGCAGTGTAGCCAGTAGTGAGCATAGCTGGGAAAAATATACCGATATATGCTAAACTTCCATGTTCGTGGCACCACTGCAAGAGAACCACGAGTGCTACATAGCTCGTTCTGGTCTCATTTTGAAGCTTTTAGTGCCTAGTATTTTGCTAAATAATTTTGTTTTCATGCAGATGCTTGATTTATCATGCAGGAGGGCCTGAATATGCCCAAATGAGCCCAAAACACCCCACTAGACAAGGGTTAATGTTAGGGTTCACTATATGATTTTTCTATTTAAGATCGGGTTTCCAGGAAAGTAACCCAATCGTAAATCGAGGGAGACTTTTACCACCCTTTCCAGAGCCTGCTGGAGATAGAGGTGCAGCCCACTTACCTATTATTATCACTATTACCATTACTATAGTCTATTCTCTGTAAGTAGGTGAGAAATCATGACATCTATCCTCTGTAACTAAAAAAGGGCTAGAGCAAATTGGCTGTAAATTTCCACATCTATTTCTTGACTGACTCTTCCCATATGGTAGAAATATTAGCTCGATTACTCTTGTCGTTTTTTGAGTTACAGAGGTTAGAGGTCATGATTTCTCGCCTACTTACAGCAAACAGGCAATACCTATCTCCCCCAGATCCTGCTGGAGGGTTGTGTGACGTTATAGATAGAGGTGCAGCCAACCTACCTATTATTACTGTATCACTATAGGTAGCGCCAACGAACTTGACAATAATCTTGATCACTTAGCTTCTTATAACTCAAAGTGAATTAAAGCAATCGGGCTGACGTTTCTATCATTTGGGAAGAGTCCACCAGGAAATAGGTGTGGATATTTACAAGTTTGCTCTAGGCCCTTTTGAGTTACAGAGAGGTCAGGAACCACTATCACTATTACCATTCCTTCCTGTCTCCCCCAGACTCTGCTGGAGGGTTGTGTGACGTTGGAGATGGAGGTGCGTCCTCGCTACCTGGTGCCGGACACTAACTGCTTCATAGAGTACCTCAACGTGGTGCAGGATCTGGTGGCTGCTGGATCATACACGGTCATGGTGCCCCTCGTTGGTCAGTACCAGTATATACTTTTAACCCCTTCTGTACCGGAGACGTCTTTTTCATTTTATTCTAGCTATATTTAGAGGATTTTGGGCAGTTTAAGAAGGATCTGTGGTAGTAAAAAGGGTTAAACAAGATAGTTTGAAGCCTGTTAATTGCTGGAGGCCCTTTTGAAACTGAATCAAATTGTTATATTTATAGGATTTTGGGCAATTTAAGAAGGATCTGTGATAATAAAAAGGGTTAAGCGAGATAGTTTGAAGCCTGTTAATTGCTGGAGGCCCTTTTGAAACTGAATAAAATTGTCTAATAGTAGCCAGAATAAATTAATTATGGACACCCGCAGCTATACAGTGTTCCAAATAGGTAGACCACATTTTTTTAGAAGGAAGCGGCCTTTGTCCGGGAAATTTTTCTACCGAAAAATGTACAAATTAATCTTGAATGGAGGTCTAAGGGGTATTTTTTAAAGCTTGATGGAGGTCTACTGAGGAAACTAAAAAATAAATCAATAAATTATTATACTGTATAGACCAAAAAACAAGCACTAACCCCTTGAAGACTTCAATTTTGTTTGTGCTTTTTTCCCCTCAGTACTGAACGAGCTGGACGGCCTGTCACGTGATGCGGCAGTGGCCAAGTACGGGTCTGTGGGTCATGCCGTCCGGGTGAGGGAGGGGGCGGCCGCAGCACTACACTACCTCCGGGTCACCAAGCCACCGTCCCTCAAGTGTGTCACCTCCCAGGGATCAGTCCTATCGTCAACCACATTCACCGCAGAGATCGACGTACCGGTAAGTGGGTGTGGTTGTGGGTGGGTGTGTGTGTGTGTGTGTGTGGGTGGGTGTATGTGCGTGTGTGTTTTATTTTATTTTATCATGAATGGGATAAAAGGCAAAGCTGCCTGTAACAAGTGTCCCCCCTCCCCAAGGTTGAAAGTGTGATAGAGAGCCAAAATCCAGGTACGGTAGAGGTAAATTAGGTGTGCAGGAAAAAAATTAGGTGTGCTTGTAAAATGTAGTGAAATTAATAGGAGGAGGAGGAGGTGTACATGAGAGTTCAGATTACTCTCTGTGTAGGTGAGGCACAAATGAAATTGTTATATAATCAAGAACATGGAGCAACAGTTGATTCTGAATTGTATCATGTTTGAAAAAATATGGTATTTGTATCCTATTCACAAATAATGATAAGGTAGGCATAGCAACTAACCTGAATAAAATGAGTGTGATGAATATGTGACTTGTGATGTGGTAAATGTGTGACTTGTGATGTGGTCAATGTATGACTTGTGATGTGGTAAATGTGTGACTTGTGATGTGGTAACTGTGACTTATGATGTGCCTCTTTCTCCAGGATGCCACCAACGACGACAAGATTCTGTCGTGCTGCGTCCACTTCTGCAGTGACTCCACCCAGCGCAGGCCTATCAGAGGTAAGTCAACACATACTATTAACCCTTTCACACTACGATGATGCAATTCCTTTCTGTTTCTGGATTTTAGTAGACGATTTTATTCAGATTAGGAAGGGTATATGGAAGTCAGAGGGTTAATTGAGATAGTCTTTACCCTTTTCCTTTCCACATATCCTTCTAAGCTGTATAACATCGTCTAATGATAACCAGAATAAACGGTCAAAATGCATCATAATCTTCAAAGGGTTAAACCAGGACATCTCTTTGCACCTAAGAATTTACCTGAATGCCCTGAACTTCCCAAATTGACTAATTCCATGAACATGACAAGAGTGCATTGTTATATGTGGGATTTATTTGCTTGGGAAACAGATTCACTTTTGCATCTAGTCATGTACACCCTATGTGGTGGTTTTGTGTCTATTTATTTCAAAATTCTATTTTACTAAAGCGTTGTTTCCACATAGCGATTTATTTTGATAAGTTCTTTTGTCTTTATACAGTATTGTGACCTCCCTGTTTTGGTTTGTTTATTTTGCAAGTTTTACATTATAATTATATTGTCTCCATCCACATCTCATCTCTATCCATGTCTCCATTCTTTTTATTACCTCATCTTCATGCATTATTATTTCTTGTTTCCATTCTTTATTATTTTTGTCTCACTTTCATATTACCTGGTCTCCATTCTTTATTATTTGTCATCTCAGCGGGAGTGCGTCGTCTGTACCGTGAAGTGGTGCTGTTGACCGAGGACCGTAACTTGCGAGTGAAGGCCCACGCCCGGGACGTGCCGGTGCGCGACCTGTTGGACTTTGCCAGGTGGGCGGGGGTCGGGTGAGGCCGGGCGGGGGTCAGCGGGGGCGGCGGGGGTGGGGGAACTCGCTCCAACACACCCACACCAACGCAGGAACTCCAAGACAAACACCATCACCACCTTCGCTAGGGAAAGGTTAGTGGAAGCAACGTCTTTTTAACCCCTTCTTTACCGGAGATGTCTTTTAACTTTATTCTGGCTAATATTGAAAAAAAAAAAAAAAAAAAAAAACACACACACACACACACACACATAAGAAAACTGGGGAGGGTGCCAGAGTAGGCTATATACATACATAAATACTATTAAATTATTTTATTCTGTTTCAAAAGGGCCTTCAGCAATTAACAGACTTCGAACTATCTTAATACAATATACCCTTTTTGCTACCACAGATCCTTCTTAAGCTGCACAAAATTGTCTAAATATAGCTAGAATAAAAGGAAAAAGACGTCGGCGGTACTGAAGGGGTTAATTTTGTAGATCCTAGTCTTATATACTTCAATGTTACATATGAATAAAAAAATCTCAAATCCATGAAATATACAGTACAGTACAGTATATGTCTTGTAGTAGTTTCCAGACTCCAATACAAATAATTTTAATGGCATGTCACATTCTGGGCCACAGTCTTCTGAAGGCATGTCACAGTAGTAGTAGTAATAGTAGTAGTAGTAGTAGTAGTAGTAGTAGTAGAAGTACGTTAGTAGTTGTTGTTGTTCCCCAGGCTGTCTGGCCGAACAGCCCCAAAAGGTCTCGAGCAAGGCCAAGGCCATAAACGAGCGCCCCCACAAAATCCTCCCTGCTTACCACTAACAAAGCCCGGGTGACTGAAGCCACTCCAAGGCAGGGAGCTGAGGAAGGTGCGGAAACACCCGGGAAACCAAAGCCCTACCCAAGGCCCTGTGCCCCTCAGCAATTATGAAGGGAAAGTTGAGGGGTAAGGGAAAAATGTGACACTTTGGCTCCCAATCTGCCAACTTCTAGGTTGGCAGTAGGGAGGTCAATCCACGGAAAAGACGCCGCCACTTGAGATCTAGAAGATATATAAGTAAAAGGAACAGTCAGAGTAAGCTATGGGTATGGCAGAGATCGCTCAGTTCTCACTCTGATAGACCAGCCCATCACCACATGACTAGAACCCAATCCTCTCAGCATCAGCTAGGAAAGGCCCTAGAAAGCCGCCTTTGGCGGGGGGATAGCTCCCCTATTTCAACTCCTTTCGGGGTTGGGCACCCGCCCAGTTAGTTAAGTAGAGCAGATTAACCAAACCACTGAGCTCCATACAGAACTCTCATAGGTCTTTCCAGTAGTAGTAGTAGTAGTAGTAGTAGTAGTAGTAGTAGTAGTAGTAGTAGTAGTCGGCCAGCCCCAGCTATGGGGTATGTGTCTGAGTACATACATACTTACATACCATAACTGTCTTGATAGCGTAATGCATAAGTGCGCAGAATTTCGATGTGAATATCCTAGGTTCGAGTCCTTGGAGTGCCACATGTATTTGTTGATTTCATTAATTGAGTTTAGAGGTGAAGTTGGTTGGTGGAAAAAACATAATTATACATGATCATTATTTTTGTGTTACAGGGAAGGTGGTGTTAAAGGTGAGCTTAAGGGTACTTGACAGACAGCAGATCATGTACAGACCATCAGTAAGTTTCATGGATCCTGTGTATCCCATTATACATATGCAACTCTTGGGCTTGATTGTGGGGCATTGGATCATAGGCCAGTCCTGCAGGGAACTAGGTGATGATGACGATGGTGAGTTAATTGTTAAGTGATCTGTATTACTTAGGCTGGTATCACACAAGACCTCTTTTGGTCAACATTCGATGATCAACACTTTTCTGGCAACATTTCTGGTTTATTTTGCACTGGTATCGGAAACTAGACTGATGGTAGATGAATTTATGTGACAGAAATATGTTAAACGTTGACCTCATAAGCTGCCAGAGCAGTGTTGAGGAAAAAAACGCTCGTGTGATACCGGCTTTATTCAGTTACACCATCCCTATGAGAGTCTTGCTGTGGGCTCAGTGGTCTGGTTAAACAAACTTTTAATTATTAAGTTATTCAAAGTTTCATTCCTAAGCCAATCCGCGTATAATTGTTTTACAATGAGATCAATTTTTTTTTTTAGGTGGCTACACAGTGCTGATGAGGTAGGCGAAGTCATAGGAACAATCAGGGTCAAAAGTTATGGCCAATTTCCATTATGGCGGTGTCGCGTGCGCGTTTTACCGTCATTTTTTACGGGTAATTGTAGTCTGGCAGCTTCAAAATTTAAGTTTCATAATCTACCTTCGATCTAGTTTCCGATTCCATTATGAAAAAGCCTCAAAATAGTATGAAGAAAACTTGCTCATTGTAAATTGTTTGAAAATCCGCTCGCGTGACACCATCTTAATTGTTTGAGCTGTGACTATCTCCGTAGTAACAAGGGTACAGTGATCCGAGATACACTGCAACAAAGCCTCTACTGTATATTCAAGCTTTTTCAAGTATAGTTGAGGAATGTTTTATTCTTCAATCAAAAGAAAACCATATATTTCCAAGATGGGTTTTTGTCATAGAGAATCAAAATTTTAGGAGCGATAAAACAACTAATGTCTTTACAGAAATATCTTAAAGTGTGGCTAGATGCTTGGCATTTGGTAATGACAGCATCATTGTTATCTAATAATATCACAAAAAACTTCGTCAAAATACTGTACAACATTTTATACAAAAAATGCCACGGGCCATGGCATGGTCAGTAGCACATCTGACTGCTGATTGAAGAGTCGGCAGTTCGATCCCACCCCGTGCCATTGGTTGACGTCGAGTTTGTACACTCAGGTCTAGTGATTTGAGGCAAATATCCAGTAAGTCCCTGTAACAAGGACACGCCCTAGCCCTGTCAATCAAGGGAGTGCACACCGTTAAAAACTGCATCAAATGTCATCAATTACATTTTGTATTTTAATCGTAGATTATAGTTAGATATCACTGATGGTGCCATTACCAAATGACAAACTGTGTGGCCACAAATAGATATCTTTACTCATTTAGGCTGTACAGTACTATACTTCTATTCCTCTGAGGACGTTATAGTTGTAAAGGGACTGTCACACGAGCAATTTTTCCGGCAATTTTCCAAAAGCAAATTTTTTCTTGCAATATTTCAGGGCTTTTTCACCTTGGATATTGGGAATTAGACTGAAATTAGAAAATGTTTGGTGGCTCAAAACTATTAATTAAAAGTTAAGTTCTGAAGTTACCAGACAAAAACTGCTCTAACAAATTGGCGGAAAAAGTGATCGTGTGAGACTGGCTTGAGATGTAAAGTAAATTTAAAATGTAAAACTTGCAAACTAAACAAACTAAAACTGGGACAAAGTCAAATTAACTTATCAAAATCGCTATGTGGAAACAAAGCTTACTAAAATATAATTTATGAAATAGAAGAACATGCAAAAGGTGGGATACGCCTTTCGAATACGACTGATCACTGCCGAGAATTGTCCAGAGAAATCATTGAGCGTTTCCTATACTGTCAAGATAGATGATTAACCCAGGAACTGCTGGAACTGGAAGCCTCACTTGAGCCACGGTATTCAAACGTGTATAATAAAACCTTCAAATACCGCGCCAGTGCCGGGATATGTCTCAAAATTGGGTGACGCCAAATAATTCTTCAGTGCTCTCTCTCTCTCTCTCTCTCTCTCTCTCTCTCTCTCTCTCTCTCTCTCTCTCTCTCTCTCTCTCTCTCTCTCTCTCTCTCTCTCTCTCTCTCCTCTCTCTCTCTCTCTCTCTCTCTCTCTCTCTCTCTCTCTCTCTCTCTCTCTCTCTCTCTCTCTCTCTCTCTCTCTCTCTCTCTCTCTCTCTCTCTCTCTCTCTCTCTCTCTCTCTCTCTCTCTCTCTCTCTCTCTCTCTCTCTCTCTCTCAACTTCCCCTTTTCTTATCTTTTACACAGGTTGCAGCAGTTCTTGGGTTAAAAGAAAGACAAATCCAGAAAACTACTGTTCAGTTGTAAATATACAATATACTGTACATAGTA
Organism: Paralithodes platypus; assembly: GCA_032716605.1. Lineage (NCBI taxonomy): Eukaryota > Metazoa > Arthropoda > Malacostraca > Decapoda > Lithodidae > Paralithodes > Paralithodes platypus. Next base: position 506,046 of record CM064565.1, on the reverse strand, counting down.
AGGATATAGTATCGGGTAAAGATAATTGTCTGATTTTGAATAGCCGATCTGTAGTGTATGATCTCATAAATTCATCTTAGTAATATTTTAGTGTTATAGATTTTTCCAATATTTTTATACTTTTCTTTCTATATTATTAGCAGCAGATTACCAGCAGTGGTCTTTATTATTTCTGGAATTACTCTGAACCGATGTTGTTCATTATATTAATTTACACTTTAGCTGTCTGGTCATTTCATAGGGATGCGGCGACCCCACCCCCCGCCACTTAAGCGGTGTAATCAGCTTCTTGACCACTGGTTCCAATCTTCAGAAAATTCCTGTGCTTGGTATGCTGCCAACCAGGGACCCACTGGGGTAAATAAAATAGCAAAGCAGTGGTGGAACTGCCATCCGGGTGAGGGACTGCTCTGGATCTGCTCCTTCAGTGTTAATAGTCATAATACTTTTAGTGGAAATGGTACTGTGGAGTGGGTCAGTGGGGGCATGTCTGGGAGCCTGGAGGCAGTTTCTGCCATGGCCATCTCTTTTGGGGCGCTTCCTCTCGAAGTGGGGCGTCAGATTGATGATGATGATGATTCTTATTCTCTATTCATTATTGTTCTCCAGCCAACTCTACATTTCTTTCCAATTTTGCTCAATCAAAGTTTTAGTTAAACAGAATGGTTGAACACTCAATAAGATGTGTTTTTTTTTATAAAATATGTAAATAGTTTACTATATAAAGTTTGTGTAAATATTATGAACAGTTGAAATGTTCATATTAACCCCTTCAGCACCATGACACCGTTTTGCCTTTGTTTCTGGCTGAAATTAGATGATTGTATGCAGTTTAATACTAAAAGGGTTTATTGAGATCGTATTTATCCATTTGAGTCGTATAGGTAAATTGCAAACTAAAGAAAATTGTCTAATGGTACCGGTAACCAGAATATGATAACATTTGGGAAATGGTGGTGAAGAGGTCAACTACAGTATACTGTATAGTTAAGATTGACAACGTGGAAGTTTTTGCCATGGCCTTCCTTTAGAATGGATATGCCTGTGAGCCGTAGGTAGAGCACTCAGACTAGGAAGGGCTTATGAAAGTCAGAGGGTTAAATTAGATAGTCTTTACCTTTTTAATTCCCACAAATCCTTCCTAAGCTGTATAAAATAGACTAATGATAGCCAGAATCCTGCAAACCGAGAGGTCGACAGTGTGAGTTATCGGCTATCATTTAAAATATGTGTGGGAATTGAAAGGGTGAATACTATCTCATTTAACTCTCTGACTTTCAAAAACCCTTCGAAATCTGAATAATATCGTCTAATAATAGCCAGAAAACATAAAGAAATGCATAATCAGATGTTGATAGGCTTAAGCTACTTTGCTTTATAAGACACACGGGTTGAGGTAAGCTCTTTATTTTATTTATTATTTTTTTCCCACATATTAGCCCCTTCCCGGCGGTGCCTGACACGAGACGGGCACCACAATCCGGTTATTATGTGTCTTGGTAGTGAGGCAAGCGAGTGCAGGCGGCGCAGGGCCCCTTCGTCCGTCGCCCACCATGGCTGGGCTGGCACTGAAGTGAGAGAGAGACTTCTCCCACATCATGGCAGTATTACACATGTGAAAACAGCTAATAATTGCTAATTTTTAGCAATTTTGGCAGATTTTACAAGATCGTTGCAAGACAAGCAGACGTCGTACAGAGATGATTCAGGTGTCATTGGAAAGCTCTACGATCGTTTTGCTGTGCTCGTTCTTGTTTTGATATATTTATACAGTACAAAATTCTATCACGTAAGTTGATTGATATTGTAGTTCCAGATTTTGAAGAGTGTCCAGTTACCCACATAAGTTCCCTTCCTCATCGTGATCTTGTGTATGAATATAAAATTAGTATGAATGAATAGCGAGTGTGGTATCTTTCAATTATGAGTTGACTAATCAGGTGAGTTAACCACTGCCTATGAAACTACACTCGTAATTCAATCATGTACAGTCGCGCTAATAAGTGATGTCTCGGCACCAATTATGTTTAGATAAATAATTGGTATCCGCAATATCTTAGCTTCATTTCTTCATATCAAGTGAAATATACAAACCTGTTCCTACACTTACCCACCCTATTCAACATCTGACAGACATTAATACAGCACAGAGAAAGCCAAACGTAATGCCAGCTGGGACATGACTTATTAGCGCGACCGTACATTATATTTCCATGTACTGTATGAGGTCACAGAGAGGAACACAACTTATGTGGGTAACTGTACAGTATATTTATTGGTCTGTAGAGCAGTAGTGTAAAATATTTTTCTATTTATAGCTCCTACTAGAATTTAAGGAACACCCCGTTCTTAACCCCTTCTGTAGGCTACCGGTGACGTCTTTGTTGTTTTTTTCAAGCTATATTTAGACAATTTTGTGCAGTTTAAGAAGGATATGTGGTAGTAAAAAGGGTTAAGAGAGTTAGTTGGAAGCCTGTTCATTGCTGGAGGCCCTTTTGAAACTGAACAAAATCGTCTATTAGTAGCTAGAGTAAATTTAGAAAGACATCATCGGTACAGAAGGGGTTAACATTAATCATCCATTACAAACCCCAATGTACTTGAATAAACTAACTTAGATTCTGGAGTCAGACGGACCCTAAGTTGAGTGGTCAATCCTGTAAGTCCTTCAGGAAACTGGCACGGGTTGTCCTTCTCACAGGGGATAGGTCTGCTTGAGGGCATTTTGTGTATGGCGTCCGGTAATATATAGATACAGGCCTCCCTCACTATCCGATACCCCAATTTACGATATTATTATAGTTTTTTTGGTGTTTGTGTTTTGGCTGGTCCGAGAACGCATCCCCATTTACCCCATTAACTGTAGGGTTTGCTACATGATTTTTCTTTTTAACCCCTCTAATCCCAGTGACATATATATCCATCAGTAGATAACTCCCCAGTCCCAGCGACGTATATGTCTGTCAGTAATGTACTTTCCTTGTAACTGCCTGTACAACCCTGTACCAGTTACCATGACCTTTTGAGCACTGCTCCCGTGTTGGCAACACTTCTCAGCTTATATGAGACCCACTGAAGGGTGACAGCCAGTCTTGCCTCATCTTTGGAGGTGGATAGGTGGTCTCTCCTGCCATTTTTGCCACATTGCTTGGGACTGCTGGGGACTTTTATTACTGTATCCTACGGTACATTACGGGTTAAGATTGGGTTTTCTGGAATGTAACCCAATCGTATATTGAAGGAGACCTGTAGATAGATAGGTTGAATGAGAGTGTCTACAGTCAATTAAAAAAACATGTACAGGTCTCCCTCACTATCCGATGTCCTAATTTACAATATTAGTATAGGTTTTTAGGCGTTTGTGTTTGGGATTTGGTTGGTCCCAGAACGCATCCCCATTTACCCCATTCATTTTAGGGTTTGCTATACGATTTTTCTATTTAAGATCGGGTTTTCAGGAATATAACCCAATCATATATCGAGGGAGACCTGTACTGCCTCTCAGTGCTCTCTACTGTTATTAACCCGTACAATACCGGTTATGTACAGTCGGCCAAATAAGTGATGTCGCGGCACCAAGTATATTTCGATCAATAACTGGTGTCGGCACTGATGTCGCGGCACCAAGTATATTTCGATCAATAATTGGTATCGGCACTATTTAAGCATTAATTCATCGCTTCAAGTGATATATACAAACCTGTTCCTATCTTTACATACCCTATTCAACATCTGACAGACATTAATACATCACACAGCGAGCAAAACGTAATGACCTCGGAGGCATGACTTATTTGGCCAACTGTACTTTTAACTTTATTCTGGCTACTATTAGATTATTTTAATCAATTTAATAAGGGCCTCCAGCAATTAAGAGGCTTCAAACTACTGTATCTCACTTAACCCTTCTTACTACCACAGATCCTTCTAAAACTGCACAAAATCGTCTAAATATAGCTAGAATGAAGTTAAAAAGACGTCGCCGGTACAGAAGGGGTTAATATACAAAGTTTTTGCTATTGTTAGATAATTTTTATTATTTTGAGAAGAATCTGTGGGTGTTTGAGGATAGTTGTCTGTATGTTGTCAGACTTTACCCCATTGATTTCTATATTACTTTCCAACCCTGAGTAAAATCACTTAATATTAGCCAGAATAAAGTTAAATATACCCACAAAGGCAGAAGCAATTACACTATTTAATTTATGCTAGTTTTCTGAATGTAAGATTTGCAAAACAAACAAACCAAATCAAGAACAACTCAATATAAAGACAAAAGAACTTACCAAATCACTATGTGGATGAACGCATTGAAGATTTAGCAAAACAATATGAAATATAAATAACTAGTGTCCCTTCGTGGAACTGTCTCCAGCTGTACAATCGTGGTCAACTTTATTTACTCTCTAAGATCAAAATTATTGTACTATTTAACACACCTGAACAAGGCTTGACTATCAGAGCTTTATGGCACTAAATTTGTGGACCAACAGCCATTACTATACAATACAGCCTTGTTATTGGCACTGTTCTGGTATGGCACTGCCGAGGCTGGTGAGGAGCGGATAGGTGCCACAGGGGACTCTACTAGTTCTACCTGGGCGCTGTTTTGGCACCACAGCGTCTATATGCTGGAACAGCGTTGTGGCAGGACTTCATTGTTGTTGTTGTTCCCCAGACTGGCCGATCAGTCCCGAGTCCGGTATACCGAAGCCGCTCCAAATGCCGAGGGGAGATGAGATATGTTTCTGAGATGGCAGCGGGGGAGGGAATCATCAGCCCATGGGCTTGCACCCCCGGGCCAATGCCCCCACCGTCCACAGCCCCCCATGCAGTGCCACCCAATTGGGTAATCTCGCCAGCACCTAGCAGAAAAAGTAGTACAGTAAAAGAGACAGACAGAAACGACTAAGGTAGGGTAGAGGATGCCAAACCTCACTGTGGATAGGACCAACCTTCACCCATTCTTAGTCCAAGTTGCCTGATACCTGTTAAAAGTAGTGAGTAAACCTATGTCAAAGCTATAACTGTGTTGCCCAGTTGTTGTTGTTGTTCCCCAAGCTGCCTGGCCGAACAGCCGCAAGGCCAAGGCCATAACCGAGCGCCCCCACAGAACCCTCCCTGCCGACCACAATAAAGCCTGGGTGACCGAAGCCACTCCATGGCGGGGAGCTGAGGAAGGTGCGGAAATGCCCGGGAAACCAAAGACCCACCCAGGGCCCTGTGCCCCTCAGCAATTATGAAGAGAAAGTTGAGGGGCAAAGGAAAAATGTGACACTTTGGCTTCCAATCTTGCTAGATTGGGAGGTCAATCCACGGAAGAGACGCCGTCACTTGAGATCTAGAAAATATATAAGTAAAAGGAACAGTCAGACTAAGCTATGGGTATGGCAGAGATCGCTCAGTTCTCACTCTGATAGACCAGCCCATCACCACATGACTAGAACCCAATCCTCTCGGCATCAGCTAGGAAAGGCCCTAGAAAGCCGCCTTTGGCGGGGGGATAGCTCCCCTATTTCAACCCCTTTCAGGGTTGGGCACCCACCCTTGTTGCCCAGTTGTTGAGCGTGACTTATGTTGCATACAGCTGCTACTCTAATGGTTGATGTTTATGTCCTCACTGATCTCAATATATATTTTATTTTTAACATCATTCTTAACACCAATAACCCCAAATTAAATTAATGAAAGCATGTGATCCTCCCAGAATTTGAACCTGGGATACCACCTACAGAACTTAAGCACTAACCATTACACCACCAAAGCAGTTAAAGGTTCAGTACATTCATTCCTGGCTATGATTACAATAGGCTTAGAAAGCATTTGTTTTATATATTTTATTATTAATAATTGATCTATTCATGGGTTTATTGTTAGCTTTGAATCTTTAGAAGTGGAAAGGAGCCTTATGATTCTTTTATGAATTAGTGAAGTTATTTATTTGACTTGGTTAGTGAAATCATTATAATACATTTACTGAATTGTTTGAGTGACTGATATTAAAACTATTAATGTCCATTGGAAATATCTTCCTGTACAAAATGAATAAATATGTAAATTATAATACATTTATTGTTAGTGTAATTGATATTATAACTCATCCAATTAATGTCCATTGAAAATATGTTTTCTGTACAAAATGAATAAATATGTACCGGTAACTAAAATATGATATTTCTTATAATAAAATACTGAACACAAATAACTGGAGTTTAGGAATTGGTTTTTACACCATACCCGAAAGAGGATTTATGGAGCTCCGATCTTACTCTCAACCATCTGAACAATTTTACCAGCACACCTAAACTTCGTTAGATGCGGGAATAGCCTCCCGAAAATATCAAGCCCTGGTGTGGGCTTGAACACGGAACCCTTGGGTTGTGAGGCAGACACCTTACCAGTTAGACCAATAGAGATATCCCACTTGGCCTGGTCGGCTCAGGGTATTTCCGCATCCGATTTGTTTAGGCTAGCCTATTTTCACTGACTTTACACTACTTCACCTTCCGGGAAGCGAAAGCTCCGAACAGAGAGGAACAAGCCTGAGCCGAATCGACCGAGAGTCCGTCAGAGAGATGAACGGGAATGGTGAGTCAACTTCACTGAGCGGTGCACAACACGCACCTACTAACTGCCCAGTTGGCAACTCACTTGAGCGGCCGGCAACTCCACAACCCAACCCAAGCGAGTTCTCACTACACTCCCTGTTCTCTCCTATAATCTTCCTTGTCCTTGTCCTATAGGAATTCCCTACAGGACAAGGAAGAGGATAGGAGAGAACAGGGAGTGTAGTGAGAACTCGCTTGGGTTGGGTTGTGGAGTTGCCGGCCGCTCAAGCGAGTTGCCAACTGGGCAGTTAGTAGGTGCGTGTTGTGCACCGCTCAGTGAAGTTGACTCACCATTCCCGTTCATCTCTCGGTCGATTCATTCTTCGCCCTTGATCACTTCTTGGTTGGTGCTGCAGTGTAGCAGTTCTTGCCTCATCCTTCGGCCCTGCCCTATAAGAGCTCTAATGTGGAGCTCATGTGGTTCGGCTGAACTGATGAAATGGCGAGAAATGTCTGCGAGTCTTCACCTTCCTAGATTTGTTTACCTCCTGCCCTTCCCTATCTATCTTGGCTTGATTATTTGTCCATCTTAATCTGTTTTGATAGCATAATGCATAAGTGCGCTGAATTTCGATGCGAGTATCCTAGGTTCAAGTGCTTGGAGTGCCACGTGTATTTGTTGATTTCATTAATTGAGTTTAGAAGTAAAGTTGGTTGGTGAAAAAATGTGAATCTAATCCTTCGGGCCAGCCCAACGAGAGTTCTTTAGTGGAACTCAGTGGTCTGGTTAAACTATTATATAATTTTTTTGTTTTTTAATTAGCGTTTGTCTATTTTCTTGCAATGTCGGACTGGCAGAATTACCAACTAAAATACATTTTCTTGCAATGTCGGACTAGCAGAATTACCAACTAAAATACGATTGTAGTACATTTATAAATACTTAAAATAATAATTCAGCATACTTTTTATCCATCACAAACCAACATTATTGTATGAATGTAGGCTACAATACAGTATATAATTATAAACTTGGGTATAATTATGAAAAATTAGAACACAATCCATAATGATATAATATATTTTATCTATCTATTTGCTCAGGTCCTTTCCCAATTTTTTTTTCTTATTTTTTTTTTTACTGGGGGTGGCCGACTCGAGACAGAGCCCGAATAGGGACAAAATAAAATAATATAAATTGGGGCATTGAATAGCGAGGGAGACCTGTACTCCGTAGTATCACCATTGTAAGTTTTCTTTATCACTTATTTACAGGAAATGTTTATATTAAAACACTCAGATTTTGTGATGTAGTTTCTTTATTCATGTACAGTATATACTGTATTTATGTATATACTCTAGCACTTACCCCAGTTTTCCTTTTATATTTATTTTAGTTTTTTTAATAAATTTTGTATTGGTTTTGTTTATTTTTTTATGGGGGTGGCCGACTCTTGACAGAGCCCGAACAGGGACATCACAACACATCATGTATGTATGTACAGTATGTATATACTATGGCACTTACCCCAGTTTCCTCTTCTTTTTTTTTTATGGGGGTGGCCGACTCGAGACAGAGCCCGAACAGGGACATCACAACACATCAAAATAACAAAACAAAGCACAATATCATACACATCTAGGTCGTCCAGGAGAAATACTCTGAGATCCATGCCCATTTGAGGTCCCCAACAATAGATTCCCAGGTCCCAGATCCCCCGGAGAGGCTCCGATTTCTGCTGGCATACCCGCAGCGGAGCTGTAGCACCATAAGCCCACCCACCATGCTTCCAGGCGCAACCTTCACTACCACCGGCTCCCCGGGCCAGGCGCCTGACGGACTATTATCTAGTCCAACTGGCGCATGACCCTCTCTCTCAAACGACCGCGTTTATACTAATTTATTCACTAGCATTCTCCATTCATTCCTGTTTATTACCACTTCTCTTGCCTGATCTATGGTCATTCCTCTATTATCCAAAGCTTGTCTTACACAGTCTCTCCATCTCAATGGGGGTCTTCCTGCCCCTCTATCTCCCCTTGTACCTGACTCGCATATTCTCTTTGTAAGCCTTTCATCTTCCATTTGTTCAACATGACTATACCAACTCAGCACCCTTCTGTCCACTCTGGCCGACAAACGTTCCAACTTCGGCTCCAACTTCCTTATGGCCTGAAACTCGCAAGTGGTCAATTGCACGTTTGACTGGCATGCCTGACTTGTTTTGGGCCACGCCCCTCCCTCTAGTCAGAAGTTTGGCTGGACGTCGGATCGGATGGCCCACCAGATAAAATAACCAGGTAAGAATGAGATATACTTTACATCTTTGGTTCTTTGCGCTCCTTCCCAAGCTGAAAAAGATTAATTATTATAGCCTGAATCTTTTTTTGGAAATATAGTACAGTAGGCTAAAAAATATCTAGTTCCACCTTCATAACTAATTCACTCCCTTGATGTTCACAATAATATCACTGTGTTGTCCCTGTTCGGGCTTTCTTGGTGGGTTTCTTATACTTCGCCACCAACGACTATTTTACGCTATCCCAGACGTCAACTCTGGTAGTTTTGTGGTTGCGGGTACAGGGTATTACAGTATAGATAAAGCTAAGGTTAGTCCTCGCCCAGTCAAGAGTACCCAAATTGACTAATTCCTTGAACGTGACGATAGTCCGTTGTTATGTGTGCAATTAGTTTGCTTGGGAAACAGATTAACTTGCTCGTGTAGTAATGTACACCCTATGTGGTGGATTGTGTTCTTTTATTTCAAAAAATTTATTTTAGTAAGCGTTGTTTCCACATAGCGATTTTGTATAAGTTTTTTTGACTTTGTATTGTCTTTGTCCCAGTTTTGGTTTGTTTAGTTTGCAAGTTATACATTTTAAGTTGAAGAGCGATCAGAATATACCTCGCTTCTTGAAAGTGTGGCATAACCAGAATAAACTAATGAAAGCATATGATCCTCCCGAGATTTGAACTCTGGACACCACACCCAGAACATAAGTATCTAAACCATTACACCACCAACACAGTTAAAGTTAACACAGTACACGTTCACGATTAATATCCATTTTTGAATTCTGGATATTAAGCTAATCATGTACTTAGACCCAACTCCATAACGTAATGATTTAAGCCGGTATCACACGAGAGCTTTTAGACTCTACATTCCATGGTCAACATTTCTGGGACATTTTACAGTGGTATCAAAAACTAGACTGATGATAGATGAATTTAGGTGACATAATTAATGAAAAAGCTGACCTCATAAGTTGCCAGACCAGTGTTAAGGATAAATGTTGATGGAAAAAGCGCTCGTGTGATACCGGCTTTAGTGAGAGGGAAGAACAATGAATTAACCTCGCTGCTGCGCAGGTGGGGTAGTGGCCACCCCTCCCTGTGCGGAGATATTTAGACTGTTTCCTTCACTCAAATCATCATCGTACCATAAATATCATTAATACTTATCCATATGCGCCTATTTTACGTTGATTATCAAGATATTAACCTGTTACAACAATAAAACAAGTGGAAACAGCGTTTGGCTGGTCAAAATCAGCAAATGAGATCGGGAGTTATAGTCATCGAGTGCGAGCCAGCCTGCCAACATCAAATGTTGAGCTGAGGAGACGTTTAGGTATAAAGAGTATTAGCGAGGTGATGCGTACAAGTAGACTGGGATGGTATGGACATGTGGAGAGAATGGATGAACAAAATTGGGTGACAAAATGCAGGTCTGTGATTGTGGAGGGAGCTGCACCAAGGGGTGGACCGAGGAAGACCTGGGATCGGACTATACGCGCCGATCTCAAATCCAAGAACTTGACAAGTGAAGCAGCCCTTAACAGGGTTGCCTGGAACGCCGCCATTAGGACAAGAGACTGAAACTGCACTTATGTGTGGAACACTCAGTCTTAAAATTTTATGTATGTATGTATGTATGTATCCACCCCTCACGACGTCTGGAGCGACACTGTCGTGTAGTTCCCTCTCTTTCTCTCTTTCATTCGCTGTGTAGCACATACAAGCATGTACAGCTTGCTTATGAATCGCTATTGATAGCACAAAAATATACCAACGAAATAAGGGAATAAGAGAGAGAATAGGTGATAATTGAAGGGGGAGGGGGGATGTGGAGGAGTGATATTTGGCATGGCCAAGGGGCAATAATTTGTTTTTTTATACTGGGCTGATTTAAAAAAAAAAATTTAGGCCTTGGATTTATATTATAAGGAGTTCCGCAGCGGTAAAATTCTTAGTGTTTCCGCAGTTGCCAGGTTAATGGAATAATAAGCTTAATAAGGTAGGACTTAATCTTATGTATGTATGTATACTGTAAGCTATATACTCAGGCACATATCGCATTGCTGAGAGTGGCCGATTCGAGACAGAGCCCGAACAGAAACCTTTGAAATTCCAATTTTTAGGGTCCGAGACCACTTTCGCGTTCCCTCTCCCCTCTTTCTGTCTCGTCGAGTAGGAGAATTTTACAAGGGGAGGAGGATTCCTAGCCTCCTGCCCATAGAAGGGAAAGTAGGACAGTTAAAGAGACAGACAGAAACGGCTAAAGCTGGGTATGCCAAACATCACATTTTGATTAGTACCAACCCTCCATAAACAAACTACAGGTCTCCCTCGATATACGATTGGGTTACGTTCCTGAAAACCCGATCTTGAATAGAAAAATCATATAGCGAATCTTAAAATGTATGGGGTAAATGGGGTTGTGTTCTCGGGCCAGCCAAAACCCAAACCGAAACGCCTAAAAACCTATAATAATATCGTTAATCAGGGCATCGTATAGTGAGGGAGACCTGTATTTTATAGTATATATAGTTGGCCTAGCTGCCCTACGAGGAGAGATGTCGACGCCTAGATGATCGAGACGTACAAATTGCTACTGTAGCCTACACAAGTTTGAGGACATCCCCTATTCTCGTTTCAGATTAATCGGCGCTCTGCAGACCCCCGTTTTCTGACCTCTGACCGTTTTGGTGAGGTCGGTCCTCATGATATTAGTGAGCTGGGCCTATAATTAGACCTTGTAATTGGGATTGGGTGTGAGAGGGATCTGCCTTGTGTGGGTCAATCAGCTTTCTGCAGACTCATTTTCTTATGCTCTTAGAGGTGGGGGACACCACAAAGAAGCCTACTCCTTAATTCCCCACTATATATTCTTAGGTAGGCCTAAGTAAGCAATTGACCACTTGCGAGTTTCAGGCTATAAGAAAGTTGAAGCTGAAAACATCGATATAAGTCAATAATGTAGGTTTCTGATGGATAGAGAGTATGGTTAATTTAATTTAATGGGTTTATTAATGCACTACAACCAAATTTTCGCTGGTAATTCTGCTAAATATCGATGGCTAAAACTCCCACTTCCTTATAGCCTGAAACTCTTAAGTGGTCAATTAATTGTTTATTCATACTGGGAATTTATGCATGTGTTTTGCGAAATTTGACTTACGAGTTTCAGGCTATAAGGAAGTTGGAGGTGTAGGCATCGATAGTAATTAGAAATGCAATAATTTTAGGTTTCTGATAGCTAAAGAGTATGTTGAATTGGGTTTTATATAGACAAATCTACTACAACCGTATTTTAGCAGGTAAATCTGGTGAATATAACTACAGCTCCAACTTCCTTATAGTGTCACATACATTTATATTAGTTTACGGTGATTCGTTTTCTGTGAATTGGCGTATAGCAACAGCCATTAGTTATCGTTAATTAGGTTATTGCATTAATTAGTACACTTGTCTACGGTTCAAGACAATGCTAAAGTATATATATTTGATCTTTTTCATACAAAATACCAGTAATAAAGTATATAGACCTATGAAACTACTGAAAACGGACTTAGGCTTACGAATCGGGTTACAAGACAAAGCGTGAAAGCCGCAAAGCGTCCTCCATTGTTTGTTTATGTCGCCGGCGAATCCAAAGAACTCATCGAAAATATAGGAAAATGGACTTATATAAGCACTGGAGAAGGTAAATATTATGCTCAGAGGTTTCTATGTATATATATCTTTCTTTTCAGAGATTAAGAGGGCCAGATGTTCCATATATTTCCTATTCCGGCTGATTCTAGCAGTGGCGTCACCTAGATTTGGGTTAGCCTACTGGGTAAGATTGTTTCGGTAAAAATTGAAGCATTTTTAATATATATTTCTTATTATTTCCATTTTGTCTTCGATATAGGCCTACAGTGTTTCTTTCATCCCAAGGACCCGTGGCAATTAGTATTGACCAAATTAGGCCTATCCAACAATCTAAAAATGACTCTCACAAGCCTAGGCCATGTGGGTTTAATTCTAGTTTCGCTTTCACAGCATACTCATAAATTTCTATGGCTACTTTAGAGTTGTCATATACCATACTTAATTCCTATATATGTCCAAAGCGGCGGAAATGCATTATAAGGAATTATACCTACTGTAAAAAAAATATATATTTTCTCCCCATATGCGGCACCATAGCTATTACATAATACTAGGTTTTGTTAGGTTAGGCTAATGTCGTTAATGTAGTTTATTATCATTATATTACGTCTTTTACCCAGCAATTTCCCTGATCTTCATAGTTGGTCGGGAAGCTATGCCTTTACAACGGCGCCTCCCTTTTGTCGCTGTGTACGTGAATTACTAGAATTACTAGAATTTTACCGCCATGTGGGCTAGCCTATAGAGTTCAGGGAAAATGTGGGATTAAAAATTACGATGAAAAACTTAATAAAATAAGGAAAACTGCCCTCTAGGCCTACAGGGATTTTCTATGAAAAAAACATTGTCCAAAGGTAGCCTAGAAAAAATTACCTTTTAGGCCTAGGGAGAATTTCTTAAACAATAGTGTAAAAAATAGATAGGCCTAGGCTAACTATATATCCTCTATGGGGAGAATTTATTTAAAAGTATAGTTTGGTGTGGAAAATTAACGGGATGGATGTAGAGTTCGGGCGTACGGTCGTCATTGTTTACATAGGGCGATCTCCGCGGTCGCAATTACATTCCTGTCTATTTCGACGCTATATTTTCTGCTATTTGCCCCCTGTCATTACTACATGAATACTAGGTTAGGTTAGGTTAAAATAGACGGGAACATGAATCATGATGGGAAAGGTCCGACGCCACTACGCGTAATGTAAACAAAGATGGCGGTACGCCCGCTCACTATATCCTACCCAAATTAACTTGTAGGCCTAGCCTATGGGGAGAATTTTGGAGAAATTACTGTAAAAATTGAACAGGTGGAAATTAGGGTAAATTTCTATAGGCTAATTGCACCTATACGAGCTAAAAAAAATATTATTGTATTTAACAGGAAGGTACAACGAGGTAAGTGATGTGGTATAGCCTAGGTGGCAATATGCGGAAATGGATTATAAGGGCATTCCGCCCCCCTCTGACAAAAGTCTATCAATCTAGATGTGACACGGATTTACAATGTTTCAGAGAGACATTAGCCTAACCTAACAACCTTACCTAACCTAACCTAGTATTATGGGTGGGGACTGCCGCCCCCACACCCCCGCTGGTTGGGTAAAACGGTAGAAATCCAGTTGGGGTGGAGTGAATAACCGTAGATTTTCGTAAGGGGTAAGAGGGGGGCAGAATGCCTTTATAATCCATTTCCGCATATTGCCACCTATACCACATCACTTACCTCGCCGTACCTTCCTGTTAAATACAATAATAATTTGTTTAGCTCGTATAGGTGCAATTATAGAATAATACCGAAATTAGGCCTATCCAACAATCTAAAAATGGGAGGGATAGGCTATGAAGATCAAGGAAAATGTGAGGTTAAAGTAAATAATTTACGATGAAAAACAATAAAATTAGGAAACTGCCCTCAATAGGGAGAGTACCGGTATGAAAAAGCATTGTTCAAAAATGACCATTTATAGGGAGAATTTCAAAAATACTGTAAAAATATATAATTATCCTCTTTGGGGAGGATGTATTCAAAACTTGTTTGGTCTATAAAATTAACTTTTATGGGTAGAATTTTGGAATAATTAGGCCTAGGCCTGTAAAAATAGAATTATCTTTAGGGAGAGTTTTGCAAAACAGGTACGGTACGGCTAATCAGGATTGCCGTGGGATCCATGATGGGCTGAAGGGGAGCTCTGCCCTCCTTCACCCCCCCATGATGCATAGAAATCATATATGTTGCCAGTATAGTAGGGGGCCTAGAGGTACAGTTTTTAAAGGGTTTCATATTTCACTTACAGTGGCGCACTGAATTTGGTGCCGTCTAATTTGGCGAAATTAAACATTACGCCATACCCCAAATATTTCAAAATTCCAGGTTCGCACAAAAATATTCTATCTTGGTGCAAAAATCGCAGTCGAAACCCGAAAAAGAGAGCAAAAATTATGAAAGACTCAATATTAAACTAGAAAACACAAAGAAACAAGTGAACTGAACTCCAAGACTGTCATTGTCAAGGTGTTTGCTGCTTGGAGGTGAAATTTGAGTGAATTCGACATCCGGATTCCAAGCGTCACTTTTGCAAGTTACTGTTCTGCCGTGTCGCCGCCATATTGACCCATCGTACTTAACGTACGGTAAATTTGTGGGTGCGTTTGGCAAGGATGTAGTATTTGGGCGTATCGCCCGCCTTGTTTACACTACGCGGACGCTTTCGTTCATGTTTCCGTCTATTTTGACTGCCGTGGGATACAATAATAGGTTGAGGGCCCCCCTTACCCCCCCGTGGCTTATTATCATCATCATCATATATATTACCCGCAGGGGGCAAATAACAGGAAAAATAGCCGTCAAAATAGAAAGTGAAATTCTCGAACGATCGACCTACGTAAACATGACGACCGTACGCCCGAATATACTTCCTTCCCATGCGTTCGTTTTATTAGTTTTTAACGAGATTTACTATTTTAACACAACTGTATTCTAAAAATACAGTACAGTACTGTATATCCTCGACATCCGACGACGACGCTACCATGTAAGATTTGTTAAATACAGGACGTTTCGACGGTGTACGTTTGGTAATTTTCCTTTGTGAACCTTTTTTTATTTTTTTAGGAAGCCCTAGTCCCTACTACTAAGAGGGTGTACGAGAGCGAGGTGGAGGGACAGAGAGGGAGAGGTAGACCGAATGAGAGGTGGAAGGATGGAGTGAGGAAGTACATGAACGAAGGCGGTGCTGGTTGGGGGGAGGGGCGTCGACTGACTGGGGACAGAGGTGCATGGGGGCGGTTCGTTCGTGGCCACCCCTTCGGGGATCACGGCGTCAGGCAATAGATAGATGATAGATAGTCCCTACTATTGATGCCAATCCTGACCATGAAAAGAATGCCTCTCCCCCTGAAGGGAAAGGTGTATGCCTCATGTGTTAGAAGTGCAATGACGTATGCCTCAGAAACATGGGCCGTTAAAGTAGAGGATGTCAACAGAATGGAGCGTAATGAGATGAGAATGGTGAGATGGATGTGGGGCCAGGCTACAGGATAGAATAACAAATGTTGAGCTGAGGAGACGTTTAGGTATAAAGAGTATTAGCGAGGTGATGCGTACAAGTAGACTGGGATGGTATGGACATGTGGAGAGAATGGATGAACAAAATTGGGTGAAAAAATGCAGGTCTGTGATTGTGGAGGGAGCTGCACCAAGGGGTGGACCGAGGAAGACCTTGGATCAGACTATACGCGCCGATCTCAAATCCAAGAACTTGACAAGTGAAGCAGCCCTTAACAGGGTTGCCTGGAATGCCGCCATTAGGACAAGAGACTGAAACTGCACTTATGTGTGGAACACTCAGTCTTAAAATGTTATGTATGTATGTATGTGTACTACTGACGTCGAAAGTGCTGGCGTCATGTGAAACCCGTCCACCGCCAGCCGGCGAGGCTGCACTTGCGGCGGACGTGTGTCACATGACGCCAGCACTTTTAATGACAATATTGTCATTATCCTAACCAATCAGCCTTACCTAACCTTGGGGTTACCACCCCCAGACCCCCACTTCTCTTAAAAATTGTGTAGATGTCAAAATACAAAAACAATTACTGCAGGAGAATGAAAAACGCACCCGAAACCGCCGCCTCGTACGGAAATGGATCAATAGAAAATGGAGGTCCGAATGTAAATTCGTCGGCGATAGACATCTTGAAATATTAAATACTTCAATACGCACCCACAAATTTACCGTACTTTATGTAGGATGGGTCACTATTTTTGTATTGTGTAAGCGTTTTTTATAGGAGGCGGGGATTGTTAGTGCTACTATTACCCTGGTATTAATAAACATCCTAAACATTACAGGTGTGACAACAGAGGTCTTCAAGAGGGAACCGGACAAGTTTCTGGCTACCAACCCGGACCAATCTGGAGTTCTGGGAAATACCTCATCACGCCCAGCAGAGGCGAAAGCGGCGTAATTATGCCGTCAGGCTAGGCTATATATGACTGATTTCAAATAAAGTGTGTGGTAAGTAATCTCATAATATGTATTTATAAGTATTCTCCTCAAATAATATGTATTTATTGGATGTATTTGGGGGGAAATAGGTACTTTAGGGATGGCTGGACGAATTTGGAACCAATAGTGTGGTACACCATATCAATTTTTTTTTTTTTTTTTTTTTTTTTTTTTTTTTTTTTTTTTACCACGGCTCTGCCAAGCAGCTGAAAGAGCCGTAAAACATTCAAGAAGGGGAGATATTATTTACAGGTAAGGCATTGATATAAAAATGGAGAAATTTTATGAAAGGGGCAACCCACTGAGGGAGGCGTCAGCCGTACCGAGTTTCAATAAAAAATGCTAAAAGTGGTGTATTGTAAACTTAAAACTGAATAGGATTACACAAATACAAAATATAAAATGGGAGATAATGGACCGTAATTAAAACTACTAAATCTTGCCCAAAATACCAACATCTTTGCAGAACGCAAAAATTCTTTCAGCAGAAAAGGAACAGCCCTCAGCTAAGATTGCTCTCAGGCTGAGTGGTCTGCGGATATTTCCAAAGTACCTATCCCTTTGACGTTGAAAAGATGGACATTCTATCAGGATATGTTTAACCGTGAGGAGAACAACACAATCTGTACAATCTGTACACTCCGGCTGGTTTGTCCTTTCCATAATCATTTGGTACCGTACATATTAATGTCATAAGTTAGGTCAAAATAATGGACGCGAGACTGCAACCACACTCTCTTTGGCTAAAATGGTCTTTAACTGTCTTAACCTTCTCACATCCTTATGATGCAGAGATTGCCAGATTAGCAATAAGAAATAGATTACTCTCACTCTTATAATTACCTCTCCAAAATTAGTTTTCTGCCCACAGCTAACTCAAAGACAACTGCAGAGGTTGAAGTAAATAAACTAAAGGTTTATAAATACCCCGGATGGTAACAAAGGCTTTAAAGTATCCCTAATAGGCTCAAAAATTGCGTCAGGACGGAGAGGGTTAATAGCGTAATGGTTAGTGCGCGGAATTTCGGTTCGAGTATCCTATGTTGGAATCCTTGGAGTAGCACATGTATGCATTAGTTTAATTGATTTCATTAATTTGGTTTATTTGCAAGTTAATTGGTGGGTTGGTGATAATATGAATTTAAACTTTTATTTATATTATAATGTAAAACTTGCAAAATAAACAAACTAAAACTGTGACGATACAAGATAAATTTAAACTTGTATGTCGGATCGGATGTCGGATGTCGTCTCCAAGGGGCAGAACGCCTTAGCAACGGCAGCCCCCTGAAAGTTTAAGTTTATATAATATTTCCTAGTTTACATTTAATGATTATATCTTTCTTCCCCCCCCCCCCCCCCCGGTACCCCCCTCCTAAGGACAGTGTCGGGTACCCGGGCGATTTAGCCGAAAAACGTCTAGGCCTAGGCTACCGTATCTTTGTTATTTTAACTGCTAGAAATTTCCCATGCATCTCTAAACGTATTGCGGTTTTCAATCTGTAGACTAGCGTTGAGTAGAGCTCTGTAAGTCAACTGGTTCAGTTGTGATGACAATTTCCGTGGAGCTAATTTTTCCGTGATGTTACTAATTTCGTCATAGTCACAACGACAACATTGATCCGACGTCTCCTTGTTTTCGGAGGTGCGGTGAAGAATGACCGGCTTTGTTTACATGCGTCGGACGCACGGCGTTCAGACCAAGTTGAATAGACTTTCAAGCTTACTGCCTGGTATAAGGACACCCAACTGCCGCGGTGTCCTTATAACAGGACAGCCGGGCTGGAAGGGTTAATTAGATGTCAAACTTTTAATTATTATTTATCTCTTCTATGTGTGTATGTACTTGACTCAAAGCTCTTTTCAATTGCAGGTGGAAATCAGTGGAGGACCAGCGGCTGATCTTCCCAGAGTTTCTGCTGCCTGACGCCGTGATCCCCGAAGGGTTGGCCAAAGTAATTATACCAGTTTTATCTAAAAATACCAAACACTAGTCTCAAATTTTGTTTACCTTTATTTGTTTGCATCAACAACTTTTACCGTACTTTAAATGAGTGTGTGTGTGTGTGTGTGTGTGTGTGTGTGTGTGTGTGTGTGTGTGTGTGTGTGTGTGTGTGTGTGTGTGTGTGTGTGTGTGTGTGTGTGTGTGTGTGTGTGTGTGTGTGTAGGACGTTTTAATTATCTATGCATGTACTGGTACATAAATGTTTGCCATCATTGCAGGGAAGTTATATAAATAATGTATGTGTATAAGATGAACCTATGTTCCTCTTGTATCCATATTTACTAGTGAAAACTCTGTAATACCTGTCTTGATTGCGTAATGCATAAATGCGCGGAATTTCGATATGAGTATCCTAGGTTGGAGTCCTCGCAGTGCCACATGTATTTGTTGATTTCATTAATTGAGTTTAGAGGTGAAGTTGGTTGGTGGAAAAATCATAATAATATATATAGCCTACTGTATGTGTATAAGATGAACCTATGTTCCTCTTGTACCAATGTTTACTTGTGAAAACTCTTGTAATTCTGTAATAGTACAGTACTCTCGCCATAGTGTTGTCATTTGTTTGTTAACCCAGGAGCTGCGGGGAGACTCTTTAGAGTTCCCCCGGCGCACTGCGGGGAGACTCTTAAGAGTCAGAGAAAAAAAAAATCAACTTTTGACATCGAAAAAAAAAAAAAAAAAAAAATTTTTTTTTTTTTTTTTGGCCCCTGGGCCATGCAAAATCTCAGTCCTCTACCTCCCCTCCTTCCCCACTTTCCTCCTCTCCTTCAGTTATCACCTATTTTCCCTGTTATTCCCTTATTCTGAGGTATATTTTCGTGCTAACATTAGAAATCCGATTGGAGGGTGTGGTCATCACTGATAGCAAGCGAGTGCAAGAGAGAGAGAGAGAGTATCGATCGACTGTGTCTCAGTGGCCTTGGGGGAAATTGGCGGGAAAGCAGATTGCCTCACCCATACATTATACAACTCGCGGGCTATATCTCCGATTTTGACCATCCAAACGCTGTTTTCACTCGTTTTATTGTTGTTTCAGGTTAATACCTTTATAATCAACCCATAATAGGCGCATATGGATAAGTATTAATGCTATTAATGGCACAATGAATATTTTAGTGACGGAAACACCTCAAATACGTCAGCACAGGGGGACGTTTCCAATTACCCCCATGCGCACTTCAGAGGTTAAATAAATTACCTGTGATTCAATTGATGTTCAACATTTGACTTTTGATTTGTGTGTAGTTCGAGTAAAATTTATATTTTTTCACCAACTAACTTCACCTCTAAACTCAATTAATGAAATCAACAAATACATGTGGTACTCCAAAGACTCCAACCCAGGACACTCACACCGAAATTCTGCGCACTTATGCATTACGCTATCAAGACAGTTAAAGAAATATGCACAAGCCTACAATTTATTATACAGTTTCAAATCCTGCATATTAGGTGCCTTAACCCGGGAACTGCGGGAAGACTCTTAAGAGTCAGATTTTTTTTTTTTTTTTTTTTTTATTTATTTTATTTTTTTTGGGCCCCTGGGCCATGCAAAATATCACTCCTCTACCTCCCCTCCTTCCCCACTTTCCTCCCCTCCTTCAGTTATCACCTATTTTCCCTGTTATTCCCTTATTCTGAGGTATATTTTCGTGCTAACATTAGCGAGTTGCAAGCAGGGCATTGTCATCTCTGTTAGCAAGCGAGTGCAAGAGAGAGAGAGAGAGAGTATCGATCGACTGTGTCTCAGTGGCCTTGGGGGAAATTGGCGGGAAAGCAGGTTGCCTCACCCATACATTATATAACTCGCGGCCTATATCTCTGATTTTGACCATCCAAACGCTGTTTTCACTCGTTTTATTGTTGTTTCAGGTTAATACCTTTATAATCAACCCATAATAGGCGCGTATGGATAAGTATTAATGCTATTTATTGTAAAATGAATATTTTAGTGATGGAAACAGCTCAAATATGTCAGCACAGGGGGACGTTTCTAATTACCCCCATGCGCACTTCTTAAATTAAGAAGAGTTACTCTCATGAGGCTAAGCCAGATATTTAGTTTTTCTTGTAACATAAAACTGATGTAATCCACGGGCTAAATATAATCTGAATCTGAATGCATGCATATTATCACCAACCCACCAATTAACTTACAAATAAACCTAATTACAGTAATGAAATTATAATGTAAAACTTGCAAAATAAACAAACGAAAATGTATACGAACACAGTAAAAAGACAAAATAACTAATCAAAATCGCTATGTGGAAACGACGCTTAAGTAAAATAATGATTTATAAATAAAATAAATATAATAAAATATAAATAAAAATAAAATATATGAAACTAATGAATATATAGGTCTCCCTCAATTTACGATTGGGTTACGTTCCTGAAAACCCGATCTTAACTAGAAAAATCATATAGCGAACCCTAAAATTAATGGGGTAAATGGGGATGCATTCTGGGACCAACTAAATCACAAACCCAAACACCTAAAAACCTATAATAATATCGTAAATCGGGGCATCGGATAGTGAGGGAGACCTGTATGTGGTACTCGATGGATTCGAACCTTGGAAACCCTCACCAAAATTCTGCGCACTAACCATTACGCTATCAAGACAGCATGTCAGACGATTAACCCCTTCTATACCGGCAACGTCTTTTTAACTTTAATGTGGCTACTATTAGACAAATTTAATCCGTTTCAAAAGGGCCTGCAGCAATTAATAGGCTTCAAACTATTTCACTTAACCCTTTTTACTACCACAGTTCCTTCTTAAACTACACAAAATTGTCTAAATATAGCTAGAATAAAATACAAAATACGTCATCGGTACAGAAGGGGTTAACTAGGTGATGGGCTGGTCTATCAGAGTGAGAACTGAGCGATCTCTGCCATACCCATAGCTTACTCTGACTGTTCCTTTTACTTATATATTTTCTAGATCTCAAGTGACGGCGTCTCTTCCGTGGATTGACCTCCCAATCTACCAAGATTGGAAGCCAAAGCGTCACATTTTTCCTTTTCCCCTCAACTTTCTCTTCATAATTGCTGAGGGGCACAGGGCCCTGGGTGGGGCTTTGGTTTCCCGGGTTAGGTTAGGTTTGTTTGGTTAGGCTAATGTATTTTTATATCCAAAGGCAGTCAAAATAGACGGGAACATGATGGGAAAGGTCCGACGCCACTACGCGTAGTGTAAATAAGGCTGGCGGTACGCCCGCACTTAACATTCTTGCCAAAATTGTTACAGTATCTTTTGCTGGGGATCCCAAATGGGCCTGGGTCTTTGGGTATTTCTCTTGGATGACCTAGATTTTTTTTTTTTTTTTTTTTTTCCTGCTGATATGTTGTGATGTCCCTATTCGGGCTCTGTCTCGAGTCAGCCACCCCCATAAAAAAAAAAAGGAAAACTGGGACAAGTGCCAGAGTAGCCTATATATATATATATATATATATATATATATATATATATATATATATATATATATATATATATATATATATATATATATATATATATATATATATATATATATAGGACCTATATATATATATACATACATACATACATACATACATACATACATACATACATACATACATACATTTGCTCACTTTAATTTGTTTTATTCCTGAAAAACAAAAGTACTGTAAGCGGATCAACCTTTATGTTTCTCTTTATAATGATATTCTATCTATATTTTGACAATGTTTGTAAGTTTAAGAAGGATCTGTGATACTAAAAATATTTAAATAGTTTGAAGCTTGTTAATTGCTGGAGGGCCTTTTTCAACTGATTAAAATAGTGTATTAGAAGCCACAGTAAAAGTGTAAGGCATGACACTGGTACTTACAATGCTATAGTCTATTTATTAAAAGTCGGCCAAAGCTCTTGAGTACTAACCTCTAGACCTGATCACGTTCTAAGGAGATCTCCCAAGAAAAATTGACCTATGCAGCGTTGGAAACTTCTCACCGAGGCGCTATGACATGGAGTGCATAGTGCCTCGGTGAGAAGTTCCCAACGCTGCATAGCTCAAATTTTCTTTCCTTAGAACGTGATCAGGTGTAGAGGTTTGGCGTACTTTTAACGAATACACTATAGCATTTCCAGTATTTATTATCTTGGTTTAATGTTTTTAATGATTACACTTCATAAATTAGTGAACGAAATTCTCTCTGCTTCAAAATTCCTCACTTGACCCCTTCACCGCCATTGTTATTTTCATTGTATTCTGGATTTATGTATGTACACTCGGTACAAAAAGTATCTGCACCCCTACGCTGATCATCAGGTGTGTACAGCTCGATAAGGTTGGTACCTCTGCCTGCAATTATATCCGATCATCTCTGACACATGGATATAGTTGCAGGCAGAGGTACCAACCCTATCGAGTTGTACACACCTGATGATCAGCGTAGGGGTGCAGATACTTTTTTGACCGAGTGTACATACATAAATCCAGAATACGATGAAAATAATAATGGCGGTGAAGGGGTTAAGTGAGGAATTTCTGTTTTGTGTATTATGTTTCATATTTTTTTTTTGCTAAATATTTTGTTCCACATACCTGTACTGTATTGACTTTGATTAGTTGTTTTTCATCATCATCATCTCCGACGCCTTGCTTCCCCCTGGGAAACCCCCACTAGAGGATGGCCATGACAGAAACGTCTCCAAGCTACTTTGTCAAGACATGCCTCCTTTGCCCGTGCCACAATGCCCCTTCCACTACGTGGAAGTTTTTCTTCAATATATTTTTCCACTTTCTTTTCCCATACCATAGGTGGTCTTCCACTACTAGCGGTTCCACTCACCTGACTCCCATATATCTTTCTTGGCATTCTGTCTTCATCCATTCTCTGAACATGACCATACCACCTCAAAGTACTTCTCTTTATCCACTCAACCACACCACAATCAATGCCCAAAGCCTGCTCTTCCATTCCAAAGGACTCGTACACTTCCCTATTACTTGGCCCATCTAGCCTATTCATGCCAGCTGCCATTCTGAAAAAGCTCATCTCCACAGCTCTTAGTTTGAAGAGGTCCTCGTCACTTGCCGTCCATGTCTCGCTTCCATACGAGAGTGTTGGGAGCAGCACACTGTTTCTCAGTGACTTTTTGACTTCCTGGCTAACCATTCTTCCTTTGAGAATACTATCAAGTTCTCCAATCATTTTTCTCCCTTGCATTTTTCTCTCTTTGATCTCACTCTCCATTTTACCATATTTGCATAGTACAGCTCCCAAATATTTGAAACTTTCAACCTCTTCTAGTACTTAATTTTTCAATTTTATTTTACAACTTTTCTTGTGTTCTTTCTTGATTCTATATTTTTCCTTAAAATCTATAGTTTCATGCAGTCTTCTCTCAAACACCATTACCTTACATTTCCCTACATTGACCTTTAACTTTCTCTTTTCACATACCCTGTCAAAGTCAGTGACCACTCTCTGAAGTTCTTCAGCATTTTCCGCCAACAGGACTGCATCGTCCGCATATAGGCATGTTAAAATCTTCCATGTTCTTCCCTCTGATTCCAGTCTAGCTCCCACACCCATTGATACAGCCCTACATTCCCTAATCACTCCATCCATGTATATTTGAACAACCAAGCTGACATGACACATCCCTGTCTTACACCTACATTGACCTCAAAACTTTCACTTAACTTATCCCCTACCTTCACATTTGCCATTGCATTCCTATAAAAAGATTTTACTGCCATTAGCAACTTTCCTCCCACACCATATACTGTTAACACATCCCACAGGCCCTCCCAGTCTACTTTGTCGTAGGCTTTTTCCAAATCCATGAATGCTGCATAGAGTTTTCTGTTTTTGGCCAGATACTTCTCTACCAACAATCGCATTGAGGCTATCTGGTCAACGCAGCCCCTGCCCTTTCTGAAACCTCCCTGTTCCTAGCCTATTTTGTCATCCGTTATCTTCTGTAGCCTCTGTGTTACTACTCTTGCGTGTACCTTTCCAGGTATGCTAAGCAAGCTAATTCCCCTATAATTCTTACACTCTTCTTTACAACCCTTCCCTTTGTACAAGGGTACTATCACTGCTTTCCTCCAGTCCTCTGGTACACTTTCCTTTTCCCATGCTAATTTACATAACCTATGCATTATGTCAACAGCTTCTTCTCCTCCATATCTCAGCATTTCACCTGGGATGTTATCTACTCCAGCAGCTTTGCCCATTTTAAGTCTATTGATTGCTTCTTTTACTTCTTCTCTGCTTATCTGGCTTTCAACTACCCTGTTTATTCTACCTCTCTCCATTCCTATGGATGAGATCTTTGCCTTCCCCCTACTCTTTACAGCTAAGCTACTAAAATGATCTTTCCATACTTTCACCACACCATCACCCTCTACCACTTCCCCATTCATGTCCCTCATCCTACCACCTGAGACACTCTCCGTCTTCTTCCCTCTGGCTTCTTTCACAGCTCTGTAGTATGCTTTCCTGTCATTCAGAAACTGTTCACTAATCTTTCTCCCATATGCCTAATCTGTCTTCCTTTTAGCGTCTTGTATCGCCCTCTTCACTCTTTGTTTCAAATTTGTATATTCTTCTTTCCTCGCATCTCTAGTTTCTCTAGGTATATTCTTTTGCAGCATACTCTTTCTGAACTCTTTCTTCTTTTTCACTATTTCTTCTATCTCTTTACTAAACCATGCGTTACCTTTCTTCTTCCACATTTTAAAGGTTTTCTTCCCACATACTTTCTCAGCTGCTTTAATCATGGAGTCTCTTGTACCTTTCCATACTTTGTCTACAGTATTTCCCAGATCTATCATAACATCCATGTCCTTTATAGTCTCTTTCAGGATGTCCTTGTATTTTGTTGCATTACATTCTTCATTTAATTTTCTCACATTTATTCTCTCTACTGTCAGTTTTCTCTCTTTCCTCTCATATTTCCACTCTTTCCTTATCCTCACTTTTGTCAGCACTGTATAGTGGTCTGATCCCGTCAGCATACCTCTTACAGCTTTTGAATCTAAAATTCTTCCTTTTAGTCCGGAGTCCATCATGGCGTAGTCAATTAGAGATTTCTGTTCCTGCTCACCTTCACCTCTGTGCCATGTATATCTATGAATGTGACGATGTTCAAAAAATGTGTTAGCCAGAAACATCTCTCTCTCCGCACATTGTTTTTTGTCTTTATATTGTGTCGTCCCAGTTTTGGATGATATTAAAATTGGCTACTGACTAACTTTAGGAATAAAATGCAAGTTGTTACATATATTTTCTTTTCTTTTCAGGTCAAGTGTTCCCATGATGGAGCAACAATCTGTTGGCTGTTGCCGTGGTGGTATGGCTGCCTGGTCCCGGCCTCTACTGCTTTAAGAAATGTAAGTACTGTACTGTATAATTATTCATAATCTTTTGTTTTTGGTTGCTTAGTTTATCATAATGTATGTTCCATCAATTGCATCTATTCAATCAACTTCCAGTTACTTAACCTCTGAAGTGCGCATGGGGGTAATTGGAAACGTCCCCCTGTGCTGACGTATTTGAGGTGTTTCCGTCACTAAAATATTCATTGTGCCATTAATAGCATTAATATTTATCCATATGCGCCTATTATGGGTTGATTATAAAGGTATTAACCTGAAACAACAATAAAACGAGTGAAAACAGCGTTTGGATGGTCAAAATCGGAGATATAGCCCGCGAGTTGTATAATGTATGGGTGAGGCAATCTGCTTTCCCGCCAATTTCCCCCAAGGCCACTGAGACACAGTCGATCGATACTCTCTCTCTCTCTCTTGCACTCGCTTGCTATCAGTGATGACCACACCCTCCAATCGGATTTCTAATGTTAGCACGAAAATATACCTCAGAATAAGGGAATAACAGGGAAAATAGGTGATAACTGAAGGAGAGGAGGAAAGTGGGGAAGGAGGGGAGGTAGAGGACTGAGATTTTGCATGGCCCAGGGGCCAAATAAAAAAAAAAAATATAAATTTTTTTTTTTTTTTCGATGTCAAAAGTTGATTTTTATTTTCTCTGACTCTTAAGAGTCTTCCCGCAGTGCGCCGGGGGAACTCTTAAGAGTCTCCCCGCAGCTCCCGGGTTAAGCAGTTGACTCGTGTTGATGCTTTTGATAAACCAGTGAAGTCGCACTTATTAGTGAAGGCTTATGATACTGCGGATCATAGAGTTACTGTACTGATGACTATAAACATATATTTTTTGTTTGAAAAATTGAAGTTAATGCAAGCGCTCGTGAATCATCTTTGAGAATTGGCGCTCGTACAATACAGTACCAGCCTATTATTATTATTATCATCTACAGTTGTTGGCTTTGTTGTACTTTGTCGTGTACGGTGGCGCTAATAAGTCATGTCCCAGCTGTCATTACGTTTGGCTCGCTCTGTGCTGTATTAATGTCTGTCAGATGTTAGTTAGTTAGTTATGTAGAGCAGATTAACCAGACCACTGAGCTCCATACAGAACTCTCATAGGATGATGTCAGATGTTGAATAGGGTGGGTAAGTGTAGGAACATGTTTGTATATATCACTCCATATGAAGAAATGAAGCTTGAATATTGGTGATACAAATTGTTGATCAAAATATACTTGGTGCCGAGACATGACTTATTAGCACCACTGTACTTTGTCGTGTACTATTATGCACCCTATGTGGTGGATTGTGTTCTTTTATTTAATAATTTTCATTTTAGTAAGCATTGTTTCCACATAGCGATTTTGATAATTTAATTTGACTTTATATTGTCCTTGTCCCAATTTTGGTTTGTTTAGTTTGCAAGTTTTACATTTTAATTTGTATAGTTGGTGTTTACTTGTGAATATTTTGATTGTATTGTTCTTTGCTTGGGTACTTTATATATTGGTTAGACACTTAAGGTTTTCAGTATGGCTTGATTTGAGTAGTTTGCATTGTCATTGGAACTCTCTCCCAGAATCAGTATTTCCCTGTTCTTATGACTTGAATTGCTCCGTGTGTGCTGGCATTTTGGTTCGAACGTCCCTTGATTTTGGCCCTGTCACTCTTTCAACTCTGGGGGAAGACACTCGCTACAGGCAGTTTTGCTTTTTGTCTCCCTCACTCATATAGAAAAAACAAATAGGTTTTGCTTGTGTATGGGTATATATTTGATAAGCTCTTGTTTGCTTGAATATTGATACTTTGATATTTTCTCTACTTTTGAAATGCCTCCTGTTGTTGCTCCCTTTTCTTTGCTTGTCAGTTTGTTTTTAGTTTTATCAATTGTTTTGTTTGGATATTATGTTAGTTTCCTGAATGTTTATCTTATATAGTTTTCTTAACCCCTTCATGATTGACACATCTTGACAGTACAGTAACTTGGCTATCATTGTACATTGTTCTTGTCTGTTAACCCTTTGAGTACCAGAAGTAACTTGGCTATCATTGTACATTGTTCTTGTCTGTTAACCCTTTGAGTACCAGAAGTAACTTGGCTATCATTGTACATTGTTTTTGTCCGTTAACCCTTTGAGTACCAGCGATGTGTGCTAGATTTGTATTGTGGCTATATTTTGACGATTGGTGGTTAAAAGGGTTGGTTGAGATATTGAAGCCTTATTTTTGGCTAGAGGTCCTTCCTAAGCTGAATACAATGGTTGAGATATATTGAAGCCTTATTTTTGCTAGAGGTCCTTCCTAAGCTGAATAAAATGGTTAAAAGAGTTGGTTGTGATTATATTGAAGCCTTATTTTTTGCTAGAGGTCCTTCCTAAGCTGAATAAAATAGTCTTGCTGTCAGAAGATTATAAAAAGGACCTCTGGTATTGAATGACTTTATGTTGCTTATTTTAATGTTGTTCCCTAAGCTGCCTGGCCGAACAGCCCTGAGTCCCTGAGAAAGGCCATGGCCACGATCGGGCTTTCCCACAGAGCTCTCATTGAGTGTAGATTGTGTTGTTGGCGTAAGTGGTTGTGTGAAATGCAGTCTTCTATGATGTGTTTAATGGTATGGGGTGCTGTGTTACATCCCGGGCAGGCGTTGACAACGGAGTCATCCAGTCTCTTTTGATAGCTCAGGAGAGCTGGATGGTGTCCGCATCTCAGCCTGGCCAGGTGGACTCTGTCTTCGCGAGGAAGGGAGGATTCGGAAGGATGGATTTCGGGAGGTCGTGCATGCAGCTGCGTGTTGTCTGTGAGTGAGTGGATGGATCGGTGAGAGATATGAGTATGGATGTGCTTTTGGAAGTTGGTTCGGGGTGGGCAGGGAGGGAGAGAGGACAATAATTGTGTGTGATACCGTGTGCTGGGTGTTGTTTTGATATTTCTTGGTGTCTGGGTGTGTTGCCATGTAGTTTAGTGGGTGGTCTTGGTTCGTGGAGGCTGCTGCCAGGAATTGAGTGCCTCTCATGTGCAGATGGTCTTTGACTTTGAGGATTTTGGTTTCTTGATGTAGGTGATACTGATCTTATGTATTGTTTATATACTGTGGTGGTAGTTTCTTTGTTGTGTCCAAATTTTGTGTGAGGGCTTTAAGTCTGGGTGTCAGTTTCTTTTTAATGTTTGTGGTGTGCTGTTTGAATGTCATATGAGTATCATATGTTACTCCTAGGATTTTGGGTGTGTGTGTATGTGTTAGGGGTGTGTTGTTTATGGTGAGTTGAGGGATGTATTCGTGTTCTCCTGTCCAACTTGTGACCAGGGTTGCGGTGGATTTGGCTGGGGCTAGATTAAGTCTGTTTGTAGTGCACCAGCCATGTAGTGTGTTGAGATAGGGTTGAAGGAGATCTGTTGCTCTTTTTGGGTCATGGTGTGTGCATGTGAGTGTCATCTGCATAGGAGGCTAAGTTTATTTGGGGCGTATTGGGTGTAGTTATATCGTGCATGTACAGATTGAAGAGTGCGGGCGATAGGACGGATCCTTGTGGGACTCCGTTTGGAAAGTTTCTGATTTTAGATGACTGACCGGCAAAAGATACGTGTGCACATCTGCCTGCTAGGAAGTTGGCCAGCCACCTGTTTGTGTTGTAGATTTTGTTTGTTAGGTTGTGGCGGGGGATGGCATCGAAGGCTTTACTAATGTCGAGTGTGGCTAATAGTGATCTGTGTGGTGGTCTAGCTGAGTTGATGCCGTCGAAAGCTCTTTGTGTAAGGTCTGTGAGAAGAGTGTTTGTGGAGTGCAGTGGCCTAAAGCCATGTTGTGTTGGAGCTAGGGGTAGGTCAGGTGTAATTAGTTGTAATACTAGGCGTTCCATGACTTTGGAGGGGGAGCAAAGGAGTGTGATGGGGCGGTGCGAGGAGGGTAGCGTGGGGTCTTTGTTGGGTTTGGGGAATGTGATGATGATACCATGCTTCCAAATGTCTGGTATTGTGTTGTGTGAATAGCTGTAGTTTGATATGTTAGGGAGTGCTTGTATGCCTTGTGGTCCCAGGTGTCTGAGGTGTATGTTGCTTATGTTGTCTAGGCCACAGGCGGGTGAGTGCTTGAGATTGTTGATGATATGCTTTGTCTGGTGATTGGTGAAGGGTGTATAGTCAGGGTCTGTGGGGAATTGTCTCTTACGTCGGATGACACGTCAGTCGTCTTTGTGAGGTTTTAAGTGGCTGACATGTGAGAAGTGATTGATGAGAGTGTTTGCTTGTTGTTTACATGAAGGAGTTGTTGTTGTTGTTCCCCAAGCTGCCTGGCCGAACAGCCCCAAGGCCCCGAGTAAGGCCAAGGCCATAAACGAGCGCCCCCACAGAACCCTCCCTGCCGACCACAATAAAGCCTGGGTGACCGAAGCCACTCCATGGCGGGGAGCTGAGAGGGTGCGTAAACGCCCGGGAAACCAAAGCCCCACCCAGGGCCCTGTGCCCCTCAGCAATTATGAAGAGAAAGTTGAGGGGCAAAGGAAAAATGTGACGCTTTAGCTTCCAATCTTGGTA
This sequence comes from Paralithodes platypus, assembly GCA_032716605.1. Classification (NCBI taxonomy): domain Eukaryota; kingdom Metazoa; phylum Arthropoda; class Malacostraca; order Decapoda; family Lithodidae; genus Paralithodes; species Paralithodes platypus. The sequence continues at coordinate 475,137 of CM064565.1, read as the reverse complement.
GATTGGGAGGTCAATCCACGGAAGAGACGCCGTCACTTGAGATTTAGAAAATATATAAGTAAAAGGAACAGTCAGAGTAAGCTATGGGTATGGCAGAGATCGCTCAGGTCTCACTCTGATAGACCAGCCCATCGCCGACATGAAGGAGTAGAGTCTGTTGTTGTGATTGCAGCATGTGATTGTGTTGTGTAGAGTTTTTTGAGGTTGTTTTGTGATCAAGTGTTTGTAGGAAGTTATTCCAATTTAGTTTTTGTTGTTCTTGTATTTTGTTGTTAGTTTGGGTGTTGAGGGCTTGAATTTGTTGTGTGATGTCTTGTGTGTGGGGTGCTGGGGAGTGTTTAAGTATGTCGCGTTGTCTGATGAGGTTTTGAATTTCTGGTGTGAAGTTGGGGTTGTGTCTTTTTCTGTTACCTCTTGGAATGTGTTTCTTGTCAGCGTTTTGGATAGTTTTATTGAGTATGTGTACAGCATTGTTGATGTTAGTGATGGGTGTACTGTTTAGAGTTGTGAAGTGTTGTTCTGTCTCATTTGTGAATGCTTCCCAGTTAGCTCTTTTATAATTGGTGTATGTGTGTTTGTGGCTAGCTGGGGGGAGTCTGGTTTTGGTGGTGATAATGATCGGGAGGTGGTCAGAGCCTAAGGTTCTGACCACCCTCCAGGATGTTGTGGGGGCGAGTTCTGGGGAGCAAAAGGTGATGTCTGGAGATGATGGGTTATAGAGGGCTTGGTGAGGAATATGGGTATGTTGATGAATGTCGTTAAGGATGATGAGGTTATCGGTTTGGTTTTGTAGTACCAGCCCTCTGTCTGTGTCGGGGTTGTCGACAAACCAGGCCGACGTCTTGGCGTTGAAGTCACCACCCAGGATGATGTGTGGGGTGTGTTTGTGATGTGTTGTAAGTGTGGTCTGTATTCATTTGGTACTGTAGGGGATGTATGTGTGTATGAGTTGTTGCCAGTGCGTATTTTAATTAACTGTATTACTGTTGTGTTATCATTTGGGGGGAGGAGGGATTTGATTTGTACACTGGTTACTATGCATGATATTTCTTTGTGTACCAGGGTGATGGAGTCCACCGCCGACAGCCCTGTCTGATGGTGGTGAAATTATGAAATGTGGGTGTTTTTTGTGTTGTGCAGAGTTTTGTTTCTTGTAAGATGGCAATGTGTATGTTGTGTTGTTTGATGAAGTGTGAGAGTTCGTGTTTCTTTGTGTTGATGCCATCTATGTTCAGTTGAAGAATGATATGTGCACGATGTATGTTGGGTGCTGCTGCACGAGGATGGGGTGGGTGAGGGAGGGGCTGGGGGTTGGGTTGGGAAGCAGGAGATGGGGGGTGGTGTGTTGTGTTCAGAGAGTTGCTTATGTTTTGTTCTTTATATTATCTCATCTGTTTATTTTGCAAGTTTAGGTCTTGGTTCATTTCTTCATTTAAAATAAAAATTAGGTTGGTCATTATAGTTTGTGCATCCAGTCATTAGATACCTGTTGATCCTTTAATTTTGTTGCTCAAGCATAGCTTCCAATGTTGAGAAGTCCTTTTAGTTTTGATTATGGTAATATTTGTCTGATGAATGATCTAGTTATTTTGAGTTTGTCCCAGTTTTGGTTTGCTTAGTTTGAAATTTTAATTTATTGAAGAAACATTGCTTAGCAATAAAGGTATGGCATATTTACTTAGGTCCTTACTATGTTGTATTTCTCGGTACCAATAATAGATTACTAGTTTTATTTGTATAATTAATTTCTCAGTAGCAATAATTTAAGACTTCTTTTATTTGTATAATTAACTATCAGTATATACTCACTCAGAAATTTATATTCTTGTTAAGTTCATGATTACTTATATGAACCAGTTGTCCATTGTATCCATGAAGTTTGGAATTTTATTTCCATAGCAATTTTGATTAGTTCCTTTGAGTATCTTGTTTAGTCCAAGTTTTAGTTGGTTTATTTTGAAAGTTAAATTATAATTTGCCAAATGTTACAAGGGTTATGGAGAAAAAAGTATACCAGGTCAATTTTATTAGACAGAAATAACAATAAGTTTTAAAGGTTTTTGTTCATTATATAGTTTCCCAAGTTATTTTGCCCTTATCGTCTTTGGAAGTTTTAAATTGGTCATGTCCAATGACTTTAGTCAATGCTGCTTTATAAAGTTATGATTGAGTTGTATAGTAATCAATTGAAAGTACTGTATATCATAGTCACCGATGCTTTAAAAATCTATAATTGTTGTGATATTACTAAAGTATTGAAAGTGATCAAATGTTATCTATTTAAAACGGCAGACTATAGTTTTTGATAATCCCAAAGCCTAATGTTTGTAAGTGATGGAACTAGTAGTTACTATAAGTACATTGTAATATTTGGAAATACAGTAAAAGTTGTGAATACCATAATATCTGTATTTTTATTATAATACAGTACATGTAATAGGATACAGTTCACCTTAGGTTCATACCAAAGGCTAGATCATAGCCAAAAAAGTAAAAAAAATGAATGGAATTTAGAATTCAGTTAGCTGTCACTCAGTCCAAGCTCCGAACATATCAGAACTGTGGACATGCAAAAATTTCCAAAGTCCAGTCATAGACTGGACTCAGGAAAGAATTTCATTGGTTGAACTGAATTTTCCAAAGTGAAACTTAAAAACATTTCAGTGTAAACTTTGGAAAATTTCACAAGTCCAGATCAGAACTAATAATAATAATAAGCATGTTACTTATTTCTCATAAGCGCCAATTTTTCCGAAGAATTCATTAGCGCTCGGAAAGAGAAAGAAAAACGAACAAAATCAATGCATCAAAACAAGACTTTTATATACAACACACATTTAACAATCACTAGCAGTGGCAAAACAGCCTTAAACTCTATAGCCATCTGTCACTAGACTTGTGAAATGTTCCAAAGTTTACACCACTGAAATTTTGCTAAGTTCCACTAGACTGAAATTTTGCTAAGTTCCACTAGACTGAAAAATACCCCCCAGAAATTTGCTTCCAGCCTCAGAGGCTGGACTTAGCGGGGAAATCAGTCAAAAGTCAAAGATTCTTGCTGGCAATTTGTGGATAACCTAACCTCACATAGCCAGTCCTGTCATTGGCTCAAGTAACCCTTTCAGTACAGTCACTACTTATTCTGACTAAGGCTTTTAGTCAGCTTAGGAAAGAGGTCCTTTCTAAGCTGATTCAGAAATAGTGACAGTACCAAAAGGGTTAATAGAGCTCATGACAAGCATGGGCTATAGAGGTTAAGTTTGAAATGCACTAAGAACACATGCAACCCAGAAAAAACAGTACACACAAAGACTGTCACAGAGACTTTAAGACCAGACAAATAATGCAGGCTCTGAACTTTATCATTATGCTTCTAGAACATTCAACCACATTACTTAAAAGAACTTTGGCTACCATAAATGTAACTTTGGTTTAGCACTTTCAGTAATGATGGTTGAACATATCCAGAGTTCATAATGATCCTTTGGTGTCACTGTTCATTCTAGGTTGCCTAAACTTTATATCATGAGTGTGCAGTATATAAATATAGTCAACTATCACATTAACAGCCAAAGAAACTTCATGATTTATAAAAAGTCCAATAAACAAATCTTAGTAAAATCTGTATATGGTAACAAATGTATTACTTTATTATGAATGTTATTTGTGAAAATAATATTACTTTCTTTGCATGTTGTGATATTTTCACTTACCATGCAGACAAAGTATGTATTTTCATAAATGGCATTTGTATCATAAAATATATTTTTACCAATTTAAACACTTTAAATCAACCAGCTATCTTTAAGGTATTTTGGCAGATTTGTTCAGTTGGTGATAGACAAACTACATTTAAATATGCAAACCAGATATAAAGTTTTAAACCTACATAAATGCAGCCAAACCATTGCTTACATGATACAGTACACTCTTAAGCAAAAACAAGTACACCAATGGAATCATGAACCTTTAACCCTCATAAAAGAATAAGTCATGCTGGCTAAGAGAAATTCTATGCACTTAGGAATAATTAAGAGCATAAATGCCAAAATAATTCTGAAGCCACATAAAATAATCAAATATCCAGAATTAACTTACTCATATTTATCAAGGGGCTGATAATCACTCAGTAATTATAGCAGTAAATATATAAAGGACAAAATTCTAAACCAATTCAAATATGATGCACTTTGGGAATATTGGCTAGCATTCAATTATATTCAGCTTAGGAAGTACCAGCTCTAGGGTTAATAAATTACTATTACCCCTCTCATTGCTCAAGTCTTTCTAAGCTGCATATAATAGTCAGGTAACCAAAATTAACTTAGTGATTCATATTCATCAATGGCTTAAGTAAAAAGGCTAAAGTAAATAAACTGCATTACCACACCTATTTCCTGGTCAACTCTTCCAAAGTCATGGAACTCTCACATAAAGTGATTACCCACTATTAATCTTAGTGGCAAAGATATCTGGCTTAATTATAATAGAATAGTCTTATAATTGCCCAATATTCTTGACCATTAACATAAACAGTAATCAAGCATGGAATTTTCATAATTTGGGAAGAGACACCCAGGGAATAAGATATGAAAGTTTCAGCCCACACAGAACCAGATTTGTAAGCAGTCTTTTCTTTGCAATATCAATATAAATACCATCACAAAAATCAAGACATTAATATACAGTATATCAAAATGCACAAGTACATTTCCATAAATATTTAATCTCAGTTAGATTTCAGTGGGCATTTTCTATTAATAACTAGTCACAACACTGCATACAAATCTTAAGCTGTACCCTAAATTACTTTTTCTCCAATAGGTTCAATAGATTCCATAGCATGTACTTATTTATGGCTAAAGAGTATCTCAACAGAATAAATTTTAGAATGTGTGAAGTCTTTGACAAAATCTACTAAAGTATATGGAGTACAATAATTTATACTTTATATATTTTCATTTTTGTATATATATATTACAGATTATTTTAAGTATCGATTTGTTTACGTCCCCGATCATCAGGACACCCACCCTACCCCAGCTCTTGAGCAAGGAGTGTATGGTGGTAAATACTGAATCATTTTGAAAGCATATATAATTTTCCTCTTAAATATACCATGACTTATATTTTAAGAGGAAATTACATTGCCTTCATAAATCAATACCGGTACTGAATTAGTCTTCAAACATATACCAAATAATGCACATTCTAAAACATCATTCCATTAAAGATTTCATTACTGTATTATGCAGTTGTAGAAAAATATGCATAACTTCTATATCCAGGTATTAATAAAGACAACTTGAGTAGACATAATAGAAAAATGACAAAACTTTTACAATAATTTATTTTATTGTTATTGTTTTAGGAACATTGCAATTGGCCCTCAGTATATAGATAGAATTTTTCCTGCTGTCTCGAGTTGGCCAACCCCACCTATGGGGTATGTGCCAAGAGTATATACAAATTCCCAAATTAATTACTTTAAATGCAAAGTATTTTGACAAACACTAAGATTTAATTAAAATTTAATTTTCATTTGGGCTGTCTCAAGTCTGCCAACCCCAGCTATGGGGTATGTGCCCAAGTACAGTATATACAAATACCCAATTTCATTACTTTAAATTATCAGTCTTTAGACAAATGCTCAAATATTCCAAAAATTATATTTATTTAAATTTTAAACTCCGTGCGGGCTCAGTCTCAAGTCGGCAAACCCAAACTATGGGGTATATACCAGAGTACAGATTTAATTACTTTAATTTCAAAGTCTATTTTGCAAGCAATATTTTGTTGTGAATTTCTTTCTATCAGTCTCAAGTTGTCTATATTAAAACTCAATCAGAATAATTATGAATCATCTACAACTGCATCTCAAAAAGTAAACTTTAATCATCTATACAAACAGAACTTGCACCTTAAACTTTCAGTATACAATTACTTCCTTTATTCTGGATAATAGATTATTTATTCAGCTTAGGTAGGGCCTGTGAGAGTCGGAAGGTTGATCTAGTCATTGCCCTTTACACACTCAAAGGTCCCTCTTAAACTGCTCAAATTTGTCAAAAAGCCAGAATGTTAAAATATATTGCATTCCAAAAGGATTAATACACCATGGGTTAGTGAAATTTTTAGCTCCATGTTAAACAGACAAATAAATCATAAATATAACAAATAAGCCCTTTACAAATGTACTAATTGTATAAAACTATGTATGAACTAAACTTATACCAATCCTACTAATCATTCAATAAAACTATGAACTAACTAAAAGCCTATTAATTATACCTAATGTACTGTAGTAGTAATTCTATAAAACTATGAACTAAAAGCCTATTGATTATACCTATAACTAAAATCTAACTTTCATACTGTAGTATAGACCAAGGCATCACTATCTCCATCAGTCTTCCCTAGTACCATAAAAGATAATCCTTATTACCATATATAGGTACAGTACTGTATTAATAACTACTCTTCTCATAAGCTATAACCAAATTTCAGCCATAAGCAAAAATAACAAATGTAACCTTCAGATTCAAAGTATTTTAAAGATATATGCCGTAAAATTTATAACTATTTGTCAATCCTCCCTCCTAAATACAGCGATATATCCCATATATGTACAGTATTCCCAATGACCAATTAGAGTTTACAGAAATCTACAATAATCCGACTACAAATTTACTTTCAGATAACCGTTACTGTACTCTAGAGTAATAAAGCTAATATTTCTAGCATTTGGGAAGAGTCAGCCAGGGTATCTTATTTTATAGGCAAATTCCTCAGAGCATCAGTCATATTTTCAGCCCAAATTATATAGATTCCACTTGTCTTACACTTCACTGGACTTTATATAAATGACCAACAGTTACTTTCTTCAGGCTAACATTTGTTATTGAATTCTTAGCCTTCCAGCCTATTAAACTACTTTTCAAAATTTATAGAGACCATTAATCCACTTTACTCAGCTTAGGAAGGATCTAAAGTTATAAATGGACAATTAAGGTTTGCTTCCATTCCTAATGTATTTTTTAATTACTTCGGGTAATTTACTCATTACACCACTAGGTAAATCTTTTACTTATAAATTTAATTTATAATTTAAAAGTTTTATACCAACACTTCACTTAGGGATACTGCATTTGTACTGTATATTCTTCAAGAAAATACCGTATCAAATAAAAAAATTGACTGCAAACTTATTTTAGTTATTTGCCTATTATTAGTTATTCAGTCTTATTATATTATCAGTTATTATTAGTTATTCAGTCTCACAAACTAGAATTGACTTTCACTTACGCCAAAATTGCTCTTGCTTTATACTATTTCAAACTTTATTGCTAATTGCTATTTTGACAAGTACTTGGTCTTTATAGTCATTTGTGTTTTGGTTTCTTTTGCAAGTTTTACTTTCAAATTTCTAACTAAGCTGCCAGACTAATTAAAACAACATTAAAGACTACAGTATATAGAACCAATCATTATCAGATCTTTTACCAAACTTATTCCTAGCATATTTTACTATTTATAACTAGTCACTACTACAACTAGGTCTCAAGTGACGGCGTCTTTTCCGTGGATTGACCTCCAATCTACCAAGATTGGAAGCCAAAGCGTCACATTTTTCCTTTGCCCCTCAACTTTCTCTTCATAATTGCTGAGGGGCACAGGGCCCTGGGTGGGGCTTTGGTTTCCCGGGCGTTTCCGCACCCTCCTCCGCTCCCCGCCATGGAGTGGCTTCGGTCACCCAGGCTTTATTGTGGTAGGCAGGGAGGGTTCTGTGGGGGCGCTCGGTTATGGCCTTGGCCTTGCTCGGGGCCTTGGGGCTGTTCGGCCAGGCAGCTTGGGGAACAACAACAACTAGGTACTTCTATTTTCAGCCTATCCATTGAACAATACAGCATATCAAAATGTATAATGGGCTTAGATGGTATATATACAATTCACATCTCATATTTGTCTTTATTTACCAATGGAGCAAAAAATGTCAAAAACTTACAATAGTGCATTAAAATCAGCGTCGGTAAAATAAATTAGGTTAAAGCTTGGATACTGCACATAAATTCCTTTCCTTAACTTAGGAGAGTTAACGAAAGCAACTAATCAGTAACCAAAGCTCTCCCATTCACTTTTACCTTGCCAAGTTCGATTTGTATAAATTTACTCCGTTAGCAATGTTTACAGAACCCTTACAAACTTAAATTATTTCCAAAACACCAGGATGGAAATTCTTTTAAGTTAATAAACACTTTCAGGATGAGGAAGCGTTCAGTTTATTCGATCATTAAATGCTTTTATTCACCTTAGGAAGGATCTATGGATTCATATTTTTTCACCAACCAACTTTACTTCTAAACTCAATGAAAAATACACGAGACACTCCAAGGACTCTAACCAAGGATATTACTAAAGTAAATTTAATTAAAAATACTGTACATGTGGCACTCCAAGGACTCGAACCTATGAGACAGAAATTCTGCACATTTATGCATTACGCTATAAAGACCGTTAAAGAATTATGCACAAGGCTACGATATATTGGGTAGATTTGAGTTGCCAAAGACCTTCCTAAAACACAGAAATTATATAAAGATCTAATAAACTTTATGCGCATCTTAATACTGAGAGCCAAAACTCTCCAAACATTGCTTCCGAAGGAATATAAATGATACCAGTGGATCAATTAATACCCCGAAGCTAAGCCTACATAAACAAACTCACTCTCTCCGTTCATCCCTATATCCCGGGCACCTCGGGGGCAGGACCTGACTTTCGGAATCACTACTTATTGACAACCTTGTTGCGTACTAGCAGGAGACTGTTATGAATGACCGTACTAGTTTTCAGGCTGCAGTCGTGGGCCCGGAATATACTCAAAAAAACAAATAAAATAAAAGTTCTACAGCTAAAAACATTAAATTTAAAGTTACCCTTCCTAGCATAATCCCACCCCCTATCTCCCAGAATATACTAACAAAACAATAAAAATAAAAGTAATAAATCTAATAAGTACCACCCCATTTAAATAAAAGTTATAAATCTAATAAGTAACACCCCATTCTTATCAATTACAAACTCAAATGTACTTTAATAAACTGATGAAAGGTCCTCCCGGGATTCGAACCCGGGACACCACAACCAGAATTTAATAAACTAATGGCATCATATGATCCTCCAGGGATTCGAACCCGGGACACCCACACCCAGAACATAAGCCATTACACCAACAACTTGCTTCTAAACTCCATGAAATCAACAAATACATGTGGCACTCCAAAGACTAACACACCAAAATTATACTTTAATTTTGAAGTCAATCCACCCACCCAAAACTATTCTCCCCCGCCCGAGAGATATGCTCCGCGGTTCCAATATTCAATATGTAACTAACTTACTGCATTCAATCCCCATTTCAGGGTAGCAGTACTGTACAAGGGGCAGATCCCTTCTAGCACTCTTTCATTCACATTCTGTAGATAGGTTACAGGACTCAATTTTTGGCAAGATTTGTATATCATCTAAAATAACTTTAATTTTCCTTTCATCACAGCTACCCTTAGACAGTTTTATTAAGCTTAGGAAACATCAGTACGAATCAAATACGCTTTGATGCCATAGACCCTTCATAAACTGAATAAAATTGAAGGAAAACTACAATAAAGCAAGAATTACAGTCTGGATTTAAATTTAGTGAACACTTTTCTATAAATTTCTGATAACCATTCACTGAAGTCCCCGATCATTAGGGCACCCACCCTAACCCACCTATATGTCAGCAGTGAGTACATGGTGGTCAAAACTGCATCAAATATAATACTTGGCCATTTTGATTAGTGGTCTTGTCTTTTTACTGCGTTCCTTAAGTTGTTGGTTTATTTTGAAAGTTTTACATTATAATTTAAGTTAAAAATATAGTTCAACTTTCTTACATTTGCCCCATTTGTGGCATTTTTATAACTTTTTATGTAATTTAGAAGAAATCGGCCTTTGGCCGAGCCATTTTTCTACCGAAAAAGGCACCAATTTATTTTGAGTGTCTTTAGTATTTATTTAAACCTTTGAAGTCAAAGGAATTTTTTATTAATTTATATTTGTTCACCAAAACTTGTACTTCTAAACTCAATGAAATTAACAAATGCAGGAGACTCTCCAAGGACTCGAACCTAGGATACTCACACCAATATTCCGCACATTTATGCATAATGCTATCAAGACAATTAACATTAAAGGTCATACTTTAAGTATTACGCTATCAAATCATGCCAAAATATTACAATCCTTCGTAACCGTACCTATTCTTCCATCACTATCACACCGTTAATAAAGTATCCTAACTGTCCACTAGTATCATTTTTTAAAGTTTACCCTGTAAGCATATCATTTGGCTACATTCATGTTTATAGAGGATATATCACGTTAGGCTGGATTTAGAGGTTGTAATACAAATGGGGAAAGGGGAGGGGGGATTCACGGCGCTACAGGACAGACCGTCACTTTCAACGTCAATACTAATATTCGCCGCGCTCCCTTCAAGGTCCAGTACGAACGGCTCATACTTTCTCGAACATGTACAGACAGTCTTTATAGGCACAGCATAATTACTAAATTATTATAGTATTGAAAATTTTCTTATCAAAATATGTACGAAGGGTACTTTTTAAGCTTGATTGAAGTCTAGAGCAAACTACATTTTTTCTATCAATTTTTTGTTTTTTGTCGTAAAGTTGGATTTAAAGTTTACAGAGCAAACCAAGAAATTTTTCTATCGAAAAATGCACAGAGTGCTTTATTTTAAGCTTGATTGAAGTCTAGAAAGCAAACAAAGTAATACAAAATAAATAAGCAATTAAATACGCCGCTCTATAGATAATATTTCTTATATTTTATTTTAAGACCTGGGAGTCTTTTTCTAGACTCAGTGGTCTGGTTAAACAACTTAATTCATTTTAGTAAGCGTTTTCTCCACAAGGCGATTTTGTAGTTATTTTCACTTTATATTGACTGTCAAACGTTTTGGTTCATTTAGTTTGAAAGTTTTAAATTTTAATAAGCAAATAAATAAGCCGTTCTATAGATAATAAATACAATGGGGAAGGTGACCGAGTATATAGATAAACATAAAGTACTGTGGGACCAGTTATTACTTTTAACGGTTCATTTGCTAATGCGATGGCCAACATTTAGGGAACTGATTGTAAAAGAAATATATTCCAATTCAGTGCACGCTCATTTTATTTAATTATTTTATAGCTTTAAGTTTAATTTCCGATAAATTGTAACGAGTTTTACCACATACAAGTATATAAGATGGGGTTTCTATTATTTTTAATTTTAAACTTATATTAACCCTCTCCGACATATGACGCGATTTTGAGCCTATTAGGGATACTTTAAAGCCTTTGTTACCATCAGGGGTATTTAGAAACCTTTGGTTTAGTTACTTCAACCTCTGCAGTGGTCTTTGAGTTAGCAGTGGGCAGAAAACTAATTTTGGAGAGTTAAATTAGAACCGAGAGAACTATTTCTTATTGCTAATCTGGCAACCTCTGCATCATAGGAGTCTGAAGGGGTTAATTTGAACAGTAACTTTTAGTTATTTTTAAAGTTTTATATATACAATTTATTGCTAATGCAATACCGAAGATTTAAAAGGAACATTGTAATTCAGTCCAGTAATTTTATTTCACATTAGAAGTTTGTGGTTTCAAAGTTTAAATTCCGATCATATTAAATTAATTTTGACACATTTGTTAGTGCTCTTCAATTTTAGATTTTAAGAGTTACTTTTATTAATAAGAACAGTACTTGGTTTCAAAGTTAGGCTATATATTTTAATTGATTTACAAAGTATCCAAACTTAAAAAGTTTGCTGGATTGCCCACTTTAGATAGATTAATTATAGTCGCTTTTACTTTGCCATAAACAAGTCCAATTCTATACAAAACTATCTACAAATTTGAATATTACTTTAGTGAACATTTACTCTTAATTTCATAATTAATTTATATTTTAATTTTCCATTTTATATTTAGCGTGATTTCTATAGCGATTTCTATTACTCATTTTGACTTTAATTTGAATTTGTCCCAGTTTTAGTTTGATTATTTTTAAAGTTTTAACATTAATTATCTATATATTTATCTATACAGTATTATTACTAAGTTTATTAAGGGGGAGGAGGGGAGCGGATCATTCTTAACCAACATAGTCAGACTAATTTCAAGGGAATTTAATTTACAACCAACAAATCCAACATAACATAAATATATCCTATCTAACTTCACGAACCTTATTGAACAGAAGCGATGCGTGTGGAGAGTTGAAGTAGAGGATTGAAGATAGACGATTGGAGATCCTAGCGACGTTAATCTTCAGACGTTGAGCTTGAAATAATCTTGAGACGTTGGGAAGGTCTTGGTCAGCTGTAAGATCCTTGTGCTGTAAAGCATAGACAAAGTTTAGTGGATTCCATGGTATACAGATGTGGATATACATGCATTAAATTTTAAGACCAAATGCTCCACACATATGTGCAAATGTCCTAATGGCGGCGTTCCAGGCAACCCTGTTAAGGGCTGCTCCACTTTTAAATTGTTTGGATTTGAGATACACTTAATTTAACAGATAGCTCAAAAGTTACCGTTCAAATTAAAGAGAAAAAAAAATCCTACCCAAAGCTTTTACCTGTACTCTAAAATAATGATTTTCATTAAAAGTGACTCCTAATTCTTTACCATCAACATCTATAGCTCCAAAACAATAAGTCAAATTATACCGGTAGCTATAATAACCTATTATTATGTTCTCTCCACCAACCAACTCTACTCCTAAAATTGGTGATGGGCTGGTCTATCAGAGTGAGAACTGAGTGATCTCTGCCATACCCATAGCTTACTCTGACCGTTCCTTTTACTTATATATTTTCTAGATCTCAAGTGACAAGAGTCTCTTCCGTGGATTGACCTCCCAATCTACCAAAATTGGAAGCCAAAGCGTCACATTTTTCCTTTGCCCCTCAACTTTCTCTTCATAATTGCTGAGGGGCACAGGGTGGGGCTTTGGTTTCCTGGGCGTTTCCGCACCCTCCTTGGCCCAGCCATGGAGTGGCTTCGGTCACCCAGGCTTTATTGTGGTCGGCAGGGAGGGTTCTGTGGGGGCGCTCGGTTATGGCCTTGGCCTTGCTCGGGGCCGTTCGGCCAGGCAGCTTGGGGAACAACAACTCCTAAAATCGATTAATGAAATTAACACATACTGGATTCCAAACAACTACGCAGAAAATCTTAACATTAACATCTATAATTATAGGCTACTATTTGGAAACCATCAGCCAGGGAATGGGTACAAATTTAAAGCTCATTTGCTCTAGCCCTTTTTGACTTACAGACAATACAATTCTCAATAAAACTATTCTAGATAGAAGGGGAATGGTACAGTAACTAGATAGATAAAACAATTTCTAGCATACCTATAATAAATAGGGTACCGGTATACATTACTATAAGACTAAATACTATCTACTGAACATGTCAAAAAAAAAAAAAAAATCCCAACTTTAGAATTTAGACACTTTTCTCCCTCATGAATAGCCCCATTACTTTGGCAATTTTAAGACCTTTTACCCCATAGTCAATATTACGACTCATTGTGCCATTTAGCCAGCTTCCCTGTCGGCCAATAGGGACTTTTGGGGGAACCGGCCATATATACAGTCGGTTCCCCGTATCCGCGCCTTACTGGTACCGACTGCGGTCCGCGGATACGTGGAGTGTATTTAACATAGGATTCAATGGGCTTAGCTCGTACCTGACCCAGCCATCTTGGACCCTCAAACCATTATTTTGACCTACACATTATTTGAGGAGAATATTTATTAATACACATGAGATAACTTACCACAAAAACTTTATTTGAAATCAGTCATTAGGGCTAGGCTAGCCTTACGCATCGCCATAATTTGCCTACTTTCGTCCGACAGCATCGGTACACTTGCTCTCTGTTTTGATGGTCCCGGGCATTTATTTCCATCAGGCCCACTGTCCCTATCACTGAATGCTCTAAAGGCCCTAATAAATGCGGGAGATAAGAGGTTCGTGCAGAAAAAAACTTGTAAACAAGTGGCTTTCAACTTTTCCAACACTGGTCTGTGAACTGCTGCCTCAGCTAGGACGCTGTGTTGATTTCACGCAAGAATGCAAGATGGCCGACCAAAGCAAGAATCGGGATGCGCACCGACCCGCCCGATTCAAATCAGTGAATAGCTGGTATTTTGCAGTTTTCTTGCGCGGATGACGAGTGATGGGATATTTAGGGGTGTCCGTGGATAAGCGGCATCGCGAATGTATGGAGCGCAGATACGGGGAACTGACTAGATAGAAACAATTAAAACTTTTTTTTTTAGGAAGTCTTAGGGTGTATTTTTAAGTTTCAAGGTCTAGGGAGCAAACTATATATATATTTTCTTAACCCTCTCAGACATGCGACACTATTTTGAGCCTATCAGGGATACTTTAAAGCCTTTATTACCATCAGGGGTATTTAGAAACCTTTAGTTTAGTTACTTCACCCTCTGCAGTTGTCTTTGAGTTAGCTGTGGGCAGAAAATTAATTTTAGAGGTAATTATAAGAGTGAGAGAACTATTTCTTATTGCTAATCTGGAAACCTCTGAGTCATGAGTCTCAAGGGGTTAATCAACATTTAAAACTACGATTAAGCCAAATATTATTCAAACTTTAATACTTTTACTTTCACGGAAACTTTCTATTTTACATTAAACGAACAACTCAATTTGCAATACAGTTTGTACAGTTGCCCAAATAACTTCTGGTCCTATGTGATCTTATACATTGAAATTGTATGTGCACATTAAGATTTATTATGCAGTACAGTAGTTAACTCTGAAGATTGCTCAACTCTTTATTCATATTTTTTCACCAACCAACTTGTGGCACTCAAGGATTCGAACCTAGGATACTCACCAAAATTCCGCGTATTTATGCTATAAAGATGAATAGTACTGATAATTTCTTTAATAATTCACTCCAACACCAAACACCTCCCAAAGAAATTAATGAAACCAAGCATGTGATCCACCAGGATTCGAACCTACTGTAGGTTACCACAGATTTTAAACACTATCCATTACACCATCAAAACTCAAAAACATCACAAGGAATAACTTGTCCAAAGACTGCTAAACTTAAAATAAACAAAATACTAACCGTACAGTAGTATTGTAGGGAAGTAGTGGTAGTTTACTCCATTGAAGCTAATAGTAGTCCACTGCAGAGAATATTAGTCCAGTATTGTAGTAGTAGTACCAGTCCATTGAAGAGAATAGTAGTCTTGTCTAGTAGTAGTAGTACCGGGTAGTCCATAGAATATCATCTTCAATCTAGGTACGATCCTCCTAAGTCTTCTTGCGCTGTAATACAAGTAGAAAAAATATATTAGTTATATGGATTCAGTGACATTTCCTAGCCTAAGATTTTATACTCCAATTTGTTGCTCATGTAGTAATGTACGGTCGCGCTAATAAGTCATGCCACAGCGGTCATTACCCGTCCAGCCCCGGCTAGTTTTGTAATGTTTGTTCACCAGAACCCGGCCGGTTTTCAAAAAATGGTTTTATTCCAAAAAACAATAGCGAATGGGTTAGGAATGAATGAAAAACCACGAAAAACCGCTCAAAAAGCTTAAAAAATGGTCCTACAGAGCCCCCGAAAACGTATTTTACACGAGTAAAAAATTGAAGGTAATTACCCAAAAAAAACAGGTTATTGCGCACTCGCACGCACGTGGACTTTGAGAGTTTTCAACCATCGGCACGGTTGCGTGGGATACGTACACAGTTCCCATACAAATCTGAGCCCTCTTGAGTGGCTACACCTGAGGTTACGGTCGGCGCAATTAGGGTGACGCGCCAGGCGCGTCTCTGGGGCTGTGCGTTACATACATCGCCGACGCGTCAGGCGCGTCGCTGGGGCTGTACAGGTTAACTTTAGCTTGCTCTGTACTGTATTAATGGGTCAGATGTTAAATAGGGTGGGTAAGTGTAGGAACATTTGTATATTTCACTCTACATGACAAAATGAAGCTTAGATATTGCCGATACCATTTCTGATCAAAACACACCTGGTGCCGAGACATCACTTACTAGCGCGACTGTACTAAGTGGTGGATTGTGTTTTTATTTATAAATTTTGCGCAAGCGTCTTTCACATCGCGATTTAGTGAAGTGCTTTTGTCTATCCAAATAGGGTGTAAATTAGTACTCTATGCACTTATTTTACAATCTTATACAAGATCATAACGAGGAACATAACTTGTGTGGCCAACTGTATAAGGATCACCTAAGTTAACCCTCTCAGACATAAGACTCAATTTTGAGCCTATTGGGGATACTTTAAAGCCTTTGTTACCATCAGGGGTATTTAGAAACCTTTAGTTACTTCAACCTCTGCAGTTGTCTTGGAGTTAGCTGTGGCCAGATTTTTTTTTTTAGAGTTTATTATAAGAGTAAGACAACTCTTTCTTATTGCTAATCTGGCAACCTCTGCGTCATATATGAGTGAAAGGGTTAAAATACCAAACTCATCAAAATACTAACCGATTAGTTGTCCTGTAGAGTGGTACATCAGGGGGTCCACATAGAGTCCGAATACCATGCATGCCCTATGCTGTATCCAAAACAAAGAGGCTCCTTCCGTAACTCCCACCACCATTCCAGACAATCCATACAAAACATGTCGGGCCACAAGGCTCCTTCACTCAGGCACCAACGCTCTGCCTCTTGTCAATTGAAGATACGATTCCCAAGGTCACTGTACTCTGCAAGAAGAGTAACAAAAATAATTAAGTTACTTCCAAGGATTATGGCATTTGGATTTATATTTTAGAATTTAAAACTTTCAAAATAAACAAATCAAAACTTATACGAACACAGCAAAAAGACAAAACAACTAATCAAAATCGCTGTGGAAACCACGCTTAAAATAATATTTTATAAATAAGAGGAATACGACTTTTGCACAGTTTTGCAGATAGCTTACTTTTTTTTATCCATTTGGTCTACTTTTAAAGAACTATACTGCTCAACATTATGGAATTTTGTATGCCAAGCTTTTACTGTGTATTATATATGCCTATTCAGGCATTTTGAGCCACATTTCTTTACCACAAACTTCCAAAACTCAAAAACTGGTTAAACTTAAAACAAACACTTAAACATACTAACCGAATATTAGTCCTGTAGAGTGGTTCAACTGAAACTTTAGTCGCCATCACAGACGCTCCATCATCAGGCCAGAACTGCATCCACCACAACACTGCATCCACCACCAGGCCAAAAACCCTGCGTCCACCACACCACCATCGGGCCACAACTAAGTCCACCACACAACACTGAGTCGTCCACCACCACTGCATCCACCACACTAAATTAAAATGTAAAACTTGCAAACTAAACAAACCAAAATTGGGACAAGGACAATATAAAGTCAAATTAAATTATCAAAATCGCTATGTGGAAACAACGCTTACTAAAATGAAAATTATTAAATAAAAGAACACAATCCACCACATAGGGTGTACATTACTACATGAGCAAGTTAATCTGTTTCCCAAGCAAACTAATCGCACATATAACAACGCACTATCGTCACGTTAAAGGAAGTAGTCAAGTTTGGGAAGTCCGGGACGTTCTGGCAAATTTTACTAAACTCTGCATGAATAAAGAAACTAATAAAATCAGGCCACAACTGCGTCCACCACACTACCATCAGGCCACAACTGCGTCCACCACACACCGGGCCACAATTCTGCATCCACCACCAGGCCAAAACTCAGCGTCCACCACATATATTAGTTTCTTTCTAGACTTCCTTATCCCTAATTTGAATTTAAAAGTTTCAAAATAAAGAAACCAAAACTTTGACAAACTCCGTAATATGACAAAACTATAATATTTAGCTCCATTACTTTACAAATTTAAAAGTATCTGTCCCCAGAACTACGGCGACTTTGAGACCTTTTGTGCAATAGCGACTGCAATTTAGGAGGAACCTGCCCTAAGATGGGGCATTTTTCTAATGAAAATTTCACAAGTTCACCTCTAAGAGTCTTTGGAGAATTTTTAAAGCTTTATGGAGAGTTAGCAAATAACAATAAAGAACATTTATATACAGTACACAGAAATCTCAAAAGTTTTTTCAACTGAATGTGGAAAATTACAAATGGACAACTTACAACTTGAGGGTGCACCACTTGAGGGCAGAGTCCGACGTAGGGCAGATTCAGACACAGGGGCAGAGTCCATCAACACAAGTCTCGGCCAACACACCACCGGAGAAGAGCCGACCGACAGGATCGGTACATTGAGGCGATTCATTCGTGGCCACCACCTCAGGGAATCTGGCAATAGATAGAAGTGGCGCACTTAAGCTGTTCCCCACATATACACTTTTCAATAAAAATAGAAACTAATTATATAAAAAAGGTGGAATGGGCCGGAGTAAATAGAACGGACATATACTATTCAAGCAGACTTTTAAAATAATACGATACTCTTATATGTCCGGGATTTAAGCGACCAGAATAGGTTAGTTGCATTGTATACCACCTGTACCTTCCATTAAGTTTTATGCGGCAGATGCGCAATAAGCAATATATACATAAAAAAGGTTGGTTAAGGTTTAGAGTTTTATCCTACATACTACAGATACATGGTAAGCGATACATGTTAAGCCAAGGTTAGTCTTTTCACACATGTACTGAATGCTAAAGATTACATACCAGCTAATAAGGAAGAGTTAGTTTAGTATCCCATGTACGGTACCGGTACATGGTATACATACTAGCTGGTAGGTAAGGGTTAGTTTTGTATCCAACGTACTGTACTAAAGTTCATTCCAGCCGACTAAATTGTTTTCAAAGTTTAATTTCCGATAAATTTAAATGCATTTTTTCAAATTTTGTTTAGGGCGTTTTAGTTTCAATATTTTTTTAATCTTTAGTTATTGGTTTGAACAGCAACTTTTGAGTTTGTTTTAAAGTTTCATATTTTAATTACAATCTTAACCCTTTCACGCACATATGACGCAGAGGTTGCCAGATTAGCAATAACAAATAGAGTTCTCTCATTCTTATAATTCTCTATCTATCTATCTATATGCTCAGGCCCAATCCCCATTTTGGGGGTAGCCGACTCAAGACAGAGCAAGAACAGGAAAAACACAAAAACAACATAAAACAAAAAATAAACACAGATAAAAAACACAAACTCACACATCCAGGTCACCCAGGAGAAGACCCAGAGACCAGGGTTACCAAGGTCGCTCCAGCACTCCCCCGGCCCCTGACCACCCGGAGAGGTTCCGATCTCGGCAGGCAGACATGCAGCGGAGCCAAAGCCACAAGCCCTCCCACCACACTTCCAGGCACACCCTTCATATTAATCGTCCCCCCGGGCCAGGCGCCTGATGGACTATTATCTAGTCGAACTTGCGCCAGACCCCTTACTCCAAATGACCATGTGTTCACTCAACTATTCACAAGCATTCTCCATTCACTCCTGTCCACCACCACTTCCCCTGCCTGATCTATAGTCATTCCTCTATCATCCAAAGCCTTTCTTACACAGTCTCTCCATCTCAATGGGAGTCTTCCTGCCCTTCTATCTCCCCTTGTACCGGACTCATATATTCTCTTTGTAAGCCTTTCATCTCCCATTCGTTCAACATGACCATACCAGCTCAGCACCCTTCTGTCCACTCTGGCTGACAAATGTTCCTGCTGCCCCACTCTCCTACGTATCTCTTCATTCCTCAATCTGTCTCTACGAGTAACTCCACACATACTCCTCAAGCAGCTCATCTCCATCACATCCAGCCCTCTTTTCTCCTTTTTCTTCAGAGACCATGTTTCAGCCCCATACATCACTGTTGGCACAACAATTCCTTGATACAGTGCACTTTTTACTTTCACTCCGAGATTTCTCGTCTTCCACATACTTCCCATTGCTCCGAAAACCTTCCTTCCATCACACACTCTGTTTTACCTCCACTTCCATACCTCCACTCCTGCTTATCGTTCCTCCTAGATATTTAAAACACTCTACTTGTTCCAATAATTCCCCATCCAGCCTCACATCTAGATTCACCCTATGCTCTCCCCTATTACACACCATTACTTTACTTTTATTGACGTTCACCTTCAGTTTCCTCCTTCCACAAACCACACCAAACTCTTTGACTACCCGCTGCAGTTTCTCATCAGAATCCGCCACCAATGCTGTGTCATCAGCGAACAGCAACTGATTCAACTCCCAATCTCTACCATTCTTTCCTACTAAACCCAATCCTCCTTTTCACCTCCCTCACCACACCATCCATAAACATATTAAACAGCCATGGTGACATTACACAACCCTGTCGCAAACCTACCTTTACCTCAAACCATTCACTCAACTCACCATTTCCTACTCTCACACATGCTCTGCTCCCTTCATAAAAACTCTTAACTGCTTCTAACAAATTTCCTCCCATTTCATAAATCCTAAACACCTTCCACATTGCTTCACGGTCCACACGATCATACGCTTTTTCCAAGTCCATAAAAGCCCAAAATATCTCCTTATGCTTCTCTAAATACTTCTCGCATAACTGTCTTACTGCAAACATCTGATCCATGCACCCTCTTCCCCTCCTAAAACCACACTGTTCTTCTCCTATTGCAACTTCCGTACACTTTATTATCCTCTCTATCAACACCCTGCCATACAGCTTTCCAACCACTGACAATAAACTAATACCTCTATAACTTGAACACTCCTGCCGATCTCCCTTCCCCTTGTACAACGGCACAATACATGCACTCTTCCAGTCTTTCTTATAATTACCTCTCCAAAATTAGTTTTCTGCCCACAGCTAACTCAAAAACAACTGCAGAGGTTGAAGTAACCAAACTAAAGGTTTCTATATACCCTTGATGGTAACAAAGGCTTTAAAGTATCCCCAATAGGCTCAAAATTGCGTCATATGTCTGAGGGTTAAATACTTTGCTATTATGAAGATTTGTTCAATTAAATCATGAAAACTATGCAAGATCATATTTATCCATTAATTAAGTACTGTACAGTATCAAAATTATCTACTAAAGGATTATATTTGCCATCAGCTGAAAAGAAACTATAGCTCTAAATTTGTTAGGTTAATGCCTTGCATATACATACTATACTACTATATCTTAATACGCATCTACATTCTCAAACTTTGACGGGTAGTAAACAATGCAACTAATCGATTAAGATAGATAAAACACACCGCTAAAAATTCAGACCTAAAAGATATATTTACCAGTGAAAAAAGTAAAAATTATACAAACAAATCAAAAATAATATAATGGGGAAAAATGGGGAATGGGGTAAATACCAATAATAATTACAGTTTGTAGGCTCTCATATACTGTACACAAACTAGCATTACAAAAAAAAAAAAAAAAAAAAAAAAGGATTGAGCCTGAACATAGATAGATGTAGCCTAGATAGCATAAATATTTTACCAATGACAAAAAAAGATGAAAAATACAATTTGTAGGCTTTTTCTTTACATACACAAACTGGCATAAATATATTACTGTACCAATGACAAAAATCAAATATAAATAAAAATGAATAAAAATAACGTTTGTAGGCCTTTTCATTATATACACAATTAACCCTCTCCGACATATGACGCGATTTTGAGCCTATTAGGGATACTTTAAAAACCTTTGTTACCATCAGGGGTATTTAGAAACCTTTAGTTTAGTTACTTGAACCTCTGCAGTTGTCTTATGAGTTAGCTGTGGACAGAAAACTAATTTTGGAGAGGTAATTATAAGAGTGAGAGAACTCTATTTCTTATTGCTAATCTGGCAACCTCTGCGTCATATGAGTCTGAAGGGGTTAAACAAGCATTAAATATAACTCACCCGGTGGAAGTGTGAAGATTGTCCACTTTCATCAGCTTCTGAAGGATCTCTCACAAGATTGTACCAGGTTGTCAGACACATCCATGGTGTAGCATAGTCTCTCCTTCACTGCTGGGAGTAGGTGTGGTAAATTACAAAGCTATAGGCCTAATATATTTTGTAATAATTTCACTACAACACCAAACACCTCCAATGAAATTAATGAAACCATATGTGAAATAATAATACTAATAAATAAATAATTAATAGAGCAGTAATAAACTATTAGCAATTTCTGACTAAAGTAATGAAGTTGGAGCTGTACACACCAAAGTTTAGTAAACAAAATTGTCAAAATACGGTTGTGGTGGAAAAATATATAAGTAACACCCCGTTCTTAACTTATCAATTACAAACCCCAATGTAGTTTAATAAACTAATTAAATCATATGGTCCTCCCAGGATTTGAACCCGGGACACTACACCCAGAACAAAAGCACCTAAACCATTACACCAACAGTTAACCCTCCAGACCCGGTTGGGCTCTGAGGCATCCATAAAAAACACCCCCGCAGAACCCGGAGGCTCCGGCAGCTTGAAAGCCTGTAACCTTGGCGTGCGAGGCGTCCGTCCCCCGCATGTAAAAAAAAAACGGCTGGACCGATGCCGCGCATCTCCGACCACAAGGAGAGCGTCGCTTGTTCCTGTGTGCCTGCATGTTATTGTTAACCCGGCAAGCGCGATAGGCCTCACGGAAGGCTTCCTATAGGGAACGCGATAGGCCTCACGGAAGCAGGACCATAAAAAAAGCCTTCCATAAAAAAAAAGGAATTTGTCTCTAGGTGAGATAATTCCCCTCCAGTACTCATCCATGTAAATCTCACCCACCCCCCTCCCCTCCTTCCCCACCTTATTCCCCCCTCCTCAATTATCACCTATTTTTCCTCTTATTATCATCATTTATCGGTTATTTTTCTCTCCCGCGATAATGTAGCACAAGTGGGTTGCATAAAAGATCGTTATGCAACACCCAGACACCGGCACACACCGCCCCGCTCGTCTCAGTTGACTCCCAGACAGCGAGAGGGGAGGGCTGCCGGTCTCTCTCTCTCGCCTGAGATTATGACCGGGTGGCCAATATCTTCGTTTTTCACCACCCAAATGCTTTTCCCACTTATTTTAGCACTCTTGAAGGTTCATATATACATCATATATGTAAAATAAAAAAAATGGTTTATATTGTAAATATAACTAATTCTGTCAGAATCCAGGGCTAGAAATGCACAAATAACTACCCTAGCACCTACGTCTATATCGCGCTTGTCAGGTTAAGTAGTGTAAAGTGGCTGATTTTGCCACAAAGTTATCTCCACGGAAATAGTCATCACAACTGAACCAGTTGACTTAGAAAGCTCTACATAACGCCATTCTACAGGTATGAAACAAATCTACGCTTGGGGATGCGCGAGAATGCGGAAGCAGTCAAAATTACAAAAATACGGTACCATAGCCTAGGCGTAGACATTTTTCGGCCAAAACCCCCGGGTATCGCTATAGAATACATAGCCGGGTCTGATGGGTTAAGGTATAGGCTAAAAGTCAAAATAAAATAAAGCAAAACTTTCTAACCAGAAGCTCTTTTAGGTCAATATACAGGAGGCGCTACAATATAGGTAGCAAAATTCTAATGGTAGTTTTGGGTTCCTATCATCATATGCTTCATTTCTATATACTTTTTATCCTCGGAAAAAAAAAAATCTTGGGTTTTTTATTTTTTTCTTGGATTTTGTTTTTCTTTTTTTATTAACCTAACCAAAAAACCTAACCTAACCTAACCTAAATGTATTTGGGGGCTATTAGGTTAGGTTAGGTTAGGTTTTTTGGTTAGGTTAATGACCAAAACAAAAAATCCCAAGAAAATAAATGAAAAATCCAATTTTTTTTTTTTTTCCCGGGGATAAAAAGTATATAGAAATGAAGCATATGATGATAGGAACCCAAAACTACCATTAGAATTTTGCTACCTATATTGTAGCGCCTCCTGTATATTGACCCTCTTTTACACTACTCATTCTAGCCTAGTCCCTATTACTTAATCTTTGTGCTATTTAAGCAATACGAGGCAATGACAAATAAAATATAATTAGTCCTAATATTTATAATTAATTTTCAGGTTGCTTAGGAAGTGACATTGCTCTGTTCCTATTCGGGCTCCGTCTCGAGTCTGCCATCCCTAGTACAAAAATACATAGAAAAATAGGGAATGGGCCTCAGTAAATCTATTTATAGATTTTATATAGCAAGGATCATTGCATTTGAGGGTTACCATTGGATACAGGATGGGTTGAAGGGGGGCAGCGGGGGGATGGTAAAAACACAGCGATGACTAGGCACAGGTGAATGTGATTGATGGGTGTTCGGGGCTAAGATAGACATGTTTTTTACCGTCTCTCATGTTAATTCACAGGCTTTTATAATAAGACTAGTTACATATATATTAATGGCCACCAGTGAATATAGATAGACTATATTGGATAATAGAGAACATTAATTAATGACAGGTGCTCGGATGGTCAAGCTAGAGCGATAAATATGGTGACAGGTGAACATGATTTCGACGCCCATGGTTAGCCTAGGGAGAAACTATGTACCGTCTCCCCTTTTATGTAAATTCACAGGCTCTCCTAAGTTACATATATTTTAATGGCCACCAGTGAATACATAGAGACTTACCTGATTAATGGAGAACGTTGATTAATGACAGGTGCTAGGGTGCTAAAGATGTTAACCGATAAACATGGCGTGCAACAGGTGGAAGCGATGGCGCCTGGGCTGTCGTTCAAAGAGCGAGGCCCTTTATAGGTAAGATGCTTCGAACCTACAGTGAATCGAACGTCATCTCGGTAAACAAATGAAGCTTCGACATGCGCAATGATTCTTGATCCAGATTAAATTAACATTTCAAATAGTCCTTTATACCTATTCAAGAACTAATTACCTCTATAAGTTAATTAAAATAAGACTTCAATGGCTATCAAACTTTATATTATTTAAGCCATGGGCCAGCACGGCTTACGGACTTCTCCGCACGTATGCGCAGTCAGTATGTACCACTCAGTAGTAGCAGGTTAGTACAGCTCCGTACCTCAGTCGGGTACTGAAGGGTACTAAACACAGAGGTCCTTTCTGACACTACCTGCCTTGCAGATTGGACAGCTCCGCAATAGTACGGACTGTTAATAAATACAGTAGTCCTTTATTAGACGCTACCTGCCTTGCAGATTGGAGCCTGGATCGAGTCTTACGTAAATGCACAATAAATATATGGTTATAGCCTTGTGATTTGTGATTGTATAACACTTTGTGTGTATGGGTGACGATTAAAATAAAACATAAGAAATGAGTCTGCAGAAAACCGATTGACCCACACAAGGTAGATCCCTCTCACACCCAACCCTAATTATAGGCCCACCTTACTAACACCTTGAGGACCGACCTCACCAAAACGGTCATAGGTCAGAAAACGGGGTCTGCAGAGCACCAATTGGCCCACACCCGACAGCAGATCCCCTTCACACCTAACCCATCTCGTCCATATGCCTATATAATTTTATCTTAAAACTATCGTTCTTGGTCCCACTTGGTAGCCTACTCCACCTATCTACAACTCTGTTACCATGTCCCCTATATTAATCCCACTAACCCACTTGAACACCTATCATATCCCCTCGAACTCTGCGTCTCTCTAACGAATGTAAGCCTAATTTCTTCAACCTTCCTTCATATGGGAGAATTCTAATATTAGGGATATTTTGTTTAATTCTACGTTGTACTCTCTATAAGGAATCTATGTCCATTCTGTAATAAGGACACCAAAATTGAACAGCATAATCCATATGGGGTCTCACTAATGACAGGTAAAGTTTTAAGATAACATTAATTAACATGATTGACCCAACTCAATTGTATATATATATATATCTGGTACCTTAATTGAGTACTTTATCTTTATCATATGAATAAAGGTGGTTTGTAAATGTGGATATGATGTGGAATAGCCTTAATTAGACTTGAGTTTGCCATATTAACCCTTTTGCTGCGGGTGACATTCCGGAACGTCCTGGCAAGTTACAGCAATTTCCAGGCTTTAAAAGCCTGTAAAAAACGTAAAAATAGAGTGTCAGTGGGCGGGAGCGTCAGGGGCCCACCTCCGACACTCAGAGCACCGAGCGCCTCACTGAGGTTGACTGTGTCTCGCGCGGGTCTCTCTCTGTCTCCCTCAACAGTGTAGCTAAGCGAGCGAGTGTTACATAATAGCGGGTTTCCCGTGTTTCACTGGCACCACTGCGGGTGAACCACACCACATACAGGGCCCGTTCTGGTCTCATTTTGAAGCTACTGTAATTTAGTCTAGTTTTCGGCAGAATAGGCCTACACTTCATTTAATGCAGATGCTTGATTTATCATTCAGGAGTGAATAGCCCAAACATAGCCTCAGCCAATGGGTTAAGCTAGATATGAAATGTTTACTGTATAGATTATTTAATGAATTGGCTAAATATACAGTATTTGTTAGTTATTTTGTTAAATCAAACAACATTTCTTAATTTAATTGTCACACATACACACAAAGTTTTAGACAATCACAAATCACAAGGCTATAACCATATATTTATTGTGCATTTACGTAAGACTCGATCCAGGCTCCAATCTGCAAGGCAGGTAGGGTCTAATAAAGGACTACTGTATTTATTAACAGTCCGTACTATTGCGGAGCTGTCCAATCTGCAAGGCAGGTAGTGTCAGAAAGGACCTGTGTTTAGTACCCTGCAGTACCCGACTGAGGTACGGAGCTGTACTAACCTGCTACTACTGAGTGGTACATACTGACTGTGCATAGGTGCGGAGCCGTCCAGAACCCGGCCAGCAGATCGCAAGTCGAGAATAAAGTCAGGAATAGAGGCCCCTTTTAAACCTTCTTTGGCAGCGCCCGGCTATTGTCGAGTGAAATAAATGTGGCCTATGTGGCGGGTCACGGCTATTGTCGAGTACAATTTTGAGCACGTAATGTGCTCTGAGAGAGAGAGCGGAGCAGTGGGAGGAGCGTAGGTTACCTCATGACCGCTCACCACGGTGGCCGTGGAGCTACTGAGCTGTACTTCTTTGTACTCCACCCTCTCTCACTCGTTTCACACGTAATAATGTAAGAAAATTACCGTATTTTAGCGATTTTGCCCTTCAGTTGCACGATCGTTGCAAGACAACCAGCCATCGTAGAAGGATGGTTCTGGTGTCATTGGAAAGCTGAATTAACGCCCTTTCAGGGATGCATACTTGTATTACGCTCTGGCTCTTGTTTATGCATGAAAACGAGCACGGAAACAAGCTCGTTTACGGTAAAACCCACCGCTGGGCGGCACATCAAATATACTCCTCCACCCGCTCTTAAGGTGTTAAAGAACTCAAATTCGCTGTAGTAAATTCGTAATGTTATGGTAATAGGCTAGTTAAAATAAGACTTCAGAGGCCATCGTCCCTTCTGGATTATTAAGCCAGCACAAGTCAGAAATAAAGGCCCCTTTAAAGATTAAAAATCCCTCCAGTATAAAATAATTAAATAACCCTATCAAAATCGCACACACATACGTAAAAAAATAGGACTTAAAGAGGCGATTACAGTTTAGGATTATTAAGCCAGTAGATTATCAAGTAGAGAATAACGTCAGGAATAGAAGCCCCTTTAACCTGACAAGCGCGAAATAGACCTAGGGGCTAGGGTAGTTATTTGTGCATTTCTAGCCTTGGATTCTGACAGAATTTGTTATATTTACAATATAGAGCATTATTTGTTTTCGGTATGCTTTTATTTTACATATATGATGTATTATATGAACCTTCAAGAGTGCTAAAATAAGTGGGAAAAGCATTTGGGTGGTGAAAAACGAAGATATTGGCCACCCGGTCATAATCTCAGGCGAGAGAGCCACAGGCAACCCTCCTCTCTCGCTGTCTGTGAGGTAACTGAGACGAGCGGGGCGGTGTGAGCCGGTGTCTGGGTGTTACATAACGATCTTTTCTGCAACCCACTTGTGCTACATTATCGCGGGAGAGAAAAATAACCGATAAATGATGATAATAAGAGGAAAAATAGGTGATAATTGAGGAGGGGAGGGAGGGGGGAATAAGGTGGGACAGGAGGGGAGCGGGGTGGGTGAGATTTACATGGATGAGTACTGGAGGGGAATTACCTCACCTAGAGACAAATTCCTTTGTTTTGATAGGCCCTTTTTTTTTTTGGAAGGTTTTTTTTATGGTCTTGCTTCCGTGAGGCCTATCGCGTTCCCTATAGGAAGCCTTACGTGAGGCCTATCGCGCTTGCCGGGTTAAAGATTAAAAGTACCAAGAGTAAAAAATAATTACATAAACCTATCAAAATTGCGGACACTTACGTTAAAATAGGACTTAACCCGTTGAGCCCCGGCAGGTTATAATATTTTGTTCACCCCAGTCCCAAGCCATTTTCACTTTTTTTTTTTTTTTTTTTGCTAAAATGGAAGACAAGGATGAGAAATGGAAAAAAAAAAAAAAAAATCACCTGACATTTTTTTTTGGCGGGGGGGGGGGGGGGAGCCTCAAAAACATTTGTTGAGCCAAAATGGAAGAGAATGGTGAGAAATGAAAAAAAAAAAATCATTTCGGTCATTGGGGGGGGGGGGGGGGTTTCAATAGTTCGTCTCCCCCGCATGACCACCCGCCCGGGAGCACTAGGGTAAAAACTGAGTATGGCATTGTACGGCATACATCCTAAGGAGTATCTCACATAAATCTCAAGTCTCTAGTTCCCATACGACCGGAGTAATGAAGGTTCAAAGTGGCGGTGAACTAGGGGTGTAAACTATCCCCACTAAGCCCACCACCACCAGCCGCGCGGCTGTCTCGGCCCGCTCACAGCTACTGGCCCGGCTCCCACACACACTACGGTACCTCCCCCTCCTATTCTCCCGCCATTTCCTACCTTACGAGCCACGTAAGTGTTTTTTATATGTCGGACGCACGTGATGCGTCGCTGGGAGTTGGTGATCAAAGACTGCCGACGCAACACGTGCGACGCTGGGTCTCACCGGGTTAAGGATATTATTTTGGATTATTAAACCAAAATAGTTAAACATTGGAAGTTAATTTAAAATAGGACTTCAGAGTGTCAAGACTTAAGATCGTATAGTGGATATTGGTATATTTCTATATATTTACCCAGGCACATTCCATTTTTGTTTTCTTAAGACAGTAAAGCGAGTTTCATTATTAGCCTAGGCCCTAAGGAGAAGCCTCGTATCGTCTGGCCTTTTTTATGTTAATTCACAAGCTGTAAAATATTCTAAATCTATTTCAAATGACAACCAGTGAATATAGATAGACTTAGCTGGTTAATTGAGCACGTTGATGAATGACAGGTGCTGGGATGGTGAAGATATTGAGCGCTAAATAGGCTATGGCACAAGCACAACAGGTGAAAGTGATGTCCCTCGAGTATAAAATAATGAAATAACCTTATCAAAATTGCGGAAACATACGAGAAGACTTAATAATATTATGCTGGATTATTAATCCTCTCACGACCATATGACGCAGAGGTTGCCAGATTAGCAATAAGAAATAGAGTTCTCTCACTTTTATAATTACCTCTCCAAAATTAGTTTTCTGCCCACAGCTAACTCAAAGACAACTGCAGAGGTTAAAGTAAATAAACTAAAGGTTTCTAAATACCCCTGATGGTAACAAAGGCTTTAAAGTATCCCTAATAGGCTCAAAATTGCATCAAGAATGGGAGAGGGTTAAGCCAGCACACCTTAATTACAGAATAAAGTCTGATAATAAAAAGATAAGAAGTCCCTCGAGTATAAAATCATAAAATATAAGCTTATCAAGAACGAAAACACTTACGTCACCTCGTTATGGAGTCCAGGTAGAAAAGAACCACCTCACCTGGCCCGTCTTCGTAGATGGGTCGGTGAGCTGCTGATGGGCGATGACGTGGCGCTCTCTCATTGGTCGAGCCACTCCCCACCCCTCCCTCCCCCAAACAGGATACGAGATTTAGCGCGCGCTTTTTGTTTAAATCACCCCACCCCACCTTCCCCCGTCCCCTTTTAAATGCGACCCCTGATCATCCCCCACCCCGACAGGATACTCCCTCTCTCTCTTTGTTCAGTCGCCCCCCCACCCCCTGACCTCTTCCCCAACAGGGGACTCTCTCTCTCTCTCTTTGTTCAGTCCCCCCCCCCCTACCCTTCCCTTCCCCCAATCCCTCCTTCTCCTCTTTCTCTCTCCCGTTGCTATATATGGGCATTCTTTCGTTGTTCCGTTCCTCCCCCTCCTTCTCCTAAGTACTCAGTCCCCCGTCCCTTTAACCTAACAAGTGCGCATGGGGGTAATTGGAAACGTCCCCCTGTGCTGACGTATTTGAGGTGTTTCCGTCACTAAAATATTCATTGTACCATTAATAGTATTAATACTTATCCATATGCGCCTATTATGGGTTGATTATAAAGGTATTAACCTGAAACAACAATAAAACGAGTGAAAACAGCGTTTGGATGGTCAAAATCGGAGATATAGCC
Source organism: Paralithodes platypus (assembly GCA_032716605.1). Taxonomy (NCBI): domain Eukaryota; kingdom Metazoa; phylum Arthropoda; class Malacostraca; order Decapoda; family Lithodidae; genus Paralithodes; species Paralithodes platypus. Next base: position 444,567 of record CM064565.1, on the reverse strand, counting down.
CGCGAGTTGTATAATGTATGGGTGAGGCAAGCTGCTTTCCCGCCAATTTCCCCCAAGGCCACTGAGACACAGTTGATCGATACTCTCTCTCTCTCTCTTGCACTCGCTTGCCATCAGTGATGACAACACCCTGCTTGCAACTCGCTAATGTTAGCACGAAAATATACCTCAGAATAAGGGAATAACAGGGAAAATAGGTGATAACTGAAGGAGAGGAGGAAAGTGGGGAAGGAGGGGAGGTAGAGGACTGAGATTTTGAATGGCCCAGGGGCCAAGAAAAAATAAAAAAATTAAAAAATAAAAATAAACAAAATATTTTTTTTTCGATGTCAAAAGTTGATTTTTTTTTTCACTCACTCTTAAGAGTCTCCCAGCAGTCCGCCAGGGGAACTCTTAAGAGTCTCCCAGCAGTTCCCGGGTTAATACTCGCTTTTCTGGACCCCCTTTCTCCCTCATGTTTAGCATATCATATCACCACCCCACCAATTAACTTACAAATATACCTAATTAAGACTTTCTGTACCAGTGACGTCTGCTATATATTTGGTCTAGCTATAATTAGACGATTATCTGCAGCTTATAGGCAATATCTGTGGTAGTTAAAAGGGTCGATTGAGATAGTTCGAAGCTTTATAATTGCTAGAGATCCTTCCTAAACTGAGAAAAATTGACTAATAGTCGCCAGAATAAAATTAAAAAGACGTCGCCGGTACAGTACGGGTTAATGAAATAAATCACATTAATTAAGGCTACACGTGGTACTCCATTGATTCGAACCTAGGATACTCACACCGAAATTCCGTGCACTAATCATTAACCTCTCAATAAATACACGACAACAACGGCCACCTTTTGACATTTCTACAGAGATAAAGACATACACCCGAACACATTTGGATTGCAAAATGTTACACCAAAATACACTTTTGACGAGCTGTCTAACCTAAATGTACATAAAAGCACAGGTCCAGACAAAATTCCTGACAAATTTCTACGAGATGGAGCCATTGGTATAGCAGGCCCCCTAACCCACATCATCAACTTGTCAATTAACACCAACACTGTACCTGCTGGACTGAAGGAAGCTATTGTAACCCCTCTATTCAAGAAAGGAAATAAACTAGAAGTGGGCAACTACAGACCAGTTAGCATATGTATTGTATCTAAAATCCTTGAAAGAGCGGTATACACCCAAATTGAACACTACCTCAAACAAAATTATCTATTATATAAGTTTCAATCAGGTTTCAGATGCATGTACTCGACAGACTCCTGTCTCATAACGGATCACATTCGTAAAGAAATGTCTAAAGGTAACTACACCGGTATGGTTCTTCTTGATCTACAAAAAGCGTTTGACACAGTAGACCATGATATCCTATGTAATAAACTACAAGCAATGGGCATAGGGTCTGTGAACTGGTTTAAATCTTATCTTAGTGGTAGAACCCAAAGAGTCAAAATTGATGATAATATATCTGATCCTATGCCAATTAACTGTGGGGTCCTGCAGGGAAGCATCCTTGGTCCCTTACTCTTTCTCTGTTATGTGAACGACATGGAACTGAGCGTCTCATGTAAATTATTACTGTATGCAAATGACAGCGTGCTGCTGGTTTCAGGAAAAGACCCAATAAGTATTGCCGCTTCACTTTCCAAAGAACTAGAATCATGTAGTGAATGGCTAGTGGACAATAGACTATCTCTTCACCTGGGCAAGACGGAAGCCATCTTATGTGGAACAAAACGCAAACTGAAAGACATTGTGGGCTTCTCGGTCAACTGTAATGATATTCCAATAACAACAGTGTCACAAGTTAAATATCTCGGACTAAAACTGGACGCGAGTTTGTCAGGTGAAACAATTTTGGAATCTATCCTGAGTAAGTGTAGAGCACGTATAAAATACCTGTATAGACAGGTGGGATGCTTGCCCGCGGCGACCAAAAAGACCCTCTGCCAAGCGCTTGTTCAATGTCATTTTGACTATTCTGTGCCATCCTGGTGTAAGGGGTCTAATTTGACTAGGCTTGATTTTGGCAATATTTACACCCAAGACTTTTTCTGTTCACTCACTTTAAGCCCAATAATGACCCAGTCAGTGTTGAGATTAGGTGAAATGTTCGGTATTATGTTATTATCTTGATTAAGATATCAGTTGACATATATTAAATTGTAATAACTAGAAAGAAATAATTAAATAGGCCCAATGGTGTCCCATAGGTACGAGGGTCATTATTCTAACTTTACATATTAAATATAATTGTTTGGTATTGTTATATTAAGTTTAGAAAAGGGGTGTCACAATCGGAGCAATGTTGTTTTGGAATTAGAATGAAATTTACTTGTTTTGGCCATTTAATCACTTCCAGGTGTATAAAGTTAATTGCAAAGCATAACTTTAACTTTGTGAATCTAGTATAATGCTGATATTTGGTCTAATAATTGCTTGTACCGGGTCTCTAGTGTGACACCCTGATTCTGAGGCCTTAGCGACAAGTGCCCACCTCAAGGGGGTTTGACAGGTGGAAATTTATGAGTCCTACCTCCAACTTAAAAACTATACTCTTACCTAGGATATCGTAAGTAATAGTTAACATGTTTGTACCTGAAATTCGTTTACATTATATAAAGTAATTCAATTATCCTTTGAAAGTTTTTATTAGACTCTAGGTAAGTTGAGGAGCTCATTTAATCAAGGTATGGTTATTGTTGTGACAAAGGACGCTGACCCCGAGTCCTACAGGAACATTAGAAAAGAAAAGTAAAGACTACGAAAACCCCCCCTTACACTGGTACTCTGCATCATCTAAATCAGCACAGCACAAACTTCAGGTCACTCAAAATAAAATGGTTAGGTTCATGCTGAACCTAGACCCAGATCACATGTTGGCCAGGAACAACTTCAGTCACTAGGTATGCTCAATGTCTCTGACAGGGCCAAACAAATCAGGCTCAGTAATGCCTTCAACATTTTCTATGACAGAGCTCCAGAGTATCTAAAGAATGATTTTGTTAAAGCAAATGAGAGGAGTGGACATAATACAAGAAACAGGATGTTTAATTTTAAGGTCCCGAGAATCCAAGGACAGGGTAAGCAAACATTCTTCTTCACTGCCTTCAAAGACTAACGACCTACCCCAGTCAGTCCGTGAAAAGAGAACACTGTATTCCTTCAGACGTAGCCTGAAGGAACACCTGAACCGGACAGCTGCAAGAAGGGAGCACCAAGCTTATGTCTACTACTAAATACGACATAAGAGATAGACAAACCAAACTGAAATAATTACTTATTACGGATTACTGATATTTACTATAGGATGTAAGGTATCTTAAAATAACCCCCTAGAAATACTTTCACTAAAGTATCTATTTCTTTATCCTCCCCATTTCCCCAGCTAACCTAATCCCACAAGGACCCCAATGGAAATACGCCTAACGGCCTTATTGGGCTATCCTTAGTTGGAATTATGCAAGGCTGGTACATGTCATATTTGTAACATACTATGTGGTACCAACTCTGTAAATTGCTAACTGAATAAATATTATTATTATTTTTATTATAACCCCTTTCACATTATTATGGATACTATATTACTCCATTATATTCAGTTTAAAAAGGTCCGCTAGCAATTAACAGGCTTTGAACTATCGCATTCAACCCTTCTTACTACCACAGATCCTTCTTAAACTGCAAAAAATCTTCTAAATATGGCTATAATTAATTGAGATAGACGTCACTGGTACAGTCGCGCTAATAAGTGATGTCTCGAGCTTACGACCCCTCTTGGATACCTTGCCACGACGTGGTGTTTCCACCTGGGCAACCTCACCACCTGCTATAGGCCTAGCCCCACCACCTGCTATAGCACCAACAACTGTTATATCCCCACCACCTGCTATAACCCCACCACTAGCTATATTTAGCCCCACCACCTGCTACAGTCCCACCACCTTCTTCTCCAGGTTAGCAATTTACAGGTTGTGTGACAATTTCTGGTTGTTTCATTATCTCCAAGTCACTCATAGCAGCGTCAGACTCTGAATCATCACCGACATAGTCTGGATCTTTTATACTGTCATCACTGTCCACCGGGGAATTAGAGATTCCCTGTAAAGGATTTCTTTTGGCCCTGCCATAGAAACTTCCATCACTTATACAATATCCAGAAGGGCCTGGCTGGGCCTCCAGGCTCTCGTCGCTGTCTGACATTGTTCACTATGTATTCATGGATACACTGATGTATAATAGATGCAGTTATTTGCTGTAAGTCACTGTAAATAGTTTGATAACAACACCACGATCACCCGCAATGTTAATCCTTCCCGCGTACTTTGGGGGGGTACTAACAGTGGAGTCGGAGGATGCAGTGCCTACTATTCCCATCAAACAGGCACCGGCACTAGAACTAGTAGAGTTTTCCCATGCTAGAATAAGAAGGGCTATAGAAAAAATGAATAGAAGTAAGTCACCGGGACCGGATGGGATACACCCAAGAATCATAAAGGAAGGAGGGGAGATGTTAGTAGAGCCATTGAAAATGTTATTTGAGGTATCGTTTAATACAGGACAAATCCCGATGGACTGGAGAGAGGCGAACATAACAGCTATATTTAAGAAGGGAAAGAGAAATGACCCAGGGAATTATAGACCAGTCAGTTTGACAAGTGTTGTGTGTAAACTAATGGAAACGGTAATTAGAGAAGGAATAATGGATCATATGAAGTCAAACCAACTTTTCAGTGGGAGACAGTTCGGATTCTTGCCGGGGAGGTCGACGGTACTACAGCTAATTAAGGTGGTAGATGATTGGATGCAAATTTTAGAAGATGGTGATGTAATAGACGTGGTATATTGCGATTTTATGAAGGCCTTCGATAAGGTCCCACATAAAAGGTTAATAGAGAAAGTTAGAAGCTATAATATAGGGGAGAAATGTGTGAAATGGATAGAAGCCTTCCTGAAAGATCGGAGACAGAGGGTATTGGTGAATGGAATAGGCTCGGGGTGGAGGGAAATTACAAGTGGGGTACCTCAGGGATCTGTGTTGGGACCATTGCTGTTCGTTATATTTATCAACGACTTGCCTGAAGTTATAACTAATGGAAGTGAGGTATACCTGTATGCGGATGACACTAAACTGTATAGAAGAGTGAGGAGTAAGGAAGATATGGGTTTGCTTCAAGGAGATGTGGAGGGCATGAAGGGATGGTCTGAGCATTGGTTAATGCCTTTTCATCCAAAAAAATGCAAGTACATGCGGATTGGGACCAGCAAGATAGACAAGGTAGGATACAGTATGTATGAAGCGATGGAGGAAGTGAGTGCAGAAAAGGATATAGGAGTAGTGATAGATAATAAGTTAAATTTCTCAGAACATTTAGCGGAAAAGATAAACAAAGCCAATAGAATTGTAGGGCTGATAAGGAGGACATTTGTGTCACTTGACGAAGAAATCTTCAGGAATCTATATACAGCGCTGGTTAGGCCACACCTGGAATATGCAAACCAGGTGTGGGCTCCATATATGGTAAAGGATATAGAAGCAGTGGAGAAAGTGCAGAGAAGAGCTAGCAAGCTGGTACCAACGTTGAAGAACGCGGGCTATGAGCAGAGGTTGAGGACACTGGGACTTCCGACACTGGCATATAGGAGAAAGAGAGGGGATATGATAGAGACTTTTAAGATAGTGTCAGGAAAGTACGATGAGGATGTGTGTGAAGGTATCTTCTTGATGCGGGAGGGAACAAGAACGAGAGGACACTCTAAGAAAATTTACAAAGAAAGAAATAGGCTTGAGAAGGCGAAGAACTCATTTTGTGATAGAGTGGTAAATGAGTGGAACGCACTGCCCCAGTATGTAGTCGATTCCGAATCAATAAGGGAGTTTGAAAGTAATCTTGATAAAGCATGGGGAAGACAAGATTTGAAGTTTGATTATAAAACAAAAATACAGAATAGTAAAAATGTTGCGTCTGCTACCGCCGCCGCCAACACCGTGAACGACCGCAGCAGTGCAAGCACTGGTACTGAGCTGGATACACAGGCATAGTTTGCCTTTTTCCAGAGGATCTACTGTAAGAAACTGTAAGAAACTGTAAGTATCTGACTAGACTATTGTTTTTGTTAGGAAATCCCCAGTAGCCAATGGGAGCGCGCGGCAGGTAAGCCCCGAGCTCTCATTGGCTCGCGCACCTCCCCCACACATGTAAAGAGTGAGAGCGCGGGAGAAGGACTTTGTCGGGTTACGATAGGTCCGTGTTTCTCGGCCTGCTCTGAATAATGACAAAAAGGTCGAAAAAGATACCTACACTCAAATTTTTTTTTTTTTCTTTCTACTACCACATTGATTATTATTTAATATTGATCATATATTTTATTTTACAAGCATCAGATATTACTATTCTACACCATGCAACTTCAATCCAGTCTCCTTCCTTTGCGACCCTCTGCCACTGCTGCCTCGTAGTCCACTTCTGCCACCGTCACTGGTTGTGGTGCAGACCGTCTTGTTCCCCGCAGGCATAGTAGTGCTGATCTGAGCAATGAGAAGATAGACGGCACCTCATCCAGGCTACGACGTGGCTCCTAGGCTGTTGCTTCTTCTCTGCAAGCCTTGAATAGAAGCACTGGGCCCTGGGTCCCATCCCTCCAGATGTGGTGAAGACTAGTGGGGTAAAGCTGCCATGTTCGACATTTAACCCTCTCACTACCATATGACGCAGAGGTTGCCAGATTAGCAATAATAAATAGAGTTCTCTCACTCTTATAATTACCTCTCCAAAATTAGTTTTCTGCCCACAGCTAACTCAAAGACAACTGCAGAGGTTGAAGTAACTAAACTAAAGCTTTCTAATTACCCCTGATGGTAACAAAGGTTTTAAAGTATCCCTAATAGGCTCAAAATTGCGTCAAGGACGTGAGAGGGTCAAGATCCTTTCCCCATATGCCCTGACCGTCTCTTGTTCGTTCCTCTTGTGTGCAGCATCCAGAGACAGCTCGCTGTAGCTATGGGCCATTGGGTCAAATACTCTTATGTCAAAGAACGCTCGCTGTACACTCTAAACACTCTCACCCTTACAGTTTCTGCCCGAACGCGACCAAATCCAGACCATGTGATAGAGGAAGGATTGGAGTGTTCCTTTAGTATGTTCTCCCCACCAACCAACTTTACTCCTAAACTCGATTAATGAAATTAACAAACACATGTGGTAGTCCAGGGATTCGAACCTAGGATGCTCACATCGAAAATCAACACACTTATGCATTGCACCACGAAGACCGTTAAAGGTGAATTACACAAAGATGATAAAACAGCGAGATAAGTTATCTAGCAGAACGTTAAATGCTCTAGTGTTACACCATTATCTGGAATATCCTTAAATTTGCCCCTAACATATCAAATAAATAGTCAAGTTAAAGGTAAATTTCTGTTGCCTGACAACTATCGTGAATTTATGAAATCATCACAATACTGGAAGGCGGGAAATATGCAAGACACTCAACCATCAGACGCCTCCAGATATTAAACTGTTTAATATTAGTTTTCTTTACGGACTTAAATTTACTTCATTATACACAAACCTGAGCATCCTTAATATGTTTTGATGCATACAAAATATACATCTTACGAGGTATGCAGCTTATTTAATTTAAAGAATGGTGGACAAGCCTACGATTTATTATGCAGTTTCGAATCCTGCATATCAATCTAAGCATGTACACACTTTCCAACTGCACTATCATAGGCTATGCATAGGTGAAAGGAAATAGTAATTAAGTACCCATGTGTTAAGGGGAGATGGGGCGTTTTTCTGGTCCCCTTTCTTCCTCATGCTTATCCCCATAAGTTTTGAGATTTTAAGACGTTTGCTCTCACTGTTATAATTACCTCTCCAAAATTAGTTTTCTGCCCACAGCTAACTCAAAGACAACTGCAGAGGTTGAAGTAACTAAACTAAAGGTTTCTAAACACCCCTGATGGTAAAAAAAGGCTTTAAAGTATCCCCAATAGGCTCAAAATTGTGTCATATGTCGGAGAGGGTTAAATGTTTATGCACAAGAAAATACAAATTCACACACATACAAGAAGATATACAATAAGGCATACAAGCTTAATAGATCCGAGACACTACAGAAAGCTGACAATAGTATTTTGTACACCTAATACTTGTAGAATTACCAGTAGGCTACACAGATATGTTGATAGAATTATAAAAAAATACAAATGTAGGGCATACTACTGTACTGTCAGTAAATTTAACTAGAAACATACTACTGTACAAGCTACTTGAAATGGTTGGGAACACTTGGCATCTAATGAGGCGGTTTCCACGACCAACCACAAGTTAATATATTCAAACCCCCAAACCTCCTCATGCAGAAATAAAACCCGGCACCGCAGTAACCACCACATCCGTATGGAGTGCAGATTAAAAAAAATATATATATATATATATATATATATATATATATATATATATATACAGTATATGGTACATACTGTACATGCACACATTAGTTCCAGGCCGTGGCTGCTGAATCCTCCTGACGTATGAAGAGGCACACATCACAAATGTTTAATGCAGCACATTTTAATTTCAAATCTAGAAGTGCGAGTAACAACAGCACATGCCTCTCTATCCCTCTTTCCGAGTCTTTCATCCTTGGAGGGGACACTTGTTAAAGGCAGCTTTACATTTTGTGTCCATGCTCATAGAAAAAAATATATAAATAAAACAAAAAATATTAAATACTGTACAAAAATTAGACATAGTCAAGAGTCAGGACACATCCCCACCACTTTAATATTGTTCCCATTAATTCTAACGAAATATCTATGAAGAACTTAACAAAACAGCTACATTTTATTAGGCTATATTATATTTGTCTAAATATTGTGCCGCTCCTGTTTTGGTTTGTTTATTTTGCAAGTTTTACATTATAATACAGTAAATCAAGTGAGATATAGATGACTCCTTATAAAAGTGAAGTACTGTACTGTAATAATAATAATAATGGTCTGGTTACTTATATAGCACCTGTATCTCCTCCTTCGAGGATTCACAAGCGCTTGGCTTTCTTTAATCTACCAGAGACCATTACCCATCCCCCTTGCTCATGGGGAGATGGTAACCGCCGGCTATATCCCAGAAAAACTTTTCAATCTGAGCGGGGATTGAACGCGAGACCTGCAAGATGGGAATCAGGCACGCTATCAACTGAGCCAGCCGGACGGCTGTACATGAAATAAGATATGCTGAGGTGTTATGACATTAGTCTGTAAGTCCTTAACTATGCATAATTATCTATGGTATCAATGGAAATTAAAAATCAGATTAGCCATACCACTTTATTTCAAAATGTTGACAGCTTGGAGGATGAATCTGAAAAGAGAAATATAAAATTAGAAGATATTCAACACTCATAATAATTAAGTTACTAAATGTGTCTTCCATTATAATATAAACCAACTACCGGTAATACAGTAAAACCCCGCCCATCCGGTGCTCTCAGATCCAGAAACCAACGAGATTCAGACAGGCATTTCGATCCAGACTTGTTTCAGTCAACCAAACTTGTCTGGATGTCTTGGGAAAAATTAAAGTCAGTCCGGAAACGAACGAGACGAATACAAGTCACTGCGCGTATTGCTTACATCCAGCGTTAGATATTCAGACTTGTATGTCAGCCATCCGGATTCGTCTGGATGACTAAAACCTAAGTTTGGTTGTTGAAGTTAGATATCCGGACTCATGTTTCAGTCATCCAGATTTGTCTGGATGGCTGAAACCTAAGTCTTTGTTGTTTAAGTTAGATATATCCGAACTCATGTTTCAGCCATCCGGCTTTGTCTGGATGGCTGAATACAGATCCAGACAGGGTTTTCTCGCAATTAGTCTGGATGGGAGAGGTTTGACTTTATAGATCGCGTTATTAAAAAAAAATAAAAATAAATCGACCATTGCATAAACAAAATTTGTGTGTATCTATTGCCTGACGCCGTGATCCCCGAAGGGGTGGCCACGAACGAACCGCTCCCATGCACCTCTGTCCCCAGTCAGTCGACGCCCCTCCCCCCAACCAGCACCGCCTTCGTTCATGTACTTCCTCACTCCATCCTTCCACCTCTCATTCAGTCTACCTCTCCCTCTCTGTCCCTCCACCTCGCTCTCATACACCCTCTTAGTCATTCTCTCGCTTTCCATACGTTCCATAATTATGGCCGAACCATCTCAAGTTGTTCCTTTCCACACTTTCCAGCACATCTACCTTCACACCACACCTCCTTCTTACTTCCTCATTAGTCTGTCTATCCCTCCATGTAACTCCGCACGCACTCCTTAAGTAATTCATTTCCACTGCTCTCACTCTTGGTCGGAGTCTCTCAACCAACGTCCATGCTTCGCTTCCGTAAGTCAGTGTCGTGATTACCACACTGTCATGCAAGGACTTCTTCACTTCCATACTAACCACCCTATTTCTTGTTACTGCTTTTAGCGTTCCTACAACCCTCTTCCCCTGTTGTACCCCCTCCCGAACTTCTTCATCCATAGTCCCATCTTTACTCAACACACTGCCCAGATACTTAAAAGAGTTGACGATCTCCATAGCCTGACCGTTCAGCTTCACCTCACACTCTGTGACTTCACCCCTTTCGAAGACCATAACCTTGCTCTTCCCCGCATTTACCTTCAAATTCCGTTTTTCGCACTGTTCCAAACTCATTTACCAGACCCTGCAACTCCCATTATCACTCATCAGAACTGTATCATCCGCAAACAGCAGTATACTGTAGGTAGCTTCCACTCAATTCCCTCCATTTTCAGCAATACACCAACATCCACTGCTCTTGATAGTATTTCTTTCATGACTCCATCCATATATACAACAGTAAACAACCACGGGGACATCACACACCCCTGTTTCAAACCAACATTCAGGTCAAAGAACTCGCTCTGCTCACTCTCCACACGTACTGCCGCCTTTGCACCCTCATACTAGCCTTATCAAAATTATTATGTAAAATTCAACCTTTCCCTGTCTCATCTATTAGGTGAATTTTTCAAGGGGAGGCGGATTCCTAACCTCCCAAACCTCACTCTGGACAGGACCAGCCCTCACCCAAATTACCAGGAGAGAATTACACAAATGGCTGGGATTGTAGGAAAATGAACACTTTCAGTACGGGTGTCGTCTTTTTATTATATTCTGGCCGTTTCTAGATGAATTTACTCAGTTTAGGAAGGACCTGTAGCAAAAAAAAAAAAAAAAAAAACTAGGCTATCCATCTCGGCTACTACAGATCCTTCCTAAATGGTCTAAAACTCTAAATATAGCTAGAATAAAATGTAATAGCCGTCACCCGCACTGAAAGGGTTAACAAAGCACTTAATCATTTATGCAGGACAAATAAGAGAATTTGATAATATAAGTCCAAGATGTCAAACGAAAGCAGAGTCCATTATCGTTAGTCTTTATTAATGTCTAGGTAAAGGTATAATTATGGTTTATAGTTCAGAAAAAGTCCTTGAAAGTGATAAAATTACCAAAACAAAGCTATTTCATGTTAAGTTTCTTGTATTCTTGTGGACGTTAATGCAATTCAAAGTAGGGTACACCATGGGAGTAAGCGCTATTGTAGAATAAGGGACCCCTGCCGAAGGATAAGTCAGAAATAGAGAAATTTGAGTGTGTAGTGTGCAAAGGCGAGCTTGTGTTAAGTGATGATCCTGTGGCTGTGAATTTTGGAAACGAGTCATTGGAGCTGGTGAACAAGTTTTGTTACCTAGGAGATAACATCTCTGCCGGTGGTGGGGCCGAGGCTGCCACTGTTGCTAGAATTAGGTGTGGCTGGGGCAGTGATGTTAACCGTACGATAATTATCGTATTTGTACGATATTTTCGGTCTGTGTACGATGTACGATACAAAGTTATGTATCGTACGCTAAAATACGATCATTTTGTCTCCAGTGATTTTTTCCCCTTAAATTTGTATAATAGGAGAGAGAGAGAGAGACGGTGACGGTTATGTACTGCCGGGCCATGAGTGAGGCCGTAGCCCACCAAACTTTGCCTTCAAACCCCTTCAGATGACATGATAAGTCGGATGGCTACCTGCTCTCTCTACAAACACAAGTTGAAATCCCAAGTAGATGCTGCAGCTGAAGAGGTTCAGAAAGTGGAGGCCATGAATTTAATTTAAGCATGTATATGTCTGTAGAAAGACCTATTATTCATAGCTAATTGAATTTTCATTTAAATAGTGTATTTTTGGATGTCTAGTCTAGATTATAGAGGAAGAAAGGTTTGCCCATGATTATTATACACCCGTATAAGTACAGTAGATAAGAGGCCTATAGCCTATACTGTATATCTTTAATTTGTTGCGTTAATTTGCGTTGTTTCCACATAGCGATTTTGATAATTTAATTTGACTTTATATTGTCCTTGTCCCAATTTTGGTTTGTTTAGTTTGCAAGTTTTACATTTTAATTTACCAACGTATACCGGTATAATTAGTGAGAGGATAAAACTGTTGTTATAATTGATAAATATTATGTTTAATGTTTAAATGCATTCATATATTTGTGTTATACTATTGGAAACTAATAAATGCAAAGCAATGGGCATCATTCTATTTTTATTTTTACCCGATCTTAGAAAATACGATAATTTACTGGGAAATACGATAATTTTAGTAGTCTGGTACGATAGCCCGAATGTCAAAAGTTAACATCCCTGGGCTGGGGGAAGTTCAGAGAACTGATGCCAATCCTGACCATGAAAAGAATGCCTCTCCCCCTGAAGGGAAAGGTGTATGCCTCATGTGTTAGAAGTGCAATGACGTATGCCTCAGAAACATGGGCCGTTAAAGTAGAGGATGTCAACAGAATGGAACGTAATGAGATGAGAATGGTGAGATGGATGTGTGGGGCCAGGCTACAGGATAGAATAACAAATGTTGAGCTGAGGAGACGTTTAGGTATAAAGAGTACTGTATTCGCGAGGTGATGCGTACAAGTAGACTGGGATGGTATGGACATGTGGAGATAATGGATGAACAAAATTGGGTGAAAAAATGCAGGTCTGTGATTGTGGAGGGAGCTGCACCAAGGGGTGGACCGAGGAAGACCTGGGATTGGACTATACGTACGATCTCAAATCCAAGAACTTGACAAGTGAAGCAGCCCTTAACTGGGTTGCCTGGAATGCCACCAATAGGACAAGAGACTGAAACTGCACGTATGTGTGGAATACTCAGTCTTAATTTTTTTGTTTATGTATGTATTAGAGATGGACCGAATATTAGTTTCGTATTCGTATGTGCGAATATTCGTATTCGCATTCGCATTTCCATTCATAGCTATTTGCAAACATGCGAATATTTTCACGAAACCAATAGAAGATATACCAAAATGTAAAATATTAAATTTTAAAGTCAAGAGTGTGCAAAATGTATACAGTATATATGTTCTAATATATAACTAGGAACCCCAAAAGGTTCACCAAACCCAAATATACGAAGCGTTTGTTGACGTTCTTAAAAAAAAAACACAAAAAAACAAAATCTTGCGTTCGCTTGTATACGATGTCGGGGAAAGGAATGCTTCTTTATCAAACCCTTAAGTACCATAGTATGTGAATGTTTTTTAAACTAATGGAACTGAAATTGTGTACATCGACTTCCAAACCAATCTGATGATCTCTGAACTTTGAAATAATTGTAATTGTTCCGATATCTGACCTTGTTCATTATAACGGAATAAATGGTCTTGGTACAATGTTGCCAATGTACCGGCTAGCGCTAGATCCAGCGAATCACTTCCATCTAGCGACATCAAGATGTGATGAATTCTAGCGATATTCAAGTTATGTTCCCTATTTTAACCCACAGAACCCCAGCGACGCAAACCATGCGTCCTGGCCGGTCCGGTCGCAATTACAGTACTCCGGTCCTATGGCACCTAGAGGGCTCAGATTTGTATGGGAACCGTGTAAGTATCCCACGCAACCTAGACGATGGTTGAAAACTCTCAAAGTCCAACCGCGTGCGTGTGAGCACGCAAAAAACGGTATTTTGGGTGTATTTGCCTTCAATTTTTTACTCTTGTAAAATCGACTTTCGGGGATCCGTAGGACTATTTTTTGAGCTTTTTGATAGTTAGTTTTTTTTTTCCCTAACCCATTCGCTATTGTTTCTGGGGGGGAAAAAAAATCAAAACAGCCGGTCCCTGGTGGCACATTTATTATAAAATAGCTGGTCCTCAGCGGGTTAAGGAATTGTAGAGATTTTTCGATTGTTAAAGAATATTCTAGATACTTCAACATGTTTTCTAGTGACATACAAGTTTTTAGTGTCTGGTGACTATCTAGCGATTTGTCAATGCTATTCTAGCATACATTTGTGCTTTAGTTTATCATGCATTGTTTAATAAATTTGCCCTATTTCTCCAGAAGACTTCCTACATGATATAGTGTATTGTTCTAGTGATAATTAAATATTATACAGGGCTATTTTAAGTTGGCTGATGATTATGAAACTGTAATATGCTGGACGATGAGAATACTGTATGTAAACATGTCTCGGAAATCACTGATAATTTTTGGCATTTTCTGCCAAAAAGCCCAATGGCTAATCAGAGGTGGTAACGCAGCTTTACACATTCACATCGTCATTGGCTTCCGGTAATTAATTTCATAGTAATTTAATTAATGTTTGTTGGTGATATAAAAAGAATTACCAGTTCTTGAAGGATGACAATTTCATCCTTCAAGAAAGATTGAAATATTCGCTATTCGCATTCGCGAATTTTACCAACAAAAATTCGTATTCGTATTCGCAAATAGTGAAAATTTATATTCGTTCCATCTCTAGACTATGTATGTATTCCTTCTCATATTTATTCACAATGCTATTTCATGGTAAGTTTCTTGTATTCCTTCTCGTATGTATTAAAGTTTTCAAACATAATTACTCCGGTTTAACACCCTGTATAATTGTTGACCTACCTGAGAGTCATGATGTGGTGCGAAGGTACGTATTCACCGAAGTCTTCTAGCTTCTCGCTCAGACTCAAGGAGGGTGAGGATGTCCCCTTCCCTGACAGGTCCCTTCACATTACGGATGATGGAGCGGTGAGACTCATCCAAGAACTCAACCCTCACCTGGGTACACTGGCCCTGAGACCCGGTACGACCCAACACCTTGGTCACCTGAGGAAGAACAAAAAAATATTTGTTTAGTTAAATTGTACAAAGTTAGGATAAGCCACTTGCTGAATAAATTTCAGTACAGTACGGTATGTGGATTTGGTGTAAGAACATAAGAAAACGGGAATCTGCAGACAGCCAATTGGCCCACACAAGGCAAACCCCCCCCTTCCACACCTAACCCCTCTCGTCCTCGTTCTCGCCAAAGCCTTCCGACAAAGTCAATCGTGGGGTGCTCCTACATAATGATGATGCTCGCTCTAAATCCAACTTGGTGCAGGGAGTGTCTATATGCCTCCTCCCTGTTTTACTCCATGAGGTTGGAGATTTTAATAAATTTCACCTTATAGTTGTTGTAGTTCCCTAGACTGTCTGGCCGAGCAGTACCGAGTCCGGCTGACCAAAGCCGAGCCAGAAGCTAGGATGGTAAGATGAGATGTCTCAGAGAGCAGCGGGGGATACATCATAGTTTTGGCAATAATAAAGATGCTTAAACCCAATAACACTAAGGTGTCGATATTTCCTATGACTATATTATATGACTTGTCATTATCTACTCCTTCATATACTGAGAAAAAACTAAGCAAATTAGTTAGGTAAGAACGTCCCTGCGTGAATCCATGCCGAGAAGAATTTATTAAATTAAATGTTTCCAAGTGGTTTCTAATTTTACTAGCAATAATTGACTCTAGTAGCTTTCCTATGATTGATGCGAGACTAATGGGACGGTAATTGGATTCTATTGATTTATCACCTTTTTTGAAGATCGGAACTACATTTGCAAGCTTCCAAGCTTCTGGAACTAAGCCTGTCTCTAATGACTTGTTAAATAGAAATGTTAATGGGTAGGCTAACTTAACTCATCTCTGCATTCTTCTAATACTCTAGCATATACCTCATCAAGACCAGGTGATTTATGAGGTTTCAGTCTGTCAATTTCCTTAAGCACATCATTTCTACTTATAGTAACCATACTTACCCTATTTTCTATACTATCGCTATATACCTTACAGACTTCTGGAAACTGTGCCAAATTTTCATTAGTGAAAACGGAAAGAAATTGACTATTTAATGTACTGCACATTTCTAAATAATTTTCTGTCATTTCTCCTATCAAAGTTTTAAGGGGATCAATTACATCTCTAACCTTGGATTTATATACACTTACACTTACACTTACACTTAGTTGTATTCCGTCCGTTAGTGACACAGTTGAGCTGGGGCTCCACTGCGACCAGGCAGCTCCCTTTCTTCCACTCTCCATTCCAGAAGTCGGTTGGAGTTGGTGCTGGGGTATCCTGGTGTTGGTGGCCGGTCCGGTATTTTGGCCAGCCACATGTCCAAGTGTTTCTTGAAGGTGTCTGGAGACACCCCGGTTATGTTCCTGAGAGGGGCTGGTATACAGTTGAACAGTCTGGTTCCATTGTATGTAAAGCTGTGATGGATCAGGGATTTGATTTTTTGTGTTGATCCCGGCGTAGTCCTCACATAGCACAGCCTCCCTCGCCTTTGGTGCTGAGTCTCTTGGATGTTTGGGTTTGGTACCTTTTTTTCCAAAATCTTCCAGACGTAGATGATGATGTATCTCTCCCTACGTCTTTGAAGTGAGTACAGCTGCAGCTCCTTAAGTCTCTCCCAGTAGTTAAAGTGTTGAAACCCATGGATTTTACTGGTGAATGTCCTCTGGGTGGCTTCAATTTCTGTTATTTCTCCTACTTTTTGGGGAGACCAGAGCTGGGAGCAGTACTCCAGTCGTGGTAGGACCAGTGACTTCCACAATGTTAGCATACACCTCTCATTTCTTGTGTGGAAGGTTCTCAGGATCCAGCCTGCTATTTGTTTTGCTGTTGTTGTGGCTTTGGTAATATGCTGGGAAAAAGTGGCGTCACTGCTCATATTTACTCCCAAGTCCTTCACTGTGTCCTTGGCGGTAATTTCTTGCTGTCCGCTTTTGTAGTTGGTGTCGTTTTGTAGTGCTCTCTTGTTCCCGTACCTTAGAAGCTCGAACTTGTCTCCGTTTAGGGCCATGTTGTTTTCTTCTGCCCACTTCAGGATTTTGTCCAAGTCTTGTTGTAGTAGCTGAGCATCATGTTGTGAGGTGATTTTCTTCATGAGTCTGGTGTCGTCTGCAAACGATGTGGCTGTTGAGTGTTCCAGGTCCCTGTCGATGTCTCCTATCATGATGAGGAATAGGAGAGGTCCCAGTACTGATCCTTGTGGTACTCCGCTGATGACCCCACCTGCTTCTGATAGGCTTCCTTGAACCGTGACTCTTTGTTTTCTGTTGGTGATGAAGCTATGGAGCCATCTTCCAAGGTCTCCCCCTATTCCCAGTGATTTGAGTTTATGTAGAAGGATCCCATGGTCCACCTTGTCAAAAGCTTTGGCGAAATCTAGATATATGACGTCTACATTTTCTCCGTCTTGAATATCCTGTAGGATTTTGTCGTAGTGTGATAGTAGTTGTGAGAGGCAGGAGCGGCCTTTTCTAAAGCCATGTTGCCCCTCGTTGAACGCCTCATTATCTTCCAGGAAGCTGACCATCTTAGCTCTTATTGTTCTTTCTATGATTTTAATAAGGTGTGACGTCAGCACCACTGGTCTGTAATTTTTGGCTATGATGAAGTGGAACGTAAACTCATCCAGTCACACCAAGAGCAAAGAACACGCGAAGAACTACAAGCAGTTGCAAACATACGAGTAAATAGCAAATTCTTCTATGCATATGCAAAAAGGAGACTCAGGAACACCACAACAATAGGACCACTTGCAAAACCTACGGGCGAACTTGAGAGTGACCCAACCGAAATGGCCAAGATACTCAAACAGCAGTATGAAAGTGTCTTCAGCCCGCCAAATGAAGACAAGAAAATCGAGAATGCAACGACTTTCTTTGGCAACGCTCCAGAGACACCACATCAACTCTCCTCGGTAACAGTATCAACAGAGGACATAATAGCAGCCATCGACAAGATTGGACCAAACTCTGCAGCAGGACCAGACGGCTTTCATGCCCAACTGCTAAAAAACTGCAAACATCAGCTAGCCCTGCCTCTAAAACTGCTGTGGAGCAAGTCCCTCCAAACTGGATATGTACCACAATCCCTAAAAGAAGGTAATGTCACACCAATACACAAAGGGGGTAGTAAAGGCATAGCCAAAAATTACAGACCAGTGGTGCTGACGTCACACCTTATTAAAATCATAGAAAGAACAATAAGAGCTAAGATGGTCAGTTTCCTGGAAGATAATGAGGCGTTCAACGAGGGGCAACATGGCTTTAGAAAAGGCCGCTCCTGCCTCTCACAACTACTATCACACTACGACAAAATCCTACAGGATATTCAAGACGGAGAAAATGTAGACGTCATATATCTAGATTTCGCCAAAGCTTTTGACAAGGTGGACCATGGGATCCTTCTACATAAACTCAAATCACTGGGAATAGGGGGAGACCTTGGAAGATGGCTCCATAGCTTCATCACCAACAGAAAACAAAGAGTCACGGTTCAAGGAAGCCTATCAGAAGCAGGTGGGGTCATCAGCGGAGTACCACAAGGATCAGTACTGGGACCTCTCCTATTCCTCATCATGATAGGAGACATCGACAGGGACCTGGAACACTCAACAGCCACATCGTTTGCAGACGACACCAGACTCATGAAGAAAATCACCTCACAACATGATGCTCAGCTACTACAACAAGACTTGGACAAAATCCTGAAGTGGGCAGAAGAAAACAACATGGCCCTAAACGGAGACAAGTTCGAGCTTCTAAGGTACGGGAACAAGAGAGCACTACAAAACGACACCAACTACAAAAGCGGACAGCAAGAAATTACCGCCAAGGACACAGTGAAGGACTTGGGAGTAAATATGAGCAGTGACGCCACTTTTTCCCAGCATATTACCAAAGCCACAACAACAGCAAAACAAATAGCAGGCTGGATCCTGAGAACCTTCCACACAAGAAATGAGAGGTGTATGCTAACATTGTGGAAGTCACTGGTCCTACCACGACTGGAGTACTGCTCCCAGCTCTGGTCTCCCCAAAAAGTAGGAGAAATAACAGAAATTGAAGCCACCCAGAGGACATTCACCAGTAAAATCCATGGGTTTCAACACTTTAACTACTGGGAGAGACTTAAGGAGCTGCAGCTGTACTCACTTCAAAGACGTAGGGAGAGATACATCATCATCTACGTCTGGAAGATTTTGGAAAAAAAGGTACCAAACCCAAACATCCAAGAGACTCAGCACCAAAGGCGAGGGAGGCTGTGCTATGTGAGGACTACGCCGGGATCAACACAAAAAATCAAATCCCTGATCCATCACAGCTTTACATACAATGGAACCAGACTGTTCAACTGTATACCAGCCCCTCTCAGGAACATAACCGGGGTGTCTCCAGACACCTTCAAGAAACACTTGGACATGTGGCTGGCCAAAATACCGGACCGGCCACCAACACCAGGATACCCCAGCACCAACTCCAACCGACTTCTGGAATGGAGAGTGGAAGAAAGGGAGCTGCCTGGTCGCAGTGGAGCCCCAGCTCAACTGTGTCACTAACGGACGGAATACAACTAAGTGTAACTAAGTGTAAGTGTATGCCTTTACTACCCCCTTTGTGTATTGGTGTGACATTACCTTCTTTTAGGGATTGTGGTACATATCCAGTTTGGAGGGACTTGCTCCACAGCAGTTTTAGAGGCAGGGCTAGCTGATGTTTGCAGTTTTTTAGCAGTTGGGCATGAAAGCCGTCTGGTCCTGCTGCAGAGTTTGGTCCAATCTTGTCGATGGCTGCTATTATGTCCTCTGTTGATACTGTTACCGAGGAGAGTTGATGTGGTGTCTCTGGAGCGTTGCCAAAGAAAGTCGTTGCATTCTCGATTTTCTTGTCTTCATTTGGCGGGCTGAAGACACTTTCATACTGCTGTTTGAGTATCTTGGCCATTTCGGTTGGGTCACTCTCAAGTTCGCCCGTAGGTTTTGCAAGTGGTCCTATTGTTGTGGTGTTCCTGAGTCTCCTTTTTGCATATGCATAGAAGAATTTGCTATTTACTCGTATGTTTGCAACTGCTTGTAGTTCTTCGCGTGTTCTTTGCTCTTGGTGTGACTGGATGAGTTTACGTTCCACTTCATCAAGCTCTTCTTGTAGTTTGGTGATATTGTGCGCATAGCTGGTCTTCCTTTGCTTGGCTCTCAAGTACGTCCTTTTCTTCATTAGTATTTTTCTATCTCTGGGAATCTGCTTGATCTGCTTCCTGCTTGATTTGGGTGGTATGGTGTTTTTACAGGTCTCCAGGCATTGTTGCTGGAGGATACTGAGAGTTTCGTCGACGTTTTTATCTTCGAATAGTGCCCTCCAATCAGTTCCTGCCAGTTCTGCTCTCAGTCTGTCCCAGTCTATATCTTTGCTGTAGAAGTTGAGATCTTTCAGAGAGGTATAGTTGGTAAAAAGTTTTAGGATTATTTTTTGAGTCATTGGCAACCTTGATTTCATATTTTGTTTTCTTTCCTAATATCCTTTTTTACCGGTCTTGGTAGATTCTGATAGTAAGCAAGTAGGTGAATTTCGTCTTTCTGAATTTTTCTATATATTCATCTCTTTTTTCCTAGATCTAATAGTCTATTATTAATCCGTATGGACGAGGTGGGTTGGGTATGAGGGGGGGATCTGCCGGATGTGGGCTAATCGGCGCTCTGTAGACCCCCGTAATCTTGTGTTGATCTCTGACCGTTTTGGTTAGGTCAGTCTTCAAGGTATTAGTGAGTTGAGTCTATAATTAGGCCTTGTAATTGGGATTGGGTGTGATAGGGATGCCTTGTGTGGGCCGATCGGCTTTCTGCAGACTCCCATTTTCGTATGTTATTTGTATCATAACTCCAATGTAAATATATCCTGGCAGATACACCTTCTATCTTAATAACTTACTATAATAAAACCTGTACACCTGTGACTCTTGTATTCTCTCAACACTTACCCCTCGGTTAAACGGACATTGCAACAGATAGTTTTCTGTGTGACTATCCCTCGTGGTAGTAGGCATCTTAACTACTATGAATGTTATCAATAAGGGAGATATAAATAAAAAAGGGCTCTCCTTACATCAATCAATTGGCCTACATTAGGTTTGGCTAGTTTTGGGTACATCTAGCCTGCGGTCGTGTATTTACGCTGAGGAACAGGTATTGTTGGATTGACCCGCATTTTATTGTATTTTATGTCTTTATTACACCTCTTAACCCGTTGAGCCCCGGCTAGTTATAATATTTTGTTCACCCCCGTCCCAAGCCATTTTCACTTATTTTTTTTTGTTTGCTAAAATGGAAGACAAGGATGAGAAATGAAAAAGAAAAAAAAAAAAAAAAAAAAAAAAAAAAAAAAATCACCTGACATTTTTTTTTGGGGGGGGGGGGAGCCTCAAAAAAATTTGTTGAGCCAAAATGGAAGAGAATGGTGAGAAATGAAGACAAAAAAAAAAAAAAATCATTTCGGTCATTTGGGGGGCGGGGGTTTCAATAGTTCGTCTCCCCCGCATGACCACCCGCCCGGGAGCACTAGGGTAAAAACTGAGTATGGCATTGTACGGCATACATCCTAAGGAGTATCTCACATAAATCTCAAGCCTCTAGCTCCCATACGACCGGAGTAATGAAGGTTCAAAGTGGCGGTGAACTAGGGGTGTAAACTATCCCCACTAAGCCCACCACCACCAGCCGCGCGGATGTCTCGGCCCGCTCACACCTACTGGCCCGGCTCCCACACACACTACGGTACCTCCCCCTCCTATTCTCCCGCCATTTCCTACCTTACGAGCCACGTAAGTGTTTTTTATATGTCGGACGCACGTGATGCGTCGCTGGGAGTTGGTGATCAAAGACTGCCGACGCAACACGTGCGACGCTGGGTCTCACCGGGTTAAGTACAAATCTTGGCTCAAGTTTCCGTTGGGTGTGAGAGGGATCTGCCTTGTGTGGGCCAATCGGCTTTCTGCAGACTCCCATTTTCTTATGTACTATAGGTACATGTGTGGACAATGCTTTTGGCAAGGATGTAGTATACGGGTGTACCGCCTGCCTTGTTTACACTACGCAGACACTCGCGATCAGGTTCCCGTCTATTTTGACTGCCACGTGGGATACAATATACTCCCCCAGGGATCTGTATTAGGTCCTCTGTTGTTTGTTATATACATAAATGACCTTGATTTAGGTATAACTAGTAGGATAAGTAAATTTGCAGACGATACCAAAATGGGGAGAACAATTGATTCAGATAGAGATATAGAGTGCCTCCAAAGGGATCTAGATACCTTACACGAATGGTCAGTAAATTGGCAGATGAAGTTTAACATTGACAAATGCAAGGTATTAATTTAAAGATAGGGAAGATGCATACAAATGTTAAATATAAACTAGCTAATATGGAATTAGAAAACTCGAATTGTGAGAAAGAAAGAAAGTGTGTTTGTTAGCAATGATTTGAAGCCTAGAAAACAGTGTATAAGCGTTCGAAACAAGGCAAACAGGATTCTCGGGTTCATCTCTAGGAGTGTGAGTAACAGAACTGCTGATGTTATCTTAAAACTTTACTTGTCATTAGTGAGACCACATATGGATTATGCTGTTCAATTTTGGTGTCCTTATTATAGAATGGACATAAGATTCATTGGAGAGAGTACAACGTAGAATGACAAAAATGATCCATAATATTAGAAATCTTCCGTATAAAGAAAGGTTGAAGAAATTAGGCTTACATTCGTTAGAGAGACGCAGAGTTAGAGGGGATATGATAGAGGTGTTCAAGTGGGTTAGTGGGATTAACGAAGGGGACATGACAAATGTACTAAAGCTCAGTGATAGCGAAAGAACTTGTACCAATGGTTTCAAATTAGATAAATTTAGTTTCAGAAAAGATATAGGCAAATATTGGTTTGGTAACAGAGTTGTAGATGGGTGGAATGGACTACCAAGTGCTATAGTGGGATTAAAAACGGTAGGGAGCTTTAAGATAAAATTGGATAAGCATATGGACGAGAAGGGTTGGGTGTGAATGGGGATCAGCCGGGTTGGGCCAATCAGCGCTCTGCAGACCCCGTAATCCTGCGTTAATCTCTAACCGTTTTGGTAAGATGATCCTCAGGGTATTAGAGTGTTGAGCCTATAATTGGGCTTTGTAATTGGGGTTGTGTGGGACAGGGATCTGCCTTGCTTAGGCCAACCGGCTTGCTGGAGACTCCCATTTTCTTATGTTCTTATAGACCTAGTACATTGGATACAAGCCTAATCCACACCTAACGCCTACAATGTGTCCGTAGTACCTAGTAGGCCTACGTGGGATACAACATGGCGGTTGGGCCGGCGACCATTTAGTAGCCTACCGGTATTCGGCCGTATCGGTATCTGTAAATACGAATGCGAGTCACTTCGAGCGGATGCACAATCTAACCTAATTAACCTAACCGTAATTGTTTAATCGAAGTCCTCTTTTTCTAGTTATTAAAAACGTATTCTATGGTGTATTATATGATATATAGAAGCAATAGAACTGTTCAAATGACCTGGGAAGAGTATATTAAACCAAATACAAAACTTTGAATAATGAGGTAAGAGATATGTGTTTTTTATCACTTTTCAACCCAAGACCAGCGGGGGTCTGGGGGCAGCAGCCCCCAGGATGCCCAGGTGGGATCTAAAACTGTAGGGAGCTTTAAGATAAAATTGGATAAGCATATGGACGAGAAGGGTTGGGTGTGAAGGGGGATCAGCCGGGTTGGGCCAATCAGGACCCCCATAATCCTGCGTTAATCTCTAACCGTTTTGGTAAGATGATCCTCAGGGTATTAGAGTGTTGAGCCTATAATTGGGCTTTGTAATTGATTTGGGGTTGTGTGGGACAGGGATCTGCCTTGCTTAGGCCAATCGGCTTTCTGCAGACTCCCATTTTCTTATGTTCTTATGTTACCTTAGGTTAGGTTAGGTTAGGTTAGGTTAATGACCAGCTATGTAAATACAGTAGTGAACATTTGGTTTAGTCTGTGCTCAAAAATCCATTCTTTAGGAGGCCATACACTAAACAATTACCAACCTAACCTAACCTAACCTAAATGCGCCTCCGCTCGAATTTGAATTCGCTCGAAGTGTCCAGATACCGTAAATACTACCGCAACTACGAATCTTGTTTCTGAGACCTAGTATATTAACCTAACCAAACAACCCAACCTATCGGCAGAGATGGGCCCCAAAAAATGGGACTAAAAAGCTGGTGGACAGACCTCGGGAGACGGGTGAAAATAGTGTGTGTACGAATCGGTGCTGTCTATAGGAAGGTATTGACAACCATGTTACGACAAAATTCCATTTTAGTACCATATATTTTTATTAGGTTTTGCCGAGGCTTTAAAACACATTTTCATATTATGTTTAGAGCATAGGCCTATAAAATCCATATTTGTTTTCAAATAGGCCTATTGCAAAATAATTGGTGACCAACTTATTTACCCATCAACTTATCAACACGTTTGCCCAAGAAGGCTACATTGTGTTTCACGGGTATGAGTACCGAAAATTACGTTCACGGCATACATACAAGAGACTCAACACCAAAGGCGAGGGAGGCTGTGCTATGTGAGGACTACGCCGGGATCAACACAAAAAATCAAATCCCTGATCCATCACAACTTTACATAGGCGTACAATGGAACCAGACTGTTCAACTGTATACCAGCCCCTCTCAGGAACATGACCGGGGTGTCTCCAGACACCTTCAAGAAACACTTGGACATGTGGCTGGCCAAAATACCGGACCGGTCACCAACACCAGGATACCCCAGCACCAACTCCAACCGACTTCTGGAATGGAGAGTGGAAGAAAGGGAGCTGCCTGGTCGCAGTGGAGCCGCAGCTCAACTGTGTCACTAACGGACGGAATACAACTAAGTGTAACTAAGTGTAAGTGTAACTAAGTGTAAGTGTAACTAAGTGTAAGTGTAACGGCAAAAATATGGGGCACCAACAGTTCTAGCCTAGACTAGGCCTAGGCTAGTACGCTGCAGGCTCATGTTTTTACAATGTAATAACTAGCCTAGGCCTACAAACAGCATATAGCCTAAGGGCCATCTTAAAAATACAAAATCACGTGACCCTAAACTACACAAACACCTAACATACTGTATTGAAATTAGCCTAGGCGAAAACCGCCTTGTGACCGATGAACGACAGGCCTCGCACCACCCACAGAATTCATCACTAAATTTCCACCTTAAAATATAGAATACAGGGAATATATCCACATACATCGATTACATGAACCTCCGAGCACAAGTCAAGGTATATATTGATGCTGTATGGTTAATATAAACACTTGAAAAATACTTACTCGGGCGAGTTTTACTGGCTTGTCCATGTTTACACTACAACGAGCAGCGTGCAAGAGGGGCTGAATTCCTGGATATTTCCTAACGTCATGCTGGTCAAAATGTACCAAATATTAATTTGCTGGATTTGTATATATTCTTTGTCTGTGTAAAACGTGCTTGTTTATTTACATTTATTTTCATCTATATATATTTCTATCTATTATTTAAGATATAAAATACCAGGTAATCTCTTGGCGGGCTTTTTGAATTCGGAATTTCGGAGACGAGAATCGAGGGAAATGACGATGTGACTCGCACCAAGCGTGTTGCCTCCCCTGGTGATAAATCTACTAAGGGCCCGCCTGGAAAGTCATCGCCACCTTTCTTACCCAAATCTGCCAAAAAAACAAAAAAACTATAATGCCTCCCTTCTGTGCCATGACCTGGAATGCCAAATGCCTTAGGACGTCACTTACTGAACTGAAAAATTATCTTATTACTACATCTCCACATGTTGCAATCATCACTGAAACATGGCTCACCTCCGACCCTCTACCTGGTATGCGGAAATCTGACGGCCCGTCCCACATCAAGCAAGCTATTCTTCAGTTGTTTACCACCTTCCCTGTTGACACTACTTACGTCTACACTGATGGGTCCCTCATCCATGGTGCTACCGGTATCTCCGTCTCGACAGCTTTGTGGGTTCCTAAATTTCATTTAGTCCAGGGATGGCGACTGCCCCACCGCTCTACCAGATTCACCGCTGAACTTTTTGGCCTCTTCAAAGCTCTCGAGACCACGGTCACCCTTCCCCCTGGTCATTATGTCCTCTGCTGCGACTCTCGAAGTGCTCTCCAGTCCATCTCCTACACCACTAAGACCAACAAAGAGCTTGTCCACCCGATCCTACAGCTTCTTGCTCGTCATAAGAGTAATGGCTCCTCAGTGTCCCTCCAATGGGTTCCGAGCCATTCGGGTCTCCTTCACAACGAGATCGTGGATTCCCTTGCCAAGAACTTACACTCCCTCCAGCACATCACTAGGCTCCCCTACACAGTACGAGACAGGAAGGTGATCCTTAGCGACGCATTGCGACAAACATTTATCCACGATTGGAAGGCACAGATAACGAATACCCGTTATGGCACTGTCAAGGATGACTGGATGGTTTGGCGGCACACTCGCTATAAGTCTCCATCTCTCAATAGGGCAGCCACACGTCTTCGGCTGGGACACTCCCGGTTGGCGGCACATATGCATCGCCTAGGTCTCCACCAAGATGGCCACTGCCAGCACTGCATTACCCCTGAAACTGTTGAACATTTCCTACTACATACATTGTCATAGATATCATGGTGCCAGGGTCGCCTTAAGGGAATGCATTCTCCGCCAGGGAGGACAGTTTACCATCAAGCATATTCTTGGAGGAGCACCTCTCAACACCACCGATCTTCATATCATCTCCACTGGACTCTCTACGTTCCTCGCTGCTACAGGGAGGATCTCCGACCTCTGACGACCCTCCAACTACCGCTACTCACCGTTACTCATCTTCTGCACACTCCTCACCATCTACAGTATGTTACGTGCTAGAAATCGTTTCCCCTCGCCATGAACCTTAATTAAGTCTTGTACTACTTGCGTAGTTATCTGGGGGCTACATCCCTGTTGACACTGTGCATCGTGAAGAAGAAGAAGATGATACTCCACATAATATATTACTGTATTAGTTACCTCATTAGTATTAGTAGTATTGTTTTCGAGGACTACTGGAATCCCTTTGGGAATAATCGGCACTTTTGAGAAATAAGTAACATTAGGCTATTATTATAAGCCTCAATTGTGTCCACGCATAATTTTAATTGTTCTCATCACTGTAATTTTACGATTCCTCCACATAATCACACCAAGTTTCTTTCTGCATACAATTATCATACTTTATCAGTGTTTCCATATGTATAGCCTACATTCTTAATTTCTTTCTACGAAGGGTTGACCACAAACGAATCGCCTTAATTCATGCTCCTTTGTCATCCGTAATAATAATAATAATAATTATTAAAACTGGCATCCCACCTAACACCACTTTCACTCATCTCCCTCTCATACTTTTAGTCATTCTCTCACTCTCCATACGCTCCACATGACCAAACAACCTCAAGGTATTCCTCTTCAACCCCTCCAGCACATAGGCCTACACATCCATACCACATCTTACTTCCTCATTTGTCTGTATCGCTTCATGTGACTCCACATAGCCTACACTTCTCAAGGAATTAATTTCCATTCTACCCACTCTTGATGTCTCTTCAACAATGTCCATGCTTCACTTCTGTATGTTCAAGAGTGAAACGGTATTCTCAGACTTTCTTCTATTCAACTGCCGAGCTCTGGAACTCTCTCCCATAATCAGTCTTTCCCTCTTCCTATGACTTAAATTGCTTCAAACTCCGTGTGTCCAGGCATTTTGGCTCCGTCACTCTTTCAATTCTGGGGGAGGCACTCGAAACAGGCAGTTCTGCCTTTTGTCTCCCTCACTCACATAAATACCAATAAAAAAAAAAAAATACAGTACAAGGATAACATTTTCAACCGAGACGAGGCCGGCCTCTACTGGAAGCAGTTTTCCAAGTAAATTTGTGTTTGTAATTGCGAGAGTAAAAATTCTGTTCAACTATCATAAGGTACATACATTTTCATAAATATACAAGTTTAAAGACTGTTTCGCCCACACAGGGTGTACGTGGTCTCGGTCTCACTTCTTAACCTCTGAAGTGCGCATGGGGGTAATTGGAAACGTCCCCCTGTGCTGACGTATTTGAGGTGTTTCCGTCACTAAAATATTCATTGTGCCATTAATAGCATTAATACTTATCCATATGCGCCTATTATGGGTTGATTATAAAGGTATTAACCTGAAACAACAATAAAACGAGTGAAAACAGCGTTTGGATGGTCAAAATCGGAGATATAGCCCGCGAGTTGTATAATGTATGGGTGAGGCAATCTGCTTTCCCGCCAATTTCCCCCAAGGCCACTGAGACACAGTCGATCGATACTCTCTCTCTCTCTTGCACTCGCTTGCTATCAGTGATGACCACACCCTCCAATCGGATTTCTAATGTTAGCACGAAAATATACCTCAGAATAAGGGAATAACAGGGAAAATAGGTGATAACTGAAGGAGAGGAGGAAAGTGGGGAAGGAGGGGAGGTAGAGGACTGAGATTTTGCATGGCCCAGGGGCCAAAAAAAAAATAAAAATAAAAAAAAAAATATAAAAAAAAAAAAAAATTTCGATGTCAAAAGTTGATTTTTGTTTTCTCTGACTCTTAAGAGTCTCCCCGCAGTGCGCCGGGGGAACTCTTAAGAGTCTCCCCGCAGCTCCCGGGTTAAATGGCGACATTCCCTAAAGTAGTTAACTTCGCATCTCGATCATATTTTTTCGGATCCTATTGCTATCGAGAATCAAAATCCCACTGTAGCCTACAGTGAAAAGACCTCACTACAGCTTAAAGATATTGTCACGCATCTCACGAATTAGGTAGTAAGGAATCGTATTGGCCTTCTAATGTTTGTTTGTTGTCTTCCATAGCTGAGCTCAAATAGGTATTGGGAGGTCAATTACGCGGGTCTCAATGCTTTATTTCATTCAGGGTTTCGTTGTTTCATTTAGTTTCCTTTCTGACTACAATACTATTAATTCAGTATCTCATTTGGCTGTTCATATGTATTTATTTTAAGGTTCACAGTTTGATTCTGTTCATACCAAGTCAATCTTAGTTAAGTTGGTTATTTGTTAACCTCTGAAGTGTGCATGGGGGTAATTAGACACCTCTCCCTGTGCGCATGTATTTGAGGTGTTTCCGTCACTAAAATATTCATTGTACCATTAATAGCATTAATACTTATCCATATGCGCCTATTATGGGTTGATTATAAAGGTATTAACCTGAAACAACAATAAAACGAGTGAAAACAGCGTTTGGATGGTCAAAATCGGAGATATAGCCCGCGAGTTGTATAATGTATGGGTGAGGCAAGCTGCTTTCCCGCCAATTTCCCCCAAGGCCACTGAGACACAGTCGATCGATACTCTCTCTCTCTCTCTTGCATTCGCTTGCTATCAGTGATGACCACACCCTCCAACCGGATTTCTAATGTTAGCACGAAAATATACCTCAGAATAAGGGAATAACAGGGAAAATAGGTGATAACTGAAGGAAAGGAGGGGAGGTAGAGGACTGAGATTTTGCATGGCCCAGAGGCCAAAAAAAAATAAAAAAATAAAAAAATAAAAATAAAAAAATATGTTTTTTTCGATGTCAAAAGTAGATTTTTTTTTCTCACTCACTCTTAAAAGTCTCCCCGCAGTCCGCCGGGGTAACTCTTAAGAGTCTCCCCGCAGTTCCCGGGTTAAGAAGTTCACTCCAGTCCTACGACAGGACTATATCAACTGTGCTTCTTACTCTCACCACGTGTAACAAGTAGTAACTATAAGTGTTTATTTCTGTTTGATCTCTCGTCACAATCACCATTAATAGTCACAGTGAACCTCGATTATTTATCATTCTCGCTTTCCAGTAACCCTAATTTTAATATTTGTTTTGTTGTAAATAGGTTATATCTTCAGTTTTGTTTATTAAATTATAGAAATTGATTTCATGTTTATCTTGCTACATTCTTAATATTTTTTTTTTTTTTTTTTTTTACGTGTTGGATTCAGTATTTCACTCTTATCCATAAATCTGACCATCTAGAATATTCATGATTAATATTATTCAACTTGGAACCTGGTGCTGATACCGACAAACGTAACAATATTCTCAAGAAATTAAAAAGAATAATAATATAATGCTTTATTCTATTAAATTATAAACAGGATGAAATTTCCTTAGCCAAGGGAACACGATGAAATTACTAAATGCAATGGCCTACAGGAATATACTTAGCCTATTATATAAAAATACAGAGGTTATGGCTACACTGAACCCTGGGAATACAAAAGGCAATATTTTGTGTGTATTATCAAAGCTATTATGGCATTTAGCAGTATAAAAATATACTGTACCATGCATACTCCAAAACATAAATTGTGGCCTTGATGATGCAGATGCAGATTGATGATGCATATTTTAACCACAATGCATTTCTTGCTCAACAGCTGGGCTAGGGTGGGTGCCCTGATGATCAGGGACTTCAGTGAATAGTTGCCATAGATTACTATACTATCAACAACACTGGTGTCTGCCAAATAGCACACTGGCTGGCCCGAGACTCGAACCTTCGACCACACACTTTGCAGGCGAGTGCTCTACCAACCACACTACGGCCTGTGGCAAGGTTTCAAATCAATCCCAAACTGAATCGAATCTTCTAATTTATTCTTTTTTTTTCTTACGGAGCTGTCGTGGTCTAGCGGGCTAAGGCTCTACGCGCTATGTTGATGACGACTAGCCACGTGACTTCGAATATCGAGTATGCTACGACAGTTTCCAGTGCTATATAGCCTTTTTCACTTAGTACTGTAGAATTCATTACAGTTGGGGATTTCCCCCAGATAAAATTAATTCATAAGGTTATTCATTCTTTACCTAATATTTACATTTCAGGGGGTTGTCTATGCTGTTCAAGGGTTCACAATAGGCCAGAATTTGTGTCTTCGAGCATACTGTACACTATATAAAGGCACTTGTTCAGTTACATACGTTCCATATTAACAGGCACATACTGTACTTCAGTGTGGAAGACAAGTCTCTCTAGGTATCATCTCCATTCCCATTTATCCTACGATGACGCAATTTTTATTTTATCTGGCTAACAATTGATATACATTAAGGATATTCCAAATCAAATGAACGTGAATATGTGAAAGAAAAGTATGAATATGATTTTTTTTTTTTGAAAGGTATTAATATGTGATTTTTTTTTTTTTTGAAAAGTATGAATTATTATGTTACCTCCACCAACCGACTTTACTCCTAAACTCAATTAATTAAATCAACAAATACATGTGGCAGTCCAGGGATTCGATCCTAGGATGCTCACACCGAAATTCAGTGCATTTATCCATTGCGCTATGGAGACAGTTGTGATTTTTGTTGTTGTTGAAAAGTATGAATGTGATTTTTTTTTCTAACCCCAGAAGAGGTTAATATGCAACAACTCAATCAAACTGGTGGACAGCGGATTTCTGCGGGGCGACTGTGTATCTTGAGGTGATTAACTCCTTCTGTACCGGCAACGTCTTATTAATTCTAGCTACAGTATATTTATACGATTTTGTGCAGTTTAACCCCTGAACTGCTATAGTCTATTCGCTGTAAGTAGGCGAGAAATCATGACCTCTAACCTCTGTAACTCAAAAACGACTAAAGTAATCAAGCTAATATTTATATCATTTTGGGAAGAGTCAGTCGAGGAATAGATGTTGACATTTACAGCCAATTTGCTCTAGCCCTTTTTGAGTTACAGAGGATAGAGGTCACGATTTCTCGCCTACTTACAGCGAATAGACTATAGAACCTGTGCTAAATAAACAGTCAAGTTGCAGGAGGGGGGGGGGGGGGGGAGTAGTGGAGGATGTGGTATGTCACCCAATTTTGAGATATTTCCCGGCACTGGCACGGTATTTGAAGGGTTCTTTTTACATGTTTAAATACCGTGCTTCTGGAAGGACTGTCACAGTCCCTGGGTTAAGAAGGACCTGTGGTAGTAGAAAGGGCTAAGCGAGATACAGTATTTCGAAGCCTGTTACTTGCTGTAGGTCCTTTTTAAAATGAATAAAATCATCTAATAGTAGCCAGAATATAACAAAAAAGACGGCGCGGTACAGAAGGGGTTTGCGGCGCCCCTCAGTACTTGGCTCGGAGGTGGGCTATCTCCTGCCGCAGCCGTTCGTTCTCTTCCAACACCTCCTCATTGACGGAGTACTGCCGGTGTAGCTCCTCCATCACCTCCTGTAGTGGGGAGAGATCAAGGGGACAGTGGTTATTTTGGGGGGTCTTGTATGTAGGCCTATTTTGTTTGTGTGTGTTCATTGTTTTCTGTTGTGTCATCCCCTATTCGGGCTCTGTATTGAGTCGGCCACCCACAGAAAAAAAAAAAAAAAAAAGGTGAGGGAGAAAGAAAGGGGACCAGAAAAATGGCCCATCTCCCCTTAAAGGGGGTATCACAAGCATATAATTATCATCAATTTTGGGGGGATATTTTGCACTAGTATCGAAAACTAGAATGCAGATATTGTAGATAAATTAAGGTGACAAAATTATCATAAGTTTATTCATAAGCAGTCAGACCAGAAAGTTACCTACAGTACATAGTTTATCTATACATCCTCTACCACACACACACACACATATATATATATACATACTGTACAGTACATATATATATATATATATATATATATATATATATATATATATATATATATATATATATATAATGTATATATATACAGTAGGGTCTCGTAAGATGCGAGATCAGAAGATGCGATTCGCATAAGATGCGAGGACCCCCAAATAATAAATAAATTATTTTAAGATGCGAGACTGACCATAATTTGCGAATTGGAGGCTCAAAGTGGGCTAAATCCGAGGAGAAACCTTAAGATGCGAACATTTTTTTTTAAATGCGAGCCTTAGGCGGGACGTTTTTCCGTATTTTTACGTGTATCGTAAGATGCGAAATCGTAAGATGCGGCCGCATCCATCGACCATAAACTCGCATCTTACGAGACCCTACTGTATATATATATATATATATATATATATATATACAGTACATGTATATATACAAGTATATATATATATATACAGTAATATATATATATATATATATATATATATATATATATATATATATATATATACAGTATATATACAGTAAACTTTCGCTATTTCGGACTAATTGGGGGGACACCCTTTCTGAAATGTCCGAGGTCCGGCTATGTCCGATCTAAAAGAGGACAAAAAACCGACCTAAAAGATAAAAATCCGACCGGGGAAAAAAAAAAAAAAAAAAAAATTAAACCAGAACAAACTTCACCGTTGATTAAATAGGGAACAGGGAACGAACTTCATGCAGTGAATAAATGCGGCCTCAGAAGAAGGGAAACGTGAACGAACTTCATGCACCCATGACAACGAATAGGTCTAGGCTAGGCTAGGCTACTTATGGCTAGGCTACCCTATTCGTACTTTAGGTTAATATACTGTACAGTAATAGCACATAATAGTGATGATGCAGTTTTTACCACCATACACTCCCTGCTGAATAGCAAGGCTAGGGTGGGTGCCCTGATGAATGAGGGACTTAGTGAATAGTTGCCACAGATTGCTAGACCGCACCGTTCACCAACAGCACTGACATCTGCCAATAACTCACTGGCTGGCCCGAGGCTCGAACCGCCAACCTCACGGTTGGCAGGCGAACGCTCTACCAAACGAGCTACGGCCTGACTATGAAACAATAAGTTCAGTTGATGGTCGAAAAATAAGAATCAACACTCACTGCTTCATTGAAACAGGTCCACCCCTTCACCTCACTTCACCTCTCTCCACTTCTCCACCTCACTCTCCTTGACCACCTCACTTCCCTTCTCCATCTCAAGTGATATCGAGGTCACCTTACACTTTGGGAGGCATGATAACACAGGAATATATGCGGAGGAGATAAAAATCACACAAGATGGCTACCCACTCAAAACATACTGACGCCCGTGACGTCACTTCTCGTCCAAG
Organism: Paralithodes platypus; assembly: GCA_032716605.1. Taxonomy (NCBI): domain Eukaryota; kingdom Metazoa; phylum Arthropoda; class Malacostraca; order Decapoda; family Lithodidae; genus Paralithodes; species Paralithodes platypus. The sequence continues at coordinate 410,243 of CM064565.1, read as the reverse complement.
CGGGTGACTCAGAGCCAAGTCTGTATAGCGGCGCTCCGACGGATCCCCATTTTGATGGACATTCACCGGGGATGGGGGGGGGGTCATCCGACACTGTTAGAGACTGTCGGAATGATGACGGAAATGTCCGAAAAACGGAAGTACAGTACATGTCCGGGAGGTGACGGCGATCCGGCTAGTACGGGTTTCCGACAATTAGAGGTCCGAAATGGCGAGGGGTTACTGTATTATATATAAATATATATATATATATATATATATATATATATATAGAGAGAGAGAGAGAGAGAGTGTGAGAGAGAGAGATACCCCTACCAACCTGCTGTCTGAGGAACTGCTTGGTGACAACATACTGAAGGTGCAGAAGGCGGCGGTTGATGTCATCATGAAACTCTTCCACCACCTCCGCCACACAGCTACGCACCAAATCCACCTGCACTCCCCACCCTCTACCACCACCCTCTGAAACCATAGCCAAGTAATCTGTTAGCTACAAAAATATTACACAAATTTATAAAACCTAGATGTGTGCATTTGTGTGTTGTTGTTTTTTGTGTCGTCCCTGTTCAGGCTGTCTCGAGTCGGCCACTCCCAGCTAAATAAAAAAAGGGGTATGTGCCTGAGTATATAGATACAGTAGATAGATAAATATAGTAATATACCACATGAAAAAAAAAAATATATCATGGAGGTGCCTTTTTTTAACAATATGGTTGCTTAAGTATACAGTACATATATATTGATCCTTCCAGAAACACATTTATGGGTAATGATTTCAGTCTTCATTTTGATGCATTCAATCTACAATACTGGTATATTCCATGAATTCTCATCACAATATAAAATAATACAATAACATGCGACTTGTGTACTTTACTTATAGAATACCAGTACAGTACTGTATACACACAGTAGTCTATGTCAGGTAATAGGACCCTCCAATGTTTCCAAAATATTTATGCCACTGGTGTGAAGTTAATAACAAAAATCTAATATTTTTAACATTATTCTTAACACCAATAATCCCAAATGAAATTAATGAAAGCATGTGCTTCTCCCAGGATTCAAACCTAGGATATCTCATACAGAACTTACACGCTCTAACCATTACACCATAAAGACAGGGAACATTAACCATACAGTACCTGTTAAAGGAACTGCTGAAGAACCACAGCTCTCCAAATCTTTCCCTGCATCACAACTCTCTGGAAGCAATTCAGAACTCTGCATGGGACTAAGTAACTGCTTCTTCTTGGGTGGTGAGACTCTGTTGTACGGCCGGGGTAAGACTGACGCGGATGGATGACTTGGAGTGATTGTCGTATCTTTCCTGGTCTTGCTCGTCGGGAATGCGTTTTGGCTCCAGTGTTCCCCTTTTCTCAGTACGGCAGGTGTTGAGAAGGCCAGTTTGGTCACAGCATCGTCCCTGGCTGGCGAGGTTGGGACCATATGTTTATTCTTCTTGCAATCAGAATCTGGTGCAACTGGAGATGACTGTTGTTGTTGTTGTTGTTGTGGTTGATTCTTGAGGTTGCTTGGGGTACAGACATCCATTTTCCCTTCACCAGTCCCGACATTCTCCTGCGCCACTCCGGAGATGCGTAGGGGAGAGAGGACGTCGTCAAGATCAAACTGCTCTCTCGTAGGCCTGGTGTTGGGTGTACGGGGGGTCATTTTGTTATCCTGAGAAGTCTCCAACATATCGCTGAGACCCTCCTCCCGTCCCGGCGATGGCTTTATGTTCTCTTTGTCCTGCTGGGTGGCCGGGGAATCTTGAAGGTATATGCTAATCTGTGGGAAGGGTGTAGCAGGCAGCTCCCGCCCTGAAGGAGAGGCTAAAGGTTCTGTGTTTCTTATTGGAGAAAGCACATCATCCATCACTGGAAAACAAAAATAATAATAATATTCCTCAAGAAGTTCCTTTGTTTCTTATTGTAGGCATCATTCTATGTACTTTATATATAATCAAAGCCTTTAAGGGGACATGGACCGGTTTTCTGGACAACTTTCTCCCTCGTGTTTAGCCCCATTAGTTTTGAGATTTTAAGACATTTGGTCCATTATTTTGACAATTCTAACACATTTCGCCCCATTTCGTAGTCAATATTTAGACCTTTTGCCAGACCTATGAGAGTTCCGTATGGAGGTCAGTGGTCTGGTTAATCTGCTCTACATAACTAACTAGACCTTTCGTGCTATTTAGGTGTCGATTTTTTCCCTGGCGAACGATAGTGAGCCTGAAATGTTGGAAAACCGCCTTTGGCCGGAATTTTTTTCTTCCGAAAAATTTACAAATTAATCTAGAAAGGGGATCTAATGGACGTTTTTTTTAATTTGATGGAGGTCTAGGGAGGAAACTAGAAAAATTATGAATACATGCAAAAATCGCCCAAAAAGTGAACCATCCCCCCTTAAACAACCTCCAACTAACTTTCATCAACGCTTTGAGTCCATTTCTGTAAGCGTGGTGAGGCAGACGTTGTGATGGCGGCAGAGGCGGTGGCGGCCGGGGTGGTGATGGTCTGACGTATTGGTGAGAACACATCATGCATGCCGGGAGAGGAGCCGTCGGATAAGTCACCCATGGGAGGAGGAGGAGGGTCGACGCTGGTTTGGGCCCCTTTCTGTGGGGCACGAGTTAAGGGGACAGTGGTTATTTTGGGGGGGGTCTATTTATTTATATGCAGCATTATATTATATCTATATTTAAAAAAAAAAAAAAAAAAAAAAAAAAAAAAAAAAAAAAAAAAAAAAAAGGGAATGTGCTTGAGTATACAGTATTGATAGATAGATTTATATATATTTTAGTTTCCTCGCTAGACCTTCATCAAGCTAAAAAAAAACACTCCCTAGAACCCCCTTCAAGATAGATTTGTACATTTTTCGATACAAAAATGTCCCGGCTAAAGGCCGATTTCTGTTCAAATTACAGGCTCGCTATCGCTCGCCAGGACAAAAATAGACACCTAAATGGCGCTGTTTTGGGCACCTTTCTGTGGGGCAGTAGTTAATACAGTACACTGATTGACCCTTGTGTACCAGCCTGCATTGACCTGATGAAGCTATATGTGAAACGTTGTCAATAAAGTGCTTCCTCCTCACCTGGCGTTTATATTCATTCTGATAGACCGTGAGTTGAAGTTCAAGGATCATATGGCAGACAAGATAAATAAGAGTAACAGGATAGTAGGATTAATCAGGAGAACCTTCACAGCATTGGATGAGACAATTTTCAAGGCACTATTTGTGGCACTCGTCCGTCCACACCTCGAATATGCAAACCAGGCATGGTGCCCATTCAGGAAGCAGGACATCGAGGCAGTGGAGGCGGTGCAGAGAAGAGCTACCAAGTTGGTGCCATCCTTGAGGGGCTTGCCATAACCGGAACGACTGAAGAAGTTAGACCTTCCAACTATAGCTTACAGAAGATCAAGAGGGGATATGATAGAAACGTTCAAGGTGGTAAGAGGGATACCTATGATGAGGCACTATGCGAGGGACTCCTGATTGGGTTAACTGACTCGGTAACAAGAGGTCACAACTACAGGCTCTACAAACAACGGCCAAGTTAGGAAGTACTCGTACTGTCATCGGATTGTAGACAAGTGGAACAATCTCCCCGAGTTGGTTGTGAATGCTAGGGCAGTGATGGATTTTGAAAAGAAATTAGACGAAGCCTGGATGAATCAAAAACAGAAATTTAATTATTCGGAACCAATAGGCTACCGGTACAGACAATATAATAATGCCCACCCGACCATAAGACCTAGAGACAGTAGTGATCCAGAGCTGGAGACACAGGCTTGATAGCCTCTTCCAGGAGTCTTCTGTGAGTATCTGTGAGTCTACTTTTCAAAGTTTATTTTAATCAGACTATACTGTAGTTTTAATTAAATTAAAATATAAACTTGAAAACGAACTCAAAAGTTACTGTCCAAATTAATATAACGAACTCATTAAAATTAATAACTATCGAAACGACTACACAGTACAGTACAGTATGTGGAAAAATGCATTTAAATTTATCGGAAATAAACTTTGAAAACAAACTAATATACAATGGTTTAGCGTCATTGTTCCATTACATGCATTGTAACGGCTCAGACGGGGTTGCCTTTCAGTAGTTGGAGTGTACTGTAGTACAATAAAGTCCCGCCACAGCACTGCCCCACCAAGTCATCACTGTGGCTGATGTTGGTATAGTGCTAACCGTGCCTCAGCATGGCTCAACAGAGTCCTCCTGCAGTATCTGCAACCACACCAGCCTTAACAGTGTTAGAAAAAGACAGCACCATAACAAGACTCTACTGTATATTAGGCAATTTGGACTATAGGACAATAAAGTCCTGCCCCATCATGCAAACACTGTTGCCGACACAGGTGTGGTGCCAAACAGCGCCCAGGTAAGACTCAGTCCCCTGTGGCACCTATCCGCTCCCCACCAGCCTCGGCAGTGCCATACCAAGACAGTGCTAAGATAAAGACTTTATTGCATATAAATGGCTGTTGGTCCACAAGTCTATCACCATCCCCCCCTATTAGTCGCCTTGTATGACACACAGTAGGATGCGTGAGGCATCTTCTTTTTTTTCCTGTACCATTAAATGAAGGCCCCCTTACCCCCCTGGACAGTAGGTTGGTTTCCCACGCCACCCTATTAGCAAATGTGTTGGTGTATCGAGGCTAACTAGTACGAAGTGTTGATGACTGACCAGGCTATTTGATCTAATGGGTGAAAACACTTCCGGGGTTGAGGCCTTTGAATCCGTCCCCGCAGCGTTGGGCTTCCCTTCCCGTACCACCTTACTGGCGCCTTCCCCCTGATCAGACCACGACCTGAAAAAAGGGGTATGTGCCTAAGTATATATATAGATAGATAAAACTTATAAATTAAAATGTAAAACTTGCAAACTAAACAAACCCAAACTGGGACAAAGACAATATAAAGCCAAATTAACTTATCAAAATCAAAATTATTATAATAGGTCTATGAGGCATTCAAATTGGTGTTTCAACTCACTCCTCACTAATTTTATATGACAATTTGATATTGACAATTTGATATGTCCCAATTTTGGTTTGTTTAGTTTGCAAGTTTTACATTTTAAGCAAGAAGATTATGCACCAATCTTAGATAATAGTAACTTATTGTTCAGTTTCATTTTTTTGTCTTGGACAACTAAAAATGGGGTGTCTGTAGTTCTATCTATCTATCTATCTATCTATCTATCTATCTATCTATCTATTGCCAGATGCCTTAATCCCCTAAATGAGGGTGGCCATACACAAAATGCCCCCAAGCGGAACTATCCCTGCCAGTTTACTGAAGGACTTACAGAATTGACCACTCAACTTAGGGTCCGTCCGACTTGGAGGCCTTCTATATAGTATTCGATTAAAAGGTTAAATAATGATGGTACTGTACCGGAGAATTAAACTATTGTAATGTAGTTACGTGACCAACTTGGAAGGCTTGTTGTTGCTGATGGCTGTGAGCTGATTGGCCTTCTTCGCTTCACTGTACGTGCTGTCAGACTGTGGAAATAAACACTAGGTTAGTATCGTGTGAGAAATGATTTTCACAAAACAAATCAGCGTGGCCTTGAAACTTGGAAGTTAGTACCAAATAAAGCAACTATTCGAGCAATAAAAAAAATAAAAGAACACAATACAAACTCTCAGTGGTCTGGTTATACTACTGTATTAAAAATAATAATAATAATAATAATAATAAAACAAACAAACTAAGAATAGAAAAATGGGAGGGGCCGTTGTAAAGGCCAAGTTTCTCCCTAATAACTAAACTGAAATGAATAATCCAATTTATCTATCTCACTCCCAACACCAAACACCTCCCAATGAAATAAATGAAAACATATGATCCACCCGGGATTTGAACCTGGGTTACCTCAAACAGATCTTAAACACTCTAACACCATCTAGACAGTTAAAAGGTTGAGTAGCCTACATGACTATGATTATGTATCTATTTATCGAATACTTGATATCAATCTAATCATGTACAGTAGCGCTAATAAGTCATGTCTCAGCTGTCATTACATTTGGCTCTCTCTGTGCTGTATTAATGTTTGTCAGATGTTAAATAGGGTGGATAAGTGTAGGAACATGTTTGTATATCACACTCAAAATGAAGAAATCCAGTTTAGATATGGCTGATACAAATTATAGAACAAAATATACTTGGTGCCGAGACATCACTTAATAGGCCGACTGTACTCAAACCCAATGTAAGATAGAAATAAATATGAAAACTGTCTCATCAAACCTTGGTCCTTGGAGTAGGTTGTCTAAGGAGAGCTCTGATGTGTGATGAGTGAGCCTGGAAGGTGGCCAGGGGGGGTGAGAGGCAGCGTAGGTCGTGGACAAACACTTGGCCCGTCATGGTTCCCAGGGCCACCTTCTGACCCTCTGATAGGAAGGTCACACTGGTCAGGGGAGCAGAGCTGCGATGGGTCATCAGAGGCCTGGGGAAAAAGGAAGTTTTATATAATGATCAAGGGTTACAGACTAAATTATGCGACTCAGTGGTCTGGTTAAACTACAGTATTAAAACAAAATAGACTTAATTTACATTCAAAGCCATTCAATAAATACGATAACATTCCACAAAAACCTCACACACGCTACACAACAATGTGCGGCAGGGTTGGCGACCCCGAACTGCCTCAAAATATATTTTTTTATATGGAGGCTACTCGCCCGTGGGATCAAGGATCTGGAAATTTTGATAATTTAGGCTAGGGTGTTTGAGGTGTGAGATGAGGTTAAATTATCAGGTAATGGAGAATTTATAATGTAAAACTTGCAAAATAAACAAACCAAAACGTATACGAACACAGTAAAAAGACAAAATAACTAATCAAAATCGCTATGTGGAAACAACGATTAAGTAAAATAATAATTTATAAATAAAAGAACACATGTTAGCTCCTTTATGTATTTGGAATTGTTTATTATCCTCTGTTTCATGTCTACCTTCCATATCTCTTCATTCAAACCGGGAATCCTTTAGATAGGATGCTTGGAGCTCACACCGCGCCACCCAAGCAACCTATTGAAAGGGTGTGAAAGGTTGAGAAGTAAAAACCAATAATCTATCTATCTATCTATCTATTGCCTGACGCCGTGATCCCCAAAGGGGGGGGGGCCACGAACGAACCGCCCCCATGCACCTCTGTCCCCAGTCAGTCGACGCCCCTCCCCCCAACCAGCACCGCCTTCGTTCATATACTTCCTCACTCCATCCTTCCACCTCTCATTCGGTCTACCTCTCCCTCTCTGTCCCTCCACCTCGCTCTCATACACCCTCTTAGTCATTCTCTCGCTTTCCATACGTTCCATATGGCCGAACCATCTCAAGTTGTTCCTTTTCACACTTTCCAGCACATCTACCTCCACACCACACCTCCTTCTTACTTCCTCATTACCAATAATAATATCGTAAATTGGGGCATCGGATAGCGAGGGAGACCTGTACTGTACCATGACATAATTTTCATCATATCCTGGTTACCATTAGACAATTTGGTAAGATCCTGTGTAGCGGGAGGAACTGTTTTTCAGATGCCTATTTACTAAGAATCATTGAACAATATTTAACCTAGCCTAACCAAAGCCTAACCTAACCTAACCTAGTATATTAGTGGACTATTTATGAATGTAAAATGTAAAAATATATTGTATCATTACCAAATTACCCGCTACACAGGATTATACCGATGATTTTCTTTAATCTATAATCAACTTCTAGGACTCAAAGGGGTAAATACTATCCCAATAAACCTTCTGAATAACATACGGTAGGTCCTTAAGCTGCATGTAATCGTCAAATTTTATCAAAAATCCGAGGTAACAATACGTCATCGTGCTGAAGGGGTTAAAACTGCCAATACTGAATATATGATTAGATTGATATCCAGTAATCGATAAATGGATATAAAATCGTAGTCATGTACTTAACCCTCTCCGACATATGACGCGATTTTGAGCCTATTAGGGATACTTTAAAGCCTTTGTTACCATCAGGGGTATTTAGAAACCTTTAGTTTAGTTACTTCAACCTCTGCAGTTGTCTTTGAGTTAGCTGTGTTGAGCCTATTAGGGATACTTTAAAGCCTTTGTTACCATCAGGGGTATTTAGAAACCTTTAGTTTAGTTACTTCAACCTCTGCAGTTGTCTTTGAGTTAGCTGTGTTGAGCCTATTGGGGATACTTTAAAGCCTTTGTTACCATCAGGGGTATTTAGAAACCTTTAGTTTAGTTACTTCAACCTCTGCAGTTGTCTTTGAGTTAGCTGTGTTGAGCCTATTAGGGATACTTTAAAGCCTTTGTTACCATCAGGGGTATTTAGAAACCTTTAGTTTAGTTACTTCAACCTCTGCAGTTGTCTTTGAGTTAGCTGTGTTGAGCCTATTAGGGATACTTTAAAGCCTTTGTTACCATCAGGGGTATTTAGAAACCTTTAGTTTAGTTACTTCAACCTCTGCAGTTGTCTTTGAGTTAGCTGTGGGCAGGAAACTAATTTTGGAGAGGTAATTATAAGAGTGAGAGAATTCTATTTCTTATTGCTAATCTGGCAACCTCTGCATCATATGTGCGTGAAAGGGTTAAACTTTAACTGTCTTGATGGTGCAATAGTTAGTGTGTTTCAGATCTGTATGTGGTAACCCAGGCTCAAATTAAGTAACACCCCTTTCTTAACATTAATCATCAATTACAAACCCCAATGCACTTGAATAAACTAATGAAAGCATATGGTCCTCCCGGGATTTGAACTCGGGACACTACACCCAGAACATAAGCATCTAAACCATTACACCACCAACACAGTTCCCAGGTGGATCATATTCTATTCTATTCTTTGTAGTCAGGTTTATTCCCCACTTTTCCCTTCTCTTTTTTTTTGGGGGGGGGGGGGGGACTCGAGACAGAGCCTATGCTTTCATTAATTTCATTGGGAGGTTTTGGTGTTGGGAGTGAGATAAATAAATTAGATAATTACTAAATACAAAAAAAAAATAACAATACAAAAAAAATATATACCGGTATATATATTATTATATACTGTATATATATATATATAAAAATACAAATAGGAAAAGTGGGGATTGGGCCTGAGCATATAGATAGATAGATAGATAGATAGATTATATATACTGTACTGTATACATACATAAAATGTTAAGACTGAGTGTTCCACACATAAGTGCAGTTTCAGTCTCTTGTCCTAATGGCGGCATTCCAGGCAACCCTGTTAAGGGCTGCTTCACTTGTCAAGTTCTTGGATTTGAGATCGGCGCGTATAGTCCGATCCCAGGTCTTCCTCGGTCCACCCCTTGGTGCAGCTCCCTCCACAATCACAGACCTGCATTTTTTCACCCAATTTTTTTCATCCATTCTCTCCACATGTCCATACCATCCCAGTCTACTTGTACGCATCACCTCGCTAATACTCTTTATACCTAAACATCTCCTCAGCTCAACATTTGTTATTCTATCCTGTAGCCTGGCCCCACACATCCATCTCACCATTCTCATCTCATTACGCTCCATTCTGTTGACATCCTCTACTTTAACGGCCCATGTTTCTGAGGCATACGTCATTGCACTTCTAACACATGAGGCATACACCTTTCCCTTCAGAGGCATTCTTTTCATGGTCAGGATTGGCATCAATTCTCTGAACTTCCCCCAGCCACACCTAATTCTAGCAACAGTGGCAGCCTCAGCCCCACCACCGGCAGAGATGGTATCTCCTAGGTAACAAAACTTGTTCACCAGCTCCAAAGACTCATTTCCAAAATTCACAGCCACAGGATCATCACTTAACACAAGCTCGCCTTTGCACACTACGCACTCAAATTTCTCTATTTCTGACTTATCCTTCGGCAGGGGCCCCTTTATTCTACTACAGCGCTTACTCCCATGGTGTACCCAACATCGACAGATGCTACATTGAATTGAGTTAACGCCCACTCCCTTTCCACACACTGCACATGGGTATGCACCGCTCTTTTCCACATTGCCTCGTCTCAAACTACAATGCATAACCTTGGTTTTGTTAATATTGACTCTTAAACCCTTGCTCGCCATGCCCTCTCTCCACTCTCTGAATTTGGCCTCAGCATCCTGCATACTGTCAGCTATATATAGCCTAAATAAAAATACAAATAGGAAAAGTGGGGATTGGGCCTGAGCATATAGATAGATAGATGGACTACATACGCTTTAGTCTGGACATTGAAGCAGATGAGTTTCTTGTCATAGCCCACGGTGACCATGAGGAACTCGTTGATGGGGGAGAAGGCGAGGGCGGCGGCCGGGGCAGCGTGGGCCTGGGGGACACTGTGGACCATCTTACCAGCGTGGGTGTCAAACAGAGTCATCCCCCCGGCGTCCGTACAGCAACCCACCAGAGACTTGCGGATGTGGCTGTACGTTAGGTCCATTACCGTCTGGAAAGTATTTTGTTTTTGTTTTTGTAGCTCGCTGAGTATGAATTATAATGTAAAACTTGCAAAACCAACAAACCAACACAGGGACAACATACAGTAATGTAAAGACAAAACCAACAAACCAACACAGGGACAACATACAGTAATGTAAAGACAAAACCAACAAACCAACACAGGGACAACATACAGTAATGTAAAGACAAAACCAACAAACCAACACAGGGACAACATACAGTAATGTAAAGACAAAACCAACAAACCAACACAGGGACAACATACAGTAATGTAAAGACAAAACCAACAAACCAACACAGGGACAACATACAGTAATGTAAAGACAAAACCAACAAACCAACACAGGGACAACATACAGTAATGTAAAGACAAAACAAACAAACCAACACAGGGACAACTTACAGTAATGTAAAGACAAAACCAACAAGCCAACACAGGGACAACATACAGTAATGTAAAGACAAAACCAACAAACCAACACAGGGACAACATACAGTAATGTAAAGACAAAACCAACAAACCAACAGGGACAACTACAGTAATGTAAAGACAAAACCACAACACAGGGACAACATACAGTAATGTAAAGACAAAACCAACAAACCAACACAGGGACAACATACAGTAATGTAAAGACAAAACCAACAAACCAACACAGGGACAACATACAGTACTGTAATGTAAAGACAAAAGAACTTATAAAAATCGCTATGAGGAAATAACGCAAGCATGTGATTTGGAAAAAGCGTATGATCGTGTGGATCGTGAAGCAATGTGGAAGGTGTTAAGGATTTGTGGCTTCGGCTCCGCTGCACGTCTGCCTACCGAGATCGGAACCTCTCCGGGTGGTCGGGGGCCGGGGGAGTGCTGGAGGGACCTTGGTGACCCTGGGTCTTCTCCTGGATGACCTAGATCTGTGTGAATTTGTATTTTGTTTTTGTGTGTTCATTGTTTACTGTTGTGTTTTGTGTTGTCCCTATTCTTGCTCTGTCCGAGTTTCCCCCCCCCCCCCCCCACACACACACACACACAAAACAAAATTGAAAAGTGGGGATTGGGCCTGAGTATATAGATAGATGTGTTTTGATAAGTTTTGATTTGATAAGATCTTTTGTTTTTATATTCTGCCGTTCCTGTTTTGGTTTGTTTATTTTGCAAGTTTTAAATTTGTACTTATTATACAGTATAGCCTATAGGAATTGTTAAACAATTGTAGTCAGCTTAGGAATTAGTTCGAGGAATCAAAAAGGTAAAAAATGGGAATAAGTGAGACCACTAAAAAAAAAAAAAAAAAAAAAAAAAAAAAACACACACACACACACACACACACAAACAAATTAACTGAGTGAGTAACCGTAGATTTTCGTAAGGGGGTCAGAGGGGGCGGAATGTCCTTATAATCCATTTCCACATATTGCCACCTATACCATATCACTTACCTCGTCGTACCTTCCTGTTAAATACAATAATAATTTGTTTAGCTCGTATAGGTGCAATTATAGAATAATTCCATAACTTCTTATACTCGTTGGGACATTTAAATATTAATACAGCCCCAATATGTAGACACACCTGATTCTTGAAAAGGTTGAAGGGTCCAGATGTGGCATTGTTGACCACAGATAGGCAGTAGAGGGAGCCCTTCTTGGTAGCCACGGTGATGTGAGAATCATTGTGGCTGAAACACAGGCGGGATATTGGTCCATCCGTCACCTGGGGACAACAGTTACTTCAAAATGGCAGCTGGTATGAACAGGCTACGTAGATGAATTAAGTAATAGGGAAGTGTACTTGTATGAGTCATCATGAGCTACTATATTTTTCCATATCCTTTAGACAGTATAAAAAGTAAGTATAATTTTCTGTTCAGTATCAGCAACTTCATAAACTTTTACACAACTAATTCATTGATATAAAGTGAAAAAACAAATATTAATAATCCCAATATGATAAAATAAGAGGGTGAAGCGAGCGCATTTTCCGGCAATTTTCGATGAGCAAGTTTTTTCTCGTACTATTTTGAGGCTCTTTTGCACTGGGATCGGAAACTAGATCGAAGAAAGATTAGGTTAGCCACTTTAATTGTCATGGAACTTATATTTTGAAGCTGCCAGACTACAATTGCTCGTAAAAAGTGACGGAAAAATAGCTTGTGTGACACCGCCTTGACTCACATTAAATGCCTTCTTCTTGGCCTGAGACTTGACATTCCAGATGGTGACCGTGCCAGTGCCGGTGCCAACACCGAGGTAGTGAGGGACGCGGTTGGCAAACTTCAGGCACGAAGGGGACTCCTGTAAATTGTAAATATAAAGTAACGGTACATAAGATACCATTAACCCCTTTCGTACCGGCGACGTCTTTTCATTATATTCTGGCTACTAATAATCGATATTATTCAGTTTAGGAATGATCTCTAGCAACTATAAGGCTTCGAACTGTCTTAATCAACCCTTTTTCCTACCATAGATCCTTCCTAAGCTGCATAAAATAGTCCAAATATAGCTAGAATTAGATACAACAGACGTCACCGGTACAGAAGGGGTTAAAAACAAAAATAACTTAGTCTACTTGTCAGTTGGTTGAGTCTTTCATGGCTCTCAGTGAGTGACTTATGTTGATGAAATATTCCATAATATTAAGCGTAGGGATACAACTATCCCACCGCCCGCCACTTCAGTAGTGCAGTCAGCCTGTAGCAGTTACGGTGATTTTTTGTTACTGTCTTATTGTAGCACGGCTAAGGCTGGTGTGGTGCGGATTCACAAGGTGCAAGTGCTTCAGGGGGACTTTGTTGAGTCTTGCCGAGACACTGTTAGTGCTCATATCAATTATGTACGATTAAGTACGACAGGTTGGGTAAGAGGTATCCTCACCAGGATTCGAACCCACTTACTCCAGGTATATATATCCACTCATGGCCAAGTGGTTACGGTGCCCGACTCTCCCAAATATACCTGGAGTGAGTGGCCTCGAATCCTGGTGAGGATACCTCTTACCCAAACTGTTAGTGCTATACCAATATCGGCCACTGTGATGACATGATGAGGCTGTGTTGTGGCAAGTCTTTATTGTACTGTACTACAGTAAAGAGACTAAAACCAAACTCTCTGTGGATGAAGCGGTATTTATACTTGAATTGAGATCGCATTTACCCATTTGAGTCATAGAGGTAGATAATAAACTAAAAAAAATTGTCTAATGGTAACAAGAATATGAGGAAAATTACGTAATGGTGGTGAAGGGGTAAAAAGAGGGGTAGGATGTAGTGAGCGGGCGTACCGCCATCATTGTTTACATTACGGGTAGTGGCGTCGGACCTTTCCCATCATGTTCCCGACTATTTTAACCAAACCTAACCTAACTTAGTATTCATGTAGTACAGTAATGACAGGGGGCAAATAGCAGAAAATATAGCGTCGAAATAGACGGGAACGTAAGTGCGACCGCGGCGATCGCCCTATGTAAACAATGACGACTGTACGCCCGAACTCTACATCCATCCCAAAAAGAGTTTGTGTTTACAGATTATCAACGGTAAATAACATCTCGAGTAACACTGAGAAATTAACCCGATACCTCTAGATTACCAGATCAGTAATACAGTACAGGTATAATATTTTAGGAACATTATCTCTAATACAATTATATAATGTTAAATTACTAAAGGGAAAACCAAATTTGACTGTGTGTGTGATTTTCTGTGATTGTGTGTATGAGTGATTATGTATACGAGTGTGTGTGAGTTTCTTTTTGACTGTGTATGAGGGGTTGTTGTAGGTCCTCAAACCGTCTGGCCGAACAGTTATAGATTCCAGTAGATTGAAGATGCTCCAGATGTTCGGGCCCCCGAAGGGGCCAGGGTGCTGAGATCTGTCTGTGTTGTTGTTGTCTTTCCCTAGTCTGCCTGGCCGAAAAGCCCTGAGTCCCTAAGGAAGGCCATGGCCACGATCGGTCTTTCCCACAGGGCTCTCAAGGAGTGTAGATTTTGTTGTTGGTGTAAGTGATTGTGTAGAATGCAGTCTTCTATGATGTGTTTAATAGTATGGGGTGCTGTGTTACATCCTGGGCAGGTGTTGTCGACGGAGCCATCCAGTCTCTTCTGATAGCTCAGAAGAGCTGGATGGTGCCCACATCTCAACCTAGCCAGGTGGACTGTCCTCGCGAGGAAGGGAGGATTCAGAAGGATGTATTTTGGGAGGTCATGCCTCAGCTGCGTGTTGTCGTTGAGTAATTGGATGGAACGGCGAGAGATATGAGTATGGATATCTGTCTGTGATATGTGTATTAGTGTTTGTGTACACAATATGTCCCTCTGCAATACCAAACAGTAACTCCTGCTGGACACAATTGAGACCCCCCGATATCCTGTTAACTCACCACTCCTCGCACGACCCCGATGTTGGCGGCAGACTTGGCGTTGACGGCAGAGAGGATGATCTCCTCCCCCAGCTCCCCCAGGCTGGCTAGACACTGACCGTCCTGGTTCCACGTCAAGCCCTGTACATTTCCTGATATACAACAATTTTATGTTAACCTTTAACCCTTTCACGCTCATATGACGCAGAGGTTGCCAGATTAGCAATAAGAAATAGTTATATCTCACTCTTATAATTACCTCTCCAAAATTAGTTTTCTGCCCACAGCTAACTCAAAGACAACTGCAGAGGTTGAAGTAACTAAACTAAAGGTTTCTAAATACCCCTGATGGTAACAAAGGCTTAAAGTATCCCTAATAGGCTCAAAATTACATCATATGTCGGAGAGGGTTAAGGGGAGATGGGTGTATTTATTTGCTCATTTATGTATATATTTATAATTTATGTCTTGATAAGAGTAATGCATAAATGCGCAGAATTTCGGTGTGAGTATCCTAGGTTAGAGTCCTTGGAGTGCCACATATATTTGTTGTTGTTGTTGTTGTTGTTGTTGTTCCCTAAGCTGCCTGGCCGAACAGCCCCGAGTCCCTGAGAAAGGCCATGGCCACGATCGGGCTTTCCCACAGAGCTCTCATTGAGTGTAGATTGTGTTGTTGGCGTAAGTGGTTGTGTGAAATGCAGTCTTCTATGATGTGTTTAATGGTATGGGGTGCTGTGTTACATCCCGGGCAGGTGTCGACAACGGAGTCATCCAGTCTCTTCTGATAGCTCAGGAGAGCTGGATGGTGTCCGCATCTCAGCCTGGCCAGGTGGACTCTGTCCTCGCGAGGAAGGGAGGATTCGGAAGGATGGATTTCGGGAGGTCGTGCATGCAGCTGCGTGTTGTCTGTGAGTGAGTGGATGGATCGGTGAGAGATATGAGTATGGATGTGCTTCTGGAAGTTGGTTCGGGGTGGGCAGGGAGGGAGAGAGAGGACAATAATTGTGTGTGATACCGTGTGCTGGGTGTTGTTTTGATATTTCTTGGTGTCTGTGGGTGTGTTGCCATGTAGTTTAGTGGGTGGTCTTGGTTCGTGGAGGCTGCTGCCAGGAATTGAGTGCCTCTCATGTCCAGATGGTCTTTGACTTTGAGGATTTTGGTTTCTTGATGTAGGTGATCTGTGGGTGCAGTAGCTGTGCAGCTGTAATGATCTTCAGGGCTTTGTTTGAATAGTCTGTAAGGTCTTATGATGTGTTTCAGCTAGGTTAGAAGCCCAGGCTGGGCTTGCGTATTCCATCACTGATCTTATGTATTGTTTATATACTGTGGTGGTAGTTTCTTTGTTGTGTCCAAATTTTGTGTGAGCAAGTGACCTGAGGGCGTTAAGTCTGGGTGTCAGTTTCTTTTTAATGTTTGTGGTGTGCTGTTTGAATGTCATATGAGTATCATATGTTACTCCTAGGATTTTGGGTGTGTGTGTATGTGTTAGGGGTGTATTGTTTATGGTGAGTTGAGGGATGTATTCGTGTTCTCCTGTCCAACTTGTGAGCAGGGTTGCGGTGGATTTGGCTGGGGCTAGATTAAGTCTGTTTGTAGTGCACCAGCCATGTAGTGTGTTGAGATAGGGTTGAAGGAGATCTGTTGCTCTTTTTGGGTCATGGTGTGTGCATGTGAGTGTTATGTCATCTGCATAGGAGGCTAAGTTTATTTATAATATAAGTTTATTCAACATATATTTGTTGATTTCATTAATTGAGTTTAGAAGTTGCTTGTTGTTGCTGTTCCTCAGGCTGTCTGGCCGAGCAGCCCCAAGGTCCCGAGCAAGGCCAAGGCCATAACCGAGCGTCCCCACAGAACCCTCCCAGCTTACCACTAATAATGCCCAGGTGACCGAAGCCACTCAAAGGCGGGGAGCTGAGGAGGGTGCGGAAATGCCCGGGAAACAAAAGCCCCACCCAAGGCCCTGTGCCCCTCAGCAATTATAAAGGGAAAGTTGAGGGGCAAAGGAAAAATGTGACGCTTTGGCTCCCAATCTGCCAGGGTTGGCAGTAGGGAGGTCAATCCACGGAAAAGACGCCGTCACTTGAGATCTAGAAAATATATAAGTAAAAGGAACAGTCAGAGTAAGCTATGGGTATGGCAGAGAACGCTTAACTCTCATTCTGATAGACCAGCCCATCACCAGAAGTAAAGTTGGTTGGTGAAAACAAAATATGAATTTTATGGCTTGGAACTTATAAAATAGGGGTAGACTTAAGGAGGAGGGTTGTAAAAATGCTAAAAGTAGTGACAAGAAATAGGGTGGTGAGTTTGGAAGCACACAAGTCACTGCATGATAGTGTGGTAATCCTGACATTGACGCACGGGAGCGAAGCATGGATGTTGATGGAGGGACATAAATCAAGAGCGAGAGGGTTGGAAATGAGTTATGGTAGTGCGTGTGGAGTCAAGAGAGATAGGCAGATGAATGAGGAAGCACAAGAATGATATGGTGTAGATGTGGATGAGCTGGTAGGTGAAGAGAAACACTTTGAGGTGGTTTGGTCATGTGGAACAAATGGAGAGTGAGAGAATGACTATAAGAGTGTATGAGAGTGAGGAAGAGAGGAGTGAGAAGGGTGGAGTTAAGAGGAATTGGAGTAAAAGTGTTTTTTACATGGGATGAGGGGCAGCAGCTGATGGATGACAGAGGAGCATGGAGGTGATTCATTTATGGCCACCCCCTAAGGGATCAAGTTGTCTGTCAAGAGCTTATATTGTACACTCAACCAAAAAACAATCTTAACACTAACGCTCTAAACATTCTGGAAGTGGGTCGAAATCTTATGCTAATACCTCACAGACGTATGTTTCACCTGATTCATTCCGGTCACACTAGATTATTTACAGCTCACCAGTGTAAAGATTGTTTTTTGGTCGAGTGTACAGTATACAGTACGCCTAGAAAGATTTTTTTAATTTATATTTTTTTTTTTTTTTTTTGCCAAACGCCATAATTCCTGAGAAGGGGTGGCCATGAACATTAGGTGATTGTCACGACTCGCTAGGTCAAGTTGCCTGGGCTTGACATCTACCAATAACATGACAGTGAGGGCTCGATCCGTTGACCCTTTGATCAGCAGCTGACGGACGCTCTACAGACTAGGCCTATGCATGCCACAGCTTAATCAAACCCCATTCTATAAAATACATCAATATTGATAGAGAACAATAACAAGTGTAACATTTTACCATTCTCAAAAGGTATTTCCTGGCATAATGAGTAGCTGGAGTTCCATAACTTGATTGTCTCTCCTGCTGTAGCTAGAAGTTCTTCCCCCATCCTGGATATACCGCTACTAGTTACTCTGTGGAAAAGAAAAAAAACCCATATATATAATAAAATAGGCCTATATAAAATTATAAATATAATAATATAAATAAATAAAATAAAATGCTGGTGATCACATAATAATAAGTACCGGTACAAGTAACATTAATACGGTACATAAGGCGGGATGGGTGTAATTTTTATCTTAATTATTTACCTTTCGTATTATCATTTTAGTTTCCTCCCTAGACCTACCGGTACATCAAGCTTAATAAAACATCCAAAGCCCCCCTTCAAGATGAATTTGTACATTTTTCAATAGAAAAAGGTGGAAGGATGTAGGCTAGTATCCGGGCGTACGGTCATCATATTAACACAGGTCGATCGCTCACGATTAAGTTCCTGTCTATTTTGACGGCTATTTTTTCTGTTATTTGCCCCCTGCTGGTTACTGGTAATATATATGATAATGACAATAAGTCATAGGGGGTGCCCCCTCAAGGCCTCAACCTATTACTGTATCCCACGGCAGTCAAAATAGACGGGAACATGATCGCAAGCGTCCGCGTAGTGTAAACAAGGCAGGCGGTACGCCCGAATACTATATCCTTGCCGAAAAATGTCCTCTTACTGTTAACAGTTATGATGATAACAATAAGTCATGGGGAGGTGAAGGGGGTAAATCCCCTCCTTAAGTTCAAACTTTAACCCATCATTGTATGCCACGGCGTGCCGGCCGGTAACAAATTTACCCAGCAGCTGGACGCTCGCAGTGTTTACAGTACATTCGCGTCTAATTTGACTTGTCCCCTGCTGGTAATATATAGGCCTATGATGAAGAGTCGAAAACAATATGAACGCATTATCGTATCCCACGGCCAGGTGTTAGCTAAATTGTCTTGTTACCGGCCAGGGGATACAGTAATGGGTTGAGGTTGAGGGGGGGCGCCCCAATGACTTATCATCGTCATATATAGCCTATTACCAGCAGGGAGAAAATAACAGATGGTCGTGGGATAATTTTGTAAAAAAAAAAATCTGTCAAATTAGATGCAAATGTAACTAAGACCGTACGACTATTTAAACAAATCGGACGGTACGCCCGCGAACACCATCCCTACCAAAATTTCTCCCGTGACATAGGGTCCTAGGCTATCCCATACACTTAGCCGGACCATTTCTCCCGTGGCATAGGGTCCTAGGCTATCCCATACACTTAGCCGGCTAAGTGTATGGGATAGCCTAGGACCCTGTCACGGGAGAAATTTTGGTAAGGATGGTGTTCGCGGGCGTACCGTCCGATTTGTTTAAATAGTCGTAAGCCCACTCTTAGTTACATTTGCATCTAATTTGACTGATTTTTTTTTTTTTAGCCGGAAAATATTAAGGATACCCACCAATTATTTTCATTTTTTTTTTTTTTAGTTTTAGTTTATTTGCATCAATATATAGTGATTGACATTAGTTTCAACCTCCACAAAAATCGTTTTCCCCTTTATCCAACGATCTTAAGACACGGCGCCCGATAGTGGGGAGGACTATGAAGATCAGGGAAAATGTGGGGTTAAAGACATAAAACGGCGATATAATGGCTTTTATGATGAAAGTTGGCTCGGTCGCTCGGGTTTTGGTTTTTTCAACTTGAGAAAACCCCAAAATGAAAAAACCCGAGCCAACCTAACCTAACAATACCGTGACGTATACAAAAAAAAATAACCAATAATATGGCAGAAACATAGTGACGTGTTGATCATTAGTTCACATAGAGAAAGGCAGAGGGCGTTATAGTCGAATATCTATGATAAAAGTGCTCCTCAATTATAGTATCAACATGAAGAAGAAGAAGGCGTCTATGGGAAACCCTGGACAAATATCGTTACAGGTTACAGGTTCTAGGTTCTGTATCTCCCTTAATAGAATTTTTCGAGGGTTGACACTTATTTTAACATGGAGTATAGGTTATAGCCTATTACCGGTACATCCTAAATGAAATTTTATGAATCTGTGAAAATTCTTGGGTTGTTTATATAGGCCTAATAGAAGTTACTGTGGGACACGTAATATGTTGAAGAACTTGAAGGGGGAGCTCTGCCCCCTCTAAACACCCGTCACTTATGTCATCATAATCTGTTGTACTTCATAGGGGGTCCAATTAAGGAGAAAGTGGATTAACAGACGAAATTAGGCCGCAAATTAAAATAACATAGCGGGCCGCCGTTTACGGGAGACAGGGTGTCAAAAGGTAAATTGACATAATTTTGGTCTCCATATTTTCCATCTTGATTGCTTTTAGATTGCAGGAAATACTGTATGTTTTAGACACCTAAATTCTCCAAAAAATCACCGGGGGGGCGGGGGGGGGCATGCCCCCGGACCCCCCTAGAGCTCGCGCCTTCGCCGCTCCGTCGGGCTATAATGATAACAAAATAATAAACCATAATGATAACACAATTCATATTTTGTGGATTGACACCCTCATGGGAGACTTTTTACGGGATGGATGTAGAGTTCGGGCGTAGGCTACGGTCGTCATTGTTTACATAGGGCGATCGCCGCGGTCGCACTTACGTTCCCGTCTATTTCGACGCTATATTTTCTGCTATTTGCCCCCTGTCATTACTACATGAATACTAGGTTAGGTTAGGTTAGGTTAAAATAGACGGGAACATGATGGGAAAGGTCCGACGCCACTACGCGTAATGTAAACAAAGATGGCGGTACGCCCGCTCACTACATCCTACCCCTTTTTACACATCATTTTCAATGTTAATTTTCTCCCTTAGGCCTAATCGATTTTTCCAAATTATCAAATGTAGCCTACATAAAAATGAAGTACAGTTTAGGCTATAGCCTAGGGATTCCAACATGCATTTCAAAATTGGGTTCAATGTTATTTTAATACCACAAATTTTGTTGATATATTTGAAGATAAATATTGAATCTATATGCTCTAAAGATCATAAGAAAATTTGTTTTAACCCTCGGCAAAACCTAATAAAAATGTATGGTACTAAAATGTCTTTTTCGTAACAAGGTTGTCAATACGGTACTTTCAGTCATCGATAGCTGTAAAGATCATATGAAAATGTGTTAAACCCTCGGAAAGACCTAATATAAAAGTATGGTACTAAAATTTACTTTTCGTAACAAGGTTGTCAATACGGTACTTTCCCGTTATCAATGTACAATCAAGCTGAACATTGCAGAGTAAACACCATAGACTTCATCGACTTTTCTTTCACATTCGTATAATCAACAGCCAATTTTTTTTTTTTTTTTTATTAAGGGAGCACTCAACCAGCGGGGGTGTGGGGGCGGCAGCCCCCACCCATAATACTAGGTTAGGTTAGGTAAGGTTGTTAGGTTAGGCTAATGTCTTTTCAAATCACTATTGGGGGGTGTGTCTCAACATTGATCGATAGGCCTAATGGGGAAAATAGGTTTTCCCGAGATTTCTAATTAATTACAAATACTAGGCCTATATATTGATGCAAATGACCTATTTTGTTTACAAAAAACACTCTGAAAATTTGTGGTATTAAAATAACATTTTTCCCAAAATTGTCATGAAAATTGGTTGGTTTGCTTAATAGGCCTATATACCCACTTAGCCGAATCAATATTATAGGCTAGCTACCTAGGCAATTATAATTATATATTCTACTCAGTATCTATCTTATAGGCCCTAGTTACCTAAGAAGGCTAAGAACATCTCCCACTAGCCACTACATCCTAGGCTAGCCTAGGCTAATCCTCTACACTTCATCTAGGCTAGGCTAGGCTCTAGGTCTAGGCTATATTATAATTTAACAATAGGCCTAGTGCTGTAGCCTAAGCTGGTTTTCAATTACCACTTTCTTCATAGACTGGCTTGAGGCTAACTCCACACTTGGAACTGATTTTTAATTCAATATAATGAGATCAGTCAACTTCTCCATTTTCAAATGATGCCACTTTAAATTTGGATCAGCTGATTGAATGTCAACCCACTTTACCCGCGTCTTCTTCTTGGCCAGTGGTAGTTCGGGGAGATGACCTTTTCAACGGCCTCCCCCCTAGTTTGTGCATGATTCGTCAAATAGTCAGATCGTTTCACTTTCTCCATATCTGATTATTCTCCAAACAAGAGTTGCTATTTTTCTTTCATTAAATTGTATGGATATGGCCTTTCAAATAATATATTTGAATTTCGTATAAGACATTATGGACAATATAAAGTCTACCGGTATGTAATTAAATTCAGACCGATTTTATCGTGGCCTATAGGTTTCTCATACCATGTATTTCATTCCTATATGTTTCTAAATGCCCGTAAAAATGTATTACTGATCCTGTAATAAAACAAAAAATCTTCTATATCGCATACCTCGCAAGAGGTGGGTGGCATTGTGAAATAAATTAGTTATCCTTCAGTTTAAAGTTTTCTTTGATTGCTACGTTTTCTTTCAGTACTACGTTTTCTGTAATTAATATTATGAACACATTTATATATCAAGCAAAAAGATACCAACAGTTTTACCATGAATTATATGAATAAATTATAAACAAATAAATACAGAATGTGTGCACTGACTAAATTGTAGCCTATAGGGAATCAGTGTGGGAGTAGGATGAAACGATCCTGCTCAAGACGCGCCATCGGACTTCAAATACCAGAAAAACAGCGCCCAAATTGTCAACAGCAATTCATAAGAGGTGGTTGCTGCGTTGCTGTTTGGCGATATGGGCCTACCATTTTTTGCAAATTATTTATCGTTATATCTAATTACAACTGACTTTAAGATCAATTATATTGAGCTATATTATGCTATCTTTGGCGCCTTGGAGTATATCAGAGATTCAGTTCCCCCCCCCCCCCGTTTAATTGTTACTTTTAGCGATCGACTCCCAATCCACCCTCGCCTTATTGAGCTCCAGGCGCCAGTCCTCTCATCGCAAACTAATCTTTGACTCTCAGTCCATCCTCCTCCTCCGCTCTCGTGGGTATACAGTACACTCAGTGGGTCCCTTCCCACACAGGCATACCAGGAAACACCGTGGTGGATGCTGCAGCCACATTTGCACATAACACGTCCACAGTTGAGTCCTATCCCCTTGATTTCTCCACTTTCTCTTCACACATATTTCACTCTCTCTATGTCTCTTGGAATGCAGCCATCCCTGCTGTGCTCCACTCCACTTCCCTCTCTGCCTATCGCTCTTCCTCTCCACTCCCGTGGGCGCGGTCTCCTTGCCGTGCCCTGGATACGTCATTAACCCGACTGCGTCTTGGCCACTCCACCCTCAACGTCGACATATCTTCCGCATCAACTTGACCTTAAGCCCCTCCTGCCCCTGGTGCCTCAACGTGGACGAGACCATCCTCCACTTTTTCCTCAGCTGTACCCGATATTACTCTGCCAGGGCCTCTCTTAAAAGTCCTCTGTAGCCCAAACTATGTCCTAGAGACTTCTACCTGGTGCCATTCGATTTCTCTCGACGAGCAGCTTCTATACAGGATTTTGGTGTCCAATGTTGGTCACCCTACCTAATCAAGGACATACTTTACAGACTATTGAGAGGGTGCAGCGAAGAGCAACCAAGATGGTCCCAAACCTAGAAGAATTACCCTACGAAGAAAGGTGTAAGCATCTTGGCCTCCAGACACTAAGTGACCGCAGAAAAAGAGGGGACATGATAGAAACATACAAACTTCTACACGGCTTTGAGAACATACCATACACCAGGTTCTTCCAGAAGAATAACAACCACCTACGGGGCCACTCGCTGAAACTCTCCAAACCAGACCACTGGAGAACGACACTGAAGGGGAATTGGTTCTCTATCAGTCATCGACGAGTGGAACGCACTCCCAGAGAGTGTGGTTACAGCGCCAACGATTGCCACTTTTAAAGCCAGATACGACAAACATAATAACATAACCTAGTTAATATTGGCTGACCAGTCTTTGGAGGTGGGGTTCACACAAGAAGCCTGCTTCTTAATTCCCCACTATCATTCAATAGGTAAGCATGGTCGTAGATTGCAATTTCGACCAGCCATTCGCCCAGAATAAAAAATATTTTTTCCAAAATCCCTGGGTTTCAGCCCAGGCAAATTTTTGCATTTGGCGGGCGACTTTCGAATTTCGAGTTTTCATGGGTATATATGGATTCGTCTCGTCATTACGATTCCAACGGTATGTGATTTTTTTAATTTTGACCAATTTTTAGGCCCAATAGGCCTATTTTAAAGTTTAAAAACTCCATAGACGAGCTATCTATGTATGGATTTTGTTCAAATGTGTACCATAAGTTCACTTTGACACGCTGAATCGAATGGCGCAAACAGAATTGAAATCTGACAATTAGTTTAGGATTTCGATTTTGACTTTGCCTTCCTGGAGGGCCCAGGGGACCGTTGTTTGGACTTTAAAAGTCCTCTGTAGCCCAAACTATAAGTCCTAGAGACTTCTACCTGGTGCCATTCGATTTCTCTCGACGAGCAGCTTCTATAGGTTATGTATGTATGTATATACTCAGGCACATACTCCATTGCTGGGGGTGGCCGACACGAGACAAAGCCCGGACAGAAGCAATACTTAAAGTTCCTATTCTCAGGGTCCGAGACCACTTTCGCGTTCCCTCGCCCCTTTCTCTGTCTCATTGAGTAGGAGAATTTTACAAGGGGGAGGAGGATTGAAAAAGTCTGCACTGCAGACATTTGGGCATGTCTCCTAATGGTGTAGCCTCTATTCACCTAGCAGTATAAATAGGAACCTGGTATAAGTGGACGAAGTTGTGACGTCCCATCTGGGGTTGGTGATCGGTTACAAGGTGAGATGGGTATCGTACTGGTCAACCTAAGCCTTCGGGTGAGACTGGTACCATAGTGAGAATGGTACCGTACAGATTAACCCTAAGCCTTCGTTTCCAGATGTCGCCAATTGGCTAAAATACAGACTACACACACATCCACAGCCATTCCAACGATACATAAACACTTACATGCATTTCACACAATATATTCCCAGTTAAGGAGGCGCGATAATAATGAGCTTAGCTCGCATTGCGTGGATTCCCCTTGACGAACAAGCAAGTGAGTGAGTGAGTGAGGTATGAGCTAGGCCTCTTGCTTTTATTAGCTCATTACATTACTTTGGTGGTGTAATGGTTAAGGTGTCTAAAAATCTGTGTGATAACCCTGGTTCGAATCCTGGTGGATCACATATATATGCTTTCATTAATTTCATTGGGGGTGTTTGGTGTTGTGGTGAAATTAATAGCATAGATTAACTAATTAGGTCAATCTAGAATATACAATAAATCTTATACTGTATAACTGCCTTGATAGTGTGATGGTTAGTGTTTAAAATCTGTATGTGGTAACCCAGGTTCGAATCCCGGTGAATCACATGCTTGCTTTCATTTATTTCTTTGGGAGGTGTTTGGTGTAGGAGTGAAATTAATTTAAATAGATTGAATAAGGCTGAAACATTAGAATATACTGTGGATTAAGATAATAACTCTTACATTTATAACCTAACAGTGGATAAAGTAAAATGCGTAATAAATTGAAAAAAATATATAAATACTTTATTTTTCATATTTTAAAGCAATTTACAAACATGTCTTTGAATTAAATTAATCTATCACACCCTATAAAAAATATGTAATGTAAATCACATCAGCGGTCTTCTTTTCTGTACCGTAAACAAGATGTATGTACTCAGGCCCATTCCCCACTTTTCCCTTTTTCTTTTTTCCTTTTTTCTGGAGGTGGCCGACTCAAGACAGAGCCCGTAAAAAGGTACAAACAATTAATTACACATCAGCAATGACATCACCATCACCACATTTCAGGGGAGTAGTGCTTGGTTTTTGGTCTATGTATTTATTGACTAATATATTTTCAAGTTTCCTCGCTAGACCTTCATCGATCTTAAAAAAAAAACACTCCCTAGATCCCTTTTCAAGATAAATTTGTACATTTTTCAGTAGAAAAATGTCCCAGCCAAAAGCCGGTTCGTTCTATAATTACAGGCTCGCTGTCGTTCGCCAGGAAAAAATCGACACCTAAATGGCACAAAAGGTCTTAATATTGACAAAGAACTGAGGCAAAAGGTCTGAAAATCACCAAACTAACGGAATGAATGTCTTGAAACCTCAAAACTATATGCTAAACATGAGGGAGAAGGAGGTCCAGAAAAAGCGAGTAGTACCCCCTTAAGTATTATCGAGGGTTTTGATTGTTCTTGCTTTAGCTTGCCATCTAATCTATAAAATCCCCCCCCCCCCCTTGACAAGTAAATTTAAAAAAAAAAACATTTAAGGGGGAGGTAGTCACTTTTTCTGGACCCCTTCTCTCTCATGTTAAGCATATCAGTTTTGAGATTTGAAGACCTTCGTTCCGTTAGTTTAGCGATTTTGAGACCTTTTACCCCATTTCTTTGTCAATATTAAGACCTTTCATTCCATTTAGGTATCTATTTTTTTTCCTCGTGAGCGATAGTGAGTCTGTAATTTTAGAAGGAACCGGCCTAATTGAAAAATGTACAAATTTATCTTGAAAGGGGCTCTACGGGGTGTTTTTTTTAAGTTTGATGGAGGTCTTTAGCGAGGAAACTAAAAAATAAAGTTAATATATAATTATATAGACCAAAAAACCAGCAGTAGCCTACCCCCTTAAAGCTATCTATCTATATGCTCAGGCCCAATCCCCATTTTTCCTTTTTTTTGTTTTTGTTTTTTTCTTGGGGGTGGCCGACTCAAGACAGAGCAAGAACAGGAAAACACAAAACACAAGACAAAACAGCGAACAAACACAGACAAAACACAACATTCACACACATCTTAAAGCTAAATAAATCAATTTGAAAACAAAAGAAATGTTGCTAAAAATGGGAAAAAGCAATGGAAGCTCTCTCTAATAATTAACCCCTTTTATACCGGCGACGTCTTTTTAGGTTTATTCTAGCTGTATTCAGACGATTTGTGTAGTTTAACCCTTTCACGTATTTATGACGCAAGAGGTTGCCAGATTAGCAATAAGAAATAGAGTTCTCTCACTCTTATAATTACCTCTCCAAAACTAGTTTTCTGCCACAGCTAACTCAAAAAACAACTGCAGAGGTTGAAGTAACTAAACTAAAGGTTGCTAAATACCCCTGATGGTAACAAAGGCTTTAAAGTATCCCTAATAGGCTCAAAATTGCGTCAAGAGCGTGAAAGGGTTAAGAAGGATCTGTGGTAGAAATAATGGTTAAGTGAGATAGTTCAAAGCCTGTTAATACAATTCCATAGGACATCTTGGGGGTTATTTAATTACAGAATGTTTAACTCCTGTACCGGCGACATCTTTTTCACTATATTCTGGCTACTATTAACCCCTTGAAGCTCTGACCCGTTTTAGCTTAGCAGTATATTTTTGGCCATCATTAGACGATTTTATGCAGCTTAGGAAGGATCTGTGGGTATTAAAAGGGTAAAGACTATCTCAATCAACCCTCTGACTTCCATTTTTCCCTTGCCCCTCAACTTTCTCTTCATAATTGCTGAGGGACACAGGGCCCTGGGTGGGGCTTTGGTTTCCCGGGCGTTTCCGCACCCTCCTCAGCTCCCCGCCATGGAGTGGCTTCGGTCACCCAGGCTTTATTATGGTCGGCGGGGAGGATTCTGTGGGGGCGCTCGGTTATGGCCTTGGCCTTGCTTGGGGCCTTGGGGCTGTTCGGCCAGGCAGCTTGGGGAACACCAACAACAACAACAACCCTCTGACTTCCATATACCGTTTCTAATCTGATTAAAATCATCTAATAATAGCCAGAAAACATAAGTAGAAGTGCGTCATCGATCCTCAAGAGGGTTAAACAATATTATTCGGTTTAAAAAGGGCCTCAAGCAATTAACCCTTTCAGTATTTGAGGAGGACTTTTCCCTTTATCTTCTTATTACTGTAGGCTATACAGGATTTATTAGGCTTAGAAAGAATCTCTGGCAGTCTGGGATAATTCAATTGAGATAGATTTGTTTTCCTTTTCATGACTAGAGGTCTTTTTCAAACTGCATAAAATTGTTTAATGTTAGCCAGAATTGTTACGAAGTGCATCATCATTTTGGGAGGGTTAATAAAAAAAGTCTAATGATGTCCAGAAATACAGTAATGTCAAGATAAATCATTGTGAGGAAGAGTTAAAATTACTTCCGCTATAGTCCGATATATTTCAGCTAAAGGTAAAATTAATCCCTTAATTTATTAATGTAAAGTTCGTTGGCACTACCTATAAATACAAACAATTGTTTAATGATAGCCTATATTCATATTTTTTCACCAACCAACTTTACTTCTAAACTCAATTAATGAAATCAACATGGGGCACTCCAAGGACTCGAACCTAGGATACTCACACCAAAATTCTGCGCATTTATGCATTACGCTATCAAGACAGTTATACCAAGTGGCTAGCGATACTTTTTTTTAGCCAGACGCCTTAATTCCCGAGAAGGGGTGGCCATGAATATTAGGCGTTTGTCACGAATCGCTATGTCAAGTTGCCCGGGTTTGACATCTACCAATAACATTTTGACCGCACAGGCTCGATCCGCCAACCCTTTGAAAAGCAGCCGACGCTCTACTGACTATGCCACGGCTCGCGATACAAAAACATATATATTACTGTCTAGTAAATTGAAGTACAGTATGTATAGTCAAGAACACATAAGAAAACGGGAGTCTGCAGAGCCGATTGGACCACACAAAGCAGATCCCTTTCACACCCAACACAATTTACACTGTTGACTCCAGTGTCTCCATATATACATATATATAATTATACTTTATTCCAGTGTCTCCATATATACATATATATAATTATACTTTACATATATACATACATTAAAGATTGATATACACGTGAGTAGGGCAGTCTTTTTGTTCACCTAATGGTGGCATTCCATACAGCCCGGTCTTTGGCGTCCCTCTTAATCGGTCCTTTGGCTGCGAGATCAGTTTGTACCACCAGATCTCACGTCTTTCTTGTCTACCTCTCCTTGCGACTCCCTCCATGTGCATAGAGTTGCTTTTCTTAACACAATTATTCTCCTCAATCCTTTCCACATATCTATTAAGGGACACCCCGTTCTTAACATTAATCCTCCATTACAAAACCCAATGCATTAGAATACTGTACACTAATGAAGGCATATGGTCCTCTCGGGATTCAAACTCGGGACACCACACCCAGAACATAAGCATCTAAACCATTACACCAACATACTCCTAGGCATCTCCTCGCTATTAAGCTGGTATCACACGAGCGCTTTTTCACTCAACATTTATTTCTTACAGTTTCTTACAGTTTCTTACAGTTTCTTACAGTAGATCCTCTGGAAAAAGGCAAACTATGCCTGTATATCCAGCTCAGTACCAGTACTTGCACTGCTGCGGTCGTTCACGGTGTTGGCGGCGGCGGTAGCAGACGCAACATTTTTACTATTCTGTATTTTTGTTTTATAATCAAACTTCAAATCTTGTCTTCCCCATGCTTTATCAAGATTACTTTCAAACTCCCTTATTGATTCGGAATCGACTACATACTGGGGCAGTGCGTTCCACTCATTTACCACTCTATCACAAAATGAGTTCTTTGCCTTCTCAAGCCTATTTCTTTCTTTGTAAATTTTCTTAGAGTGTCCTCTCGTTCTTGTTCCCTCCCGCATCAAGAAGATACCTTCACACACATCCTCATCGTACTTTCCTGACACTATCTTAAAAGTCTCTATCATATCCCCTCTCTTTCTCCTATATGCCAGTGTCGGAAGCCCCAGTGTCCTCAACCTCTGCTCATAGCCCGCGTTCTTCAACGTTGGTACCAGCTTGCTAGCTCTCCTCTGCACTTTCTCCACTGCTTCTATATCCTTTACCATATATGGAGCCCACACCTGGTTTGCATATTCCAGGTGCGGCCTAACCAGCGCTGTATATAGATTCCTGAAGATTTCTTCGTCAAGTGACACAAATGTCCTCCTTATCAGCCCTACAATTCTATTGGCTTTGTTTATCTTTTCCGCTAAATGTTCTGAGAAATTTAACTTATTGTCTATCACTACTCCTATATCCTTTTCTGCACTCACTTCCTCCATCGCTTCATACATACTGTATCCTACCTTGTCTATCTTGCTGGTCCCAATCCGCATATACTTGCATTTTTTTGGATGAAAAGGCATTAACCAATGCTCAGACCATCCCTTCATGCCCTCCACATCTCCTTGAAGCAAACCCATATCTTCCTTATTCCTCACTCTTCTATACAGTTTAGTGTCATCCGCATACAGGTATACCTCACTTCCATTAGTTATAACTTCAGGCAAGTCGTTGATAAATATAACGAACAGCAGTGGTCCCAACACAGATCCCTGAGGTACCTCACTTGTAATTTCCCTCCACCCCGAGCCTATTCCATTCACCAGTACCCTCTGTCTCCGATCTTTCAGGAAGGCTTCTATCCATTTCACACATTTCTCCCCTATATTATAGCTTCTAACTTTCTCTATTAACCTTTTATGTGGGACCTTATCGAAGGCCTTCATAAAATCGCAATATACCACGTCTATTACATCACCATCTTCTAGAATTTGCATCCAATCATCTACCACCTTAATTAGCTGTAGTACCGTCGACCTCCCCGGCAAGAATCCGAACTGTCTCCCACTGAAAAGTTGGTTTGACTTCATATGATCCATTATTCCTTCTCTAATTACCGTTTCCATTAGTTTACACACAACACTTGTCAAACTGACTGGTCTATAATTCCCTGGGTCATTTCTCTTTCCCTTCTTAAATATAGCTGTTATGTTCGCCTCTCTCCAGTCCATCGGGATTTGTCCTGTATTAAACGATACCTCAAATAACATTTTCAATGGCTCTACTAACATCTCCCCTCCTTCCTTTATGATTCTTGGGTGTATCCCATCCGGTCCCGGTGACTTACTTCTGTTCATTTTTTCTATAGCCCTTCTTATTCTAGCATGGGAAAACTCTACTAGTTCCAGCGCCGGTGCCTGTTTGATGGGAATAGTAGGCACTGCATCCTCCGACTCCACTGTTAGTACCCCCCCAAAGTATTTCCCCAGCACCTCTGCTTTCTCCTTATCAGTCTCCGCTCTATTCCCACCATTCAACCCCCCCACCAGCTCTGGGATCCCTACTCTTCTTGTTAACTTTTCCTGAATGTACTTCCAGAATATTTTTGGATTATCCTTCACATTTCTAGCTATCTCTCTCTCCCTCTCCTTCACCCCCCTCCTTGTTTCCCACCTTATTTTATTGTTTATTTGTCTGCGTTCCAGATCCACTTCCTTAGCCTCTATACTAGACCCCCTGTTCTTTTTTAACAATTTTAATCTTTCCCACAATCGTTTCTTTCTTCTAATCAATATCCAAAGCTTTCTTTTCATTGGCAATTCTGGGTTAGTTCTTTTCCTCAATTTTGTTTTATCCTTATATTCCCTTACTGGTACACTTTTGGATACAGCATTCTCCAGTTTGACTCTAATTTTCCTCCACATTCCTTCAGCGTCTTCACCGTTCAAATATTCCCCCCAGTCAATGTCCAAACACCGTCTCAGCAGCTCATAATCTGCTCTATCATACATGTATATTTTTCTATTGCTTCTATTATCCCTCTCCGATTTAATGTTACAACTAAAGCTTATACAGGCATGGTCACTACGACCTATAGGGCTATCCACATTAACATGTTCCACTATATCCTCTTCATTGCTAAAAATCAAATCAAGTACACTCCCCTGCGTCCCATCTCTATATCTTGTCATTTCTACAATATGTTGCGTTAAAAAACAATCTCTCACTTTCTCTATAAACTTATTTTCCAGGCTACCCTGTCCCGCTGGAGTAGTACAATTTGCCCAGTTGATCCTTGGCAAATTGAAATCTCCAATCAAAATTTTATATTTGTTCTCTCTATTATCTATCTCCTCCATTGCTTTCAGTAGGTTATCACCCTCTCCCCTGCTATTATTTGGGCTTCTATATATAGAGGCAATTAGAATTGATCCTCTTACACATTTTACTTCAATACACAAATACTCACAATACTGCTGTCTCATATCCACCTCATTAACCTTGAGCTCTTTTCTTACATAAATAAACAGTCCTCTTCCAACCTCTGCTCTAATAGCATTTCTCTCATATAACTCAAAACCCTCCAAACTATATTCCACCAGTTCCCTTTCAATTCTAACATTTTTTGGTCTTACTTCCTGTAGGGCTATGACATCAGGTTTTTCCTCTTCATCCTGCAACCTACATATCAGTTCTCTTTTCTTGTCCTGAGTAAACACATCCACATTACTAAACATAATCCTTAATCCATCTACCATTCCTTCAGCAATTACACCATCCCGCTCCTCCAGTCCGTACCCTACTCCCCTGTTAGCACTACTGGGTCTGCCTCTTTGTCTCCTGTCTCTCCCTGTGACACCTCCACCCCGTTCTCCTCCTCCGTCACAACTCTCATCACATTCTCTCCCCTCCCTGATCTCCCCCTCCTTTCTACTCTTATAAACCACTTCCTCACTTTTCCGTCCCTCACTCTCCAGTAAAAATTTCTCCTATCCTCCTCATCCAACTTTCCATTATTTTCATCAGCCTTTTCTTGTAATTCCTTAATTTGTTTCCTTTGTTCTATACTCAAATCCTTCTTTAGTCTTATGTGTTTCAGTTTATCATTTGTATTTAGCCTCCAACTAAAATTTGTCACAGTCTCCGCCACTACCCTAGTTTTAAACTGTACCCTTATAGGTCTCATCTCCCCTTTTATATCTACCTATCCTACTGATCTCCTCCACCTGCCCTTCCCATCCATATTCGTCCTCATCCACACCATTCAAGACCTCCTTCACTGTCTCCATATCCCTCACTTTTCTCACTCCATTATCATTCATATGAGTCTCTATATCTCCATACAAGATAACACCCCTATCCCTGTCCATGGCCTCCCTCACGACACTCTCCTTGTTCTTCATGACCCCTACAACTGCACTCTCAAAACGTTTTTTGGTCATATTCATTTCTTCCTTTTGCTCTTTCATAATATCCTCCAAATCCTTGACTTTTTGTTTACCTACCACCGTCCATGCAGTCGACTCCTTTACTTCCGTGAAACGTCCTTCGTATTCCTTCAGCTGCTCCTTCAATGCCATATTCTCGCCTCCCAGTTAATCTACCCTTTTCAATACCATCTCTAGGCTCTCATTAACTGCCAAAAAAGGCCTGCATTCACTTCCTTCGCTAGGCCTATTCCCTTCCCCACCTATCACACCACACATTACACACAGTGCCTTAACTTTCTCACCAATATCCCCCTTCCATTTCTCCGTATCACTCATCCACTTTTCCAAATCCTTCACAACAATACTAACCTCTTCTAACTTCTTATCTGTGCTCTTAAATCCCCGAAAACGTTGTATCATTCCTTCCGCCTCCGTCAAACCCGAAATTCCCTCTGCCATGTTTGTTTACAAACTCAACAACTCACACCCCTACCACTGTCCCGTCACTACACACTCTTATTACACTATATATCACCCCTCCACCACACCAATATATCCTCCAAACCTTCACTAAATCCTTCCTCTTCTTGTTAGCCCCGTATGCACTCGATATCCTTGAGTTAATTGACTATTCCCATAACATATGCCGGAGCCTCAAACTTGCGTCCGCCTTCCGCCATGGTGTGCCGCCAACTCAATACTGGTCTGGCAGCTTATGAGGTCAACATTTAGAATATTTTGGTCACCTAAATTTATCTAGCAACAGTCTAGTTTCCGATACCAGTGCAAAATAATTCAGAAATGTTGATCATCGAATGTTGACTATAAATGCTCTCGTGTGATACCGACTTTACTCTCAATGCCTAAGTGCCCTCGCTAGTATACACCATTGTACAGTACTGTACATTTAACACAAGTGCTATACTGTATAACCTCCATTTTAGTCGTAGGGAGAGCCCTTTCGGCATCGTAAAGAAAGGTCGAGTCTCTTGTGTAAACCTATAGCCTTATCCCTCAATACCTTCACACACAACAAAGCCACTCCAACAACTTCGTCTCTCTCCAACACTCCTTCTCCCCTCTCTAGCCTACACTTCAGAAAAAAAGGATAGTAGAAAGTAGCTATGAGGTGCCGTTGTAAAGGCTTATCCCTCAATACCTTCACCTGACTTGACCTGGCATAAGTTTTGTGTTCTTTTATTTCAAAGTTTCATTAGATTAAAGCGGTTTCCACATATCGATTTTGATTAGTTCTTTTGCCTTTATATCGTCTCGTCCTCGTTTTGGTTTGTACAGTATATTTTGCAAGTTTTACATTATTATAAATATTTTACCTTCACTGTTGAGGGCGGTGTTTTCTTAGATTTGGAAGTCACTTTAATAATTTAGGATCAAATTTGTAGAGAACTTTCATGACCATTGCCTTCTTACGACAGACTTTGTGAGCGGGAGTGTTTCTGAGCCGGTCAGTTGCTATTTTGAGGGTCTCCACAAACTGGACGGCATAGTGACCGTCAACTTCATTACTCACCTGATTCATCAAACTCTGGGCATCCGGGAAGTTACGGGGATACGGAGACAGATCCAGAACTTGGTTCACATGGGTCATCAAGTCCAAATACTTAGAGACCACTCTGCCTTTCTGACTTCGAATCCTTTGCTCGGTCCTGTCATCATCAACCATGGTTACCACTTTGCCTTTCTGACTTTGAATCCTTTCCTCGGTTTTGTCATCATCAACCACCACCACTTTGCCTTTCTGACTTCGAATCCTTTCCTCGGTCTTGTCATCATCAACCACTGTGTCAATTTTGTTTGATTGGGGAGTATGTTTGGGTTCGTCGGACGACACCAAAATTGAATCTACTTTTACATCTTTCTCAGCTATTAATTGATTAACTTTAATCTCCATTGTGTGGCAACTGAGTGGGTGTCCACATGTGTGATTTTTACACTTGAAATACTTGGGGTATGTTTGCTTTTGACCCTGGAAGGTAAAGGTTAATGGAGAAAATTCAGAGAAACTTGTAGGGACTGCACAGTTCTTGTCACATCCAAGACACTTGATAACATGGGGAGTCACTTTTAGCTTCTCCTTTATATGAGAGTATAATGCATTTCTTATATCTCCCGAGCTATATTTCTTTGACGTGGCAGTGATAACCTTATACTGAATCTTCCCCAGGGATGTCATTAATTCTGCTAGCTTTGAAACTTCTCCGGGTAGGGTGCGAATGCAACTGTCAATGCGAGCCTTTCCTCCTAAGACTTTGACACTTACGGGTTGGGCCTGAAGGAGTCTAGAGAAGAAGGAGTCGTATTGAGCAATCATTGTATTCCACCTTGAGGAAAGATTTGTGACTTCATCCTTTTGAATGTCCTTGTCTCTTATGTGGGGATAAAACACAATTCCATTATCAAATTGAACGACACTCATTTGTCTCGCAACAAATTTGGATTGTAGATCTGTTGTGACAATATTGATGATATTTGCAACATGACTGCCCAACAAGTCTTCCATCTTGGTTATTATTTCTCTAACAGGAAATTTATAACCGGCCATAGGTTTCATCAAAATGATTCCATGCAAGTTGTCATCTTTGTCAATTCTATTGAAAACATTTGATAATTTCAGGTTTGCATCCTCTAAGTTTGTCAAACTCGAATCATCAATAATTGCTACATTATTGTCATGTTTCATGCCTTCCATGTTGAAGAACGTGTACTTACTATATATAGCTCTTTTCTTGTCTATCTTTGCTAAGTTACTTTCTGGCCCATCATAACTGTCATCAATGTAATTGAAATCAAATACAGGTATCTTCATATTTGTTTGTGTTTGGCCTGAACTTTCACAAACTATATCAACGGTCATTTCTTCCTGCAAGCAAAGTCTGAAGTTATTTTCAAAGCTGTTGTTGTACAAGTAGTTGAAGATGGCATTAACAAATAAGGCCTTACTCTCTCTTGTCCCCAGCAGCACAAGAGTCTTGGTTGGCCTCTCTCGAGCCGTGCCCACGGTGGCGTATTTCTTCCTCCAATGTTTTGTCATGCTATCTGGGAACACAACATGCCTCATTACCCCCTGGTCACACACAAACGGAGTCTGATCATTGAGCAGGCTGGTTACTGATGAATTGTACACTGGGTTTGCCTGTGCCTTGGATGGGTCATCACTCGGTTCTGGAATGAAATATAGTGTGATAAAATGCAAGCAGGTGACTAAATTGTTTTACATTCAGGTACATCTTGCTCATCTTTCATACAAACTTCCATTTCATTCTTCCAAATCCTTCCACAGTTCTATTGTTTGTCTGGTAGGCCTACTCTTGAAAATGTGCACACATCAATGACCTATAAAAATATGGTTGGAAAATTTATTTTTTACTATAAATATATACCGGTAGGTAGTTAACTAGTTATATAATAGCTTAGGGATGCCAGATTGGTGTGGTGTGGTAGTTGTTGGTTATGGTTAGAAAATATTACTAGGTAGCTATAACATAACTAAAGTGTGTAAGATGGATGTGGTGTGGTAGTTATAAGTTATGGTTGGACAATATTACGAGGTAGTTATAACATCTATATACTGTACTCAGGTACACATCCCACAGCTGGGGGCGGCCAACTCGAGACAGAGCCTGAACAGGGAAAAAACCCCACACACACACACAAATTCACACAATTTAGGTCGCCCAGGAAAAGACCAAGAGACCAAGGCCCATTTGGGGTCTCCAACAAGATTCCCAGGTCCCAGACCTCTCGGAGAGGTTCCGGTCTCAGCAGGCAAACATGCAGTATATAAGATGGGTGTGATGTTGTAGTTCTAAGCTCAAGGAAAAGGTTAATTGGGACGGGTTATCAACCCTCAATTCGCGGCGACCGTCATATGACGGGAGAGAGAAAATTGGCCATCTGTACGTGCCCATCATATGACGGACGCCATTTTGAGGCTATTATGAGGGATGAGAGAGAGGCCATGGCAGGCGTTGGAGAAACGATAAGCGGCCTTGAACCGCTTGCCACGGGGCCGCAGCCTACACGGAGACCCCACACAGACCTCGCAGCCTCGCTCTCTCACACACCCTCCAAAACCACAAAATTGCCAATAATTTATCGAAATTGCCCTTCGGTTGCACGAGCGTTGCAAGATAACCAGATATCGTACAGGGATGATTCATGTTTCATTGGAAAGCTCTATCTTTGCACTTTCATGGATATATAATTTGTATTATGCTCTGGCTCTTGCTTATGCATGAAAAAGAGCATGGAAGGAAGGTTTTTGTCGGTAAATATACCTCCCCACCCCGGTTGGGAGTCAAAGGATCTGTCTCGTTTGGGCCAATAGGTCTGTTACAGATTTCAGTTTCATGTTCTTAAAATACAGTTCAATATACAGTATTATTATTTAAGTTCGTTATATTATT
This sequence comes from Paralithodes platypus, assembly GCA_032716605.1. Lineage (NCBI taxonomy): Eukaryota > Metazoa > Arthropoda > Malacostraca > Decapoda > Lithodidae > Paralithodes > Paralithodes platypus. Next base: position 372,610 of record CM064565.1, on the reverse strand, counting down.
TAAACCCAATTCAGTGTGCTATTAACTTTGTTAATTTACACATTGCCAAGACTGATATTTTGCTAGAGCTGGTATAGCCTACCCTTTCTTTTCAAATTACACAGTATTCTAGTCTTTCTGACCTGTTGCTTACACGATATTAATCCTCAATACTTTGGCTAATTTGGCTATCATTAGATGCTTTACCTCATCTTGGAAGAACCTGTGGGAATCAAAGAGACACCAAGCCAAGCAAGATGTAAATCCAGTACTGGTACCTGCCACCGCTCAAGTGCCCCACATGGCCTCGAAGAAAGTCGACGCTGTCCAGGATACAAATTCAGCCCCTGCTTTTTTAGAATTAATGGTGGGGGTGAAAAGGACCCTCGACATGCTAACGAAAGCCATGGAGTCACAAGCGTCCATAATCAGCACACACCTAATGGGCAATCAACACAACTATGTCCCAACACATACCCAAATGTTTCCATGGCTAAATGCCATGAAATCATGCTAGAAAATGCAATGATGGGCAATATTCAAGGTCTATTCCCTAAGACAAATAAAAGCAAAATCCCCTTCATTGCTGAGCTTGCCGAAGAAAATGACCTAATGTTCATTGCCCTAACAGAGACTCATCTCAAAAGTGAGGTGAGTGATGCAGAAATAATAGTGGCAAATTACACCTCCTACTGAGCAGATCGTGAAAATAGAAGCCATGGTGGAGTCATCACATATGTAAGAAATGACCTAGCCTCAGATACAAAACCAATACTAGTCTACTCTGATACTCAAGTAGAAATGCTGGCTCTCCACATTAAGTCACTCAATGTAATTATTCTCAATTGCTATCGCCCCCCATCATGCACCCTTGAAAGTTACAATAATTCACACAGCAGAATCGACAAGCTAATCGATGATATGCCAACCCCAACACCAGACATCATCATCTGCGGAGACTTCAACTTTCCTATCATCCATTGGCCAGAAGGAAAGGTCTCAGGAGGTACCAAAGAGGAGCAAGCACAAGCCAGGCTTCTCCTTAAACTCTCTGACAAGCTTTTCCTCACACAACTGATAACCAAGCCTACCAGAGTCAATAACACACTCGACCTCCTCTTCACTAACAACCAGGATATAGTTGCCGACTACTCAGTGGAGAAGACAATATTCTCTGACCACAGCCTTGTAACTATACACACTATGTACAGGAAGGCTGGGGCTCAAGCTGAAACTGTAACTCCGCCAACAAAACCAACAAACCCATTCTCAAATTTGAACTTCTTCAGTGAAGTAATTGACTGGGTAAATCTCCAAACTTCCCTCTCCCAGACAAATTGGGACCTGATCCTCCATGACAAGGATCCAAATGCCATGCTTGACACCATCCTCAGCACCCTACTGAAGGAGTGTCAGCATCACATTCCCCAAAGGAGGAAACCTTCCAACGCTCGGCACCTCAAAATCCCGAGGGACCGAAAAATCCTAATGCAGAAAAGATCATCACTCAACAAACAGCTCAATAACACCCAAAACAAAACGAGGAAGCTTGCACTATCTACCAAGATTGCAAGCATAGAAACTCAAATTAAAGCATCCCATGAGCGTCAAAAGCAAAGAGAGGAAGATCGTGCAGTACTGAACATCAAGCGGAACCCCAAATTCTTTTACAGTTACTGCAGGCGCTTCTCAAAAATTAAGACGCAAGTGGGGCCATTAAGAACAGAGGATGGTGAAGCTGTAAACGACCCCAAAGATGTATGTCGGATCCTGCAAACACAGTACGAGAATGTCTTCAGCACACCACGGCCAGCAACTGCAATCCAGGACCCCAAAGCTTTCTTCACGGAAGACACTCCACAACCGACTCGACTAAGTGATATTGAACTGACTGAGGCAGACCTACGAAAAGCCATCAAAGAAATGAGAACGAATGCAGCTGCTGGTCCTGACGGAGTACCAGCCATACTACTGATTAAATGCTGTGATGCCCTGATTCCTCCTATCTGCAAGCTTTGGAGACACTCAATGGACACAGGCACAATTCCATCCTCACTAAAACAGGCCATCATTACTCCAGTCTACAAGGGTGGTGAAAAGAGCCTGGCGAAGAACTATCGACCGGTAGCTCTAACATCCCACCTCATCAAGATATTTGAAAAAGTCCTGAGGAACAAGCTTGTCAACTTCCTGGAGAAAAATGGCCTTATGAACTCCAGCCAGCATGGCTTCCGGAAAGGCAGATCATGCCTTTCGAAGCTCCTGGCACATCATGACTGGCTACTCCACAGGCTTGCAGAGGGAGAAAATGTGGATGTCGTGTTTCTAGACTTTGCTAAAGCATTCGACAAGGTGGATCACGGCATCCTCCTTCACAAGATTAAGAAACTCGGCATCCAAGGCAAAATAGGTGTGTGGCTGCACAGTTTCCTCTCCGCAAGAACGCAGACTGTTGCTGTTAAGGGCCACACATCTGAAAAGTCCCACGTCATTAGTGGAGTACCCCAGGGATCAGTATTAGGACCTCTGCTCTTCCTTTAGGAGTAAAGTTGGTTGGTGGAGAGAACATAATAATTATACTGATAGGGGACATTGGTGATGGAGTTGGTCAATCAGTTATCTCTTCCTTTGCTGACGATACGAACATAAGTCGTGTCGTAAGAAATGAAGAGGATATTCATAATCTCCAGGATGACCTCGACAAAATCTACAAATGGGCAGACGAAAACAACATGACCTTCAACGAAGAAAAGTTTGAAGCGTTACGATGTGGCCCGAAACAAACCCTCAAGGACACCACCAAACTACTCACTGCAGGCGGCCACGACTTCACCCCCAAGCCACATGTGAGATGCCTAGGTGTGCAATTGTCCGACGATGCCACATTTCAACACCACATTTCTGCAGCTGTCAAGAAAGCCAAGGGAATGGCCGGATGGATCCTACGGACGTTCAACTCCAGGGAACAAGAAACAATGCTAACTCTCTGGAGGTCTATGGTACAACCCTTCCTTGACTACTGTAGTCAACTATGGTCGCCACACAAAAAGGGGTACATACGAGATCTTGAGTCCGTCCAGAGGTCCTTCACTAGAAACATTCGGGGGATGAAGGACCTTAGCTACTGGGACCGGCTCAAGAAGCTAGGGCTGTACTCTCAGCAGAGAAGGCGAGACAGGTACTGCGCAATTTATGTGTGGAAAATCCTGGAGAAGCTGGTTCCAGATCCAACTGGTAATGAACTCCAGGAAAAACAAAATGGTCGGACTGGAAGGAAGTGTGAGAGGAGATCCCTCCCAACACAGGCACCAGAACGAGTGAGATCCCTCCTCGCGTCCAGCCTAGGCCACAATGGACCAAAAAATTTCAACTCGCTGCCCAAGGAAGTGCGAGACATAGTAGGTTGCCCGGTAGACAGGTTCAAAGGGTTATTAGACAAGTTTCTAAAGACCCTCCCAGATGAACCACCAGTGTCTGGATACACTGCTAACTGCCGGGCGGCCTAAAACTCTATACCGGACCAGACGGACCTCCTTCGAAGGGACGCACGGGACGGACGCAGCGGTGGCGGACCACGACTGTGAGGACGGGACCTCTAGACGACTTCAAGTAAGATTCAAGTAAGAATCAGAAAATATATTTAGATAGCTTGTACCATTTTAATTCCAGGAGGTCCTTTCTAAGCTGACTAAAATTGTTTAATGGTAGCTAGAATTAAACAAAGAAATGCATCATTAGATAATGAAAGGGTTAAAACAAAATTGGGGAGATTGTAGGCATCAATCTAGCAGGGCAGTACCCAGGGGAGGCCACATTGGCATATAAGGAGTTGCTGGAACTCCGGTTTCATTTGCCTGGCTTCCCCCACTAGCTGTTTCTATTTGTACCTCACCTACACAGTGAGTATAAGTAATCCAGCTAAGTCTTACAAACACCACCTATTTTTTTCAATACACTAACAAGCACACCACACTTCTTTCCAACACACCTAAATTACCTCTAACATACCTTAATTGATTTTGGCTCTCTATTGCTCTTTCAACCTGGGGGGAGGCACTTGTTACAGGCAGCTTTGCCTTTTGTCTCCTTCATACATATAGGAAACATAATTAAAGGATATCACAAGGACAAACACTGGTGCATCTCTCTCTCTCTCTCAGCCCTACACTTACGTTTGCTATAAGTGTAAGCGTTGTGTTGTGGAGGTACTGGTGTGGTGAAGGTGGCAGTAGCATCAGCCTTCAGCAGTAGTCCTTCAGCTACTCCTTCACCATACAGCTGTGATAGACTCCCCTGCACTCGACACCTGGCACACAGTTACAAGGGTCATAAGGTTACAATTTGTCTTGATAGCGTAATGGTTAGTGCAAGGAATTTCGGTGTGATTATCCTAGGTTCGAAAACTTGGAGTACCACATGTATTCATTACAAGGGTCATAAGGTTACAATTTGTCTTGATAGTGTAATGGTTAGTGCAAGGAATTTCGGTGTGATTATCCTAGGTTCGAATCCTTGGAGTACCACATGTATACTCATTAGTTTCATTGATTTCATTAATTAGGTTTATTTGTAAGTTAATTGCTGGGTTCGTGATAATATGAATTTAATTATAATGTAAAACTTGCAAAATATACAAACCAAAACAGGGGCGACACAATATATAGACAAAAATATACAAACCAAAACAGGGATGACACAATATACAGACAAAAAAACTTATCAGAATTCCAAATCAAAACAAGAACAACAATAATAATAATACAAAGGATTTCACACACATCATCATAGTGAGTTTTGGTGATCTACTGATTTTGACTACTAACTTTGCATTAGGCTGTAGGAGAGGCATCAGCAGAGGATCGAAGGTAGCGGCGGTGGTGGTGGTGGTGGTGGTGTGTGAGGGCGGTTGATGGTGCCACTGCTTTAACACCACTCGGCACGTCTTCTCCGAGAGCACCTTCAACAGCCGGTCCAGATGAAGCAGGTCTTTGGGGTCTCCTTCGATGTCCAGAATCACAAATATAGGATTCCAATGAGGCAAGAGGGAAGAATAACCGGCTACCTCCGAGTTTTGTATTACAATAACAACTAATTTCTCGAAGGCGTGTTGAGTGATGTATTGACCAGTTTGCCAGTCACATTTTGTATCTGCCAATATGCTTAGCCAGCGAGCGTTTGTGGTAGCCCCTGCCTCTTCCAAAAGCTTTACCAGTTCTTTCTGTACTCCTTCCTTTGCCTCATCTTGTAAACTCAGTAGTCCTGCTAAATGTATTAAAACATTTTCATACTTCGGAATGTCCAGGGAGGCTTTGCTGAGAACTTGGAGAACATGTCTGATTATATCATTTCCAGCACAGTGTTTATCATATTCCTGATACCAGATAGTACTCTCTGTGGTTGTCAAAATAGCTGACCTTAGCGAGATATAAAAGTGTCTGTCAGTAATTGCTGTATACAAAGCTCGTGCTGCAAAGTAGTCATGGCTGTCCTTGTGGGGGAAGAACACCTGTTCTTCGCTTGTCAATCTTTTCTTAATCATCTTGAATGTCAGAAATGTGGATGCAACGTCTTTGAATTGGAAGGCATCGTCAGAAGCAAATAATTTCTTCAGTCTCTTTTTCGATGAGAACTGCAGTATGACCTCATCAAGGCTCAACGATATTAAAGCTTCTATGGAGAGATGCTTCACAAATTCTTTCAACTTTTCCTGTATCTCTTCTTCATCGATATTTCTTGCACTTTCACTTGCCAACAGGTGATAAAGTAATCTTTCTTGTAGCATTATGTACAGCATTTCATAAAGTTCTGTTACAGTGGTCACCTCGTTAATTTGTTCTGGCAAGTGCGCCCACAGGAAGACAAGAAGGACTAAATTCAGGGGAAACCTGTAGAACTCTGTTGAGTGACTGGATTTGTTGGTGTTCAGGTATTTGCTTCTGGATTTGTTGATGTATCTGATCAAGTCCTCGGTACTCTGCTTACTCTTGCCATGTTTAACCAATTGGTCATGGTAGACTCTCGCAAAATCAGCTACCTTCTTTGGTGGGATACCCGTGATTTGTAAAGTGTTTGTCTGATACTCATTAGGCACAACTGATAGGAACTTTTTAATCTGTTGTGGCCTAGTGGTGCACAAAACTGTACTTTGTGTGTCTTTGCTAAGTTGCAGTATCTCAGTCAATACTTTCCTGGAGTTGGTGTTGAGTTCATCCAAACCATCCACAATGAAGAGTATCCGTAAATCATGAATATAGCTCATGATGTCTTCAAATATGTGAAATGAGGTGCTTGGTAAAAGTCCCTTAAATAAACTCTTGAGGGAGTCAGCAAGATGGTCTCTGCACACTAAAGGCACTACTAAGTGATACGTCTTCAGGCATTGGATCTGCGAGTCAACCTTAGACCAATCACGCATTAGCCACTTGGTCAGCGTTGTTTTCCCCGAACCAGTGTCACCTTTCAGCAGAATACAGGATGGTCTGTTACCTGTAGAAGTTTCAGCCAACTTTAGGAGATCATTATGGTTGACGGTTTCATTCCTTGTGTGATCATGGTGTTCAAGTAATAGTTCTGAGTAGACCGACTCCAATTCAATAGGCGTGTCCCAACTGTCTAGAAAGGAAAATGGGCTGATAATTTGTAGCTTCTCAAACATCTTTTCTAAAGCTTTCTTCATGTTTTCCAACCACAAAGTTTTCTTATACTTTACAATTTCTGCTTCAGTCAGTGGTTGGTCCCTTATCTGATCTATGCGTTGATGAAGTTCCTTCAGGTTTTCTGCTTTAATAGCTTGATCTAAGTTGAATCTGTCACTCGTGCGTTCAACAATACTTGCCATCAGCTTACGTAGCTCCTTCATCTTCTGATCAAGCTCAACTTTGGTGAACTTTCGGAACTCGTGAAATAGAGTATTCCTCTCATCTTTCAGTTTCTTTAGCAAGTATTCAAGGCAGTTGACATTCTCGGTGTACCAAACATTACTTTCCGAATCTGCTATGTTGTTTGTACATGCAAATTGAATTGCCAAGAACACTGCTGAAACATCCAGTTCATCACATGCAGGATTAGCGATAATCTGAGTAGCGAGAATGGAATGGAATTTTTGTTTGAATAATGTATTTGATATGCCCACATCTTGCAACAAATACTCCTTGAGGTTTTTGTTGCGGTCCTTGTTAGGGCAGCCAAGGTTGAAGACTCGGTACATGAGACCTCGGCCAATATCAGTGATGAGCTTCACCAGCCGCAGCAGCTGGATTTCCTCATCACTGATGGGGAAACATGGCGCGGGTGTTGCCATCCTTGTCCAATGTATGCCGTCAGCCCTCACCTCACTTGCAGTCTGAAATATATGTATAACATAATTATGCTGTAAGAAAATATATAAATAGGCAACTCAGTATATTATACTGATTAAAAACTAGCAGAATACTTTATGCATAACTATTAAATTACAGAGTAAGTCAATACTTGGTAAAAAATAGAAAAAAAAAAAAAGGATCATAAAATAAAAGACTGGTTTCCAACAAAATTAATAAGAGATTTAATTTCTTAATGTTGAACTCCAGGAGTGAAAGAAAAAAACTAAGTTTAATGCAGGGTCATAACATTGTCATAAATATACTGTAATATGTATATGGGCAATATCGATATACTGTAATTACATTAAACGCCAGAGCAAATTATTAATCTAAATCGTCGTTGGCATCCTCGGCCATCAGCGGGAAAAGTTATAGCTGATTTTTGTGACGGTCACGGTAGAAAATGGAGTGGTAGGTTGTAATCATCAGACATGCTTTGGGACTGTCAGGTCTGTTTTCCTTCATTAATACCTTTCCATTCAATACTCAAGCTCTGCAAAAGATCGAACAAGGTCCTGAAGATGTGGTGCACATCAAGAAATAGTCCTATCTCGCCAAAATCATACATACAGGCAGATTTAGAGTGATTAGCCTGGCCTAAACTTAAGGGAGGTCTACAGCATCATATCCCTAATACCATGGCAGTTTCAATAGGTTTCACCCCTGGAATTCACCTATTTTCACAAGGCATGTTTTCTAATAACTTTCTAAATTTACACAAGTTATTCAACATGTGATACATAATTATTTTAGTGTGTTACAAGCAAAACACAACGGAAACATTAACTCTGAGCCAATGTTTATTCTAACATTAACCCTTTCACGCGCAGGATGTCATTTGAGCCTATTCTTAAAAAACATCCCAGTGGCACTCAAAACAAAGCAATTTGATTAGGTGAGATAATTCCCCTCCATTACTTGCTACCACTCCTAAATATGTGCCCCCCCCCTTAATTATCAGCTATTTTTCCTCTTATTCCCCCTTTTATCTGGTAATTTTCGGCGCGAATTTCCCTCGCCCAGTCTATTTAACACGGGTGAGTCAGCTAGAGATCCTTGCAACACAAGAGACTTCTACTCAGACCTGTCAGTGCCGCTCTACAGCTCAAAGAGGGTGGATATACGTCCCCCCAGCTCTCGCATCATGATACGACCTTGCGGCAATAATACGTCTTTTCCACCCCCAAAATGCCATTCCCACTTCTTTTATTGCTCTTAAATGTTCATATGTTCATAATAAAAGCAAAATAGGCACATATGGATAAGTAATAATTATATATATGGTACAGTACTATGACGATTTTCGTCAGAATAGAACCAAATACCTTCGCTTGGCGGGAGGGTTTGAACTACCATAGCTTCGCAGTTTTTGAGTTAAGTATCCTTTATCATGCCGTGGTGTAGTGGATTAAAGCATGGACACTCGTCCTGATTGTTGCTAGTTCGAGTCTGGCTGGGAGTATATATATATATATATATATATACAGAGGTGGGCAGGTGCACGCCATTTGGCGCTCTGCGCTCTGCGATCCGGTGCGCATTACCAATATAGAGGAGCGCGGAGCGAGGAGCGGCAAAATTCTGAAATCGGAGTGCAGGCGGGGAGCGCAGCTAGAAATTCGCGCTCCTTTCTGGCGCTCCGGAGGCGATTTTTCCTGTCAACAACAGGTACAAGAACGTCATTATCGTGTACAGTCATCGTACCGTTCGTACGGTGTTACTCACGGTGTTAGTGAACTGTGATACAGTGATACTATGATAGTGACAGACTGACAGTGTTACAGTTGTTAACTTGTTATTTTTTGTTTTTGGCTTTTGCTAACGCAAAGTAAACCTTACGGGCAAGTTACAGCTTACGAAGGGGCCTAAGGGTAAGTCTGGCAGTGGTATAGCCCGAGCCTGTCTGACTGTCTGAGTGTCTGTGGACAGCTTGGACGGGTCCAATAATCATAATATAATCAATTAATCATATCATATTAAATTATTAATGATATTATGATATTAAATTATTTTTCATTTAATCATGTAATCAACTAAATAGTAAATACTAATCAATGTAATCATGTTGTATTGTTGTTATTGTATTGTTAGGCTTGTTAGAATGTTAGCTTGATAAGTTTAACTGTTTAAGTTTCTCAGTTTGGACAGTTTCTGTAATTCTTTATGTCATATCATAGATATCAATGGACAGTCACAATGTCACAAACTCACAATGATATCAATCATATCATATCATTGACATTTGCAATGATATCAATCATATCATATCATTGACATTTGATTCATTGATATGACATAAAGAATAACAGAAACTGAGAAAGTGAGAAACTTAAAGAGTTAAACTTTAGAAAGACACCATGACTTGAGTTTTTTTTAATGTTTTGAATTCTTGGAATTTAGTGAAGTGAAAGACAAAGGACAAAGTGAAGGACAAAGGTAAATAATTAAATAACTTCTAGAAGCTGTTTTGTTTGTTTTGTTTTTTATATACCTATTTTTGGGAGCGCGGAGCGCAGGAGCGCGGAGCGGGAAGCGCATCGGGTCTGCTGACAAAAGGAGGGCGTGAGCGCTGCCACATTACCTTATGTCTGATGAGCGCGGAGCGCTGCCGCATTACCGGTCCCACCGGAGTGCGCCCACCTCTGTATAATATATATATATATATATATATATATATATATATATATATATATATATATATATATATATATATATATATATATATATATAAAAATATATATATATATATATATATATATATATATATATATATATATATATATATACTGTATATATATATATATATATACTGTATATATATATATATATATATATATACAGTACAGTATATATATATATATATAATGCCCTCGAAAAAATCCCGCAACCCCAATACTGTACTACCCGAGTTGACGTCTGGGATAGTGTAAAATAGTCGTTGATGGCGAAGTCTAATAAACCCATCACGTGAATCACCACAAGACTATCACCTGGTTCTTTTAAGGAGAACTAAGGTACTATCCTATTGTACGTCCGTGGTAGTACAGTGGGTTAGCGCGCGGGTCTGGTTGACCTACGGGTGATATGGTCACTAACCAGGGTTCGAACCCCACACCAGGCATCTCAAAACCTGGGGAGTTTTCAGGAGGGTTAAAATCCCTCCAGGGTTCGAGCCCCGCGCCAGGCATCTCAAAACCTGGGGAGTTTTCAGGAGGGTTAAATTGCCTTCACACCCAGTATTTCATTAGTGAAATAATGGAAAAGCTTCTCACCACGCCTGTAGCCTACCACCACCAGAAAGAGACCGAGTGGCGAAACGAATCTGGAACGAGAGGACTAACCACCGCCACAGCCAACATACCGAGATCTCCACCTCTACCTCTACCTCCACCATCATCACCACCACCACTGTTGCCACACGCTCAAGGTCAACCTCCCGCATCAAAGAAAAGGACTCAAGGGCAGACAATTATATACCCCCGCAAGACAGAGAAAAACATGTGATCAGTTCCTCGCTGATTACACTTCTCCTGCAACATCCCAAACCTACAAACTTGCAACCACTGTCCACTCCATCTACCTCGATCCAGCCTGCAAACCACATAAGCAGCCCCAGAACAAACCAGAAGGCCAAATATAAATTACCAAAGCCCCGAGCAACAAGATGCCCATGACCTTCTTCTTCTTTCTTCTTCTTCCATCATCGCATTTATGAGGATAATAAATCCAACAAGTGCACGTCTTGCAAACAATGCACACCTTCATTACCAAGCTCATACAAACCACACAAGGCCAAGACAACAGAAAAGCAACTTCCCCAACATGCAAGGCCAACAATTGCCTGTGTTCTTTCTCTGCCCACCACACCAAGACAAAAAGGGAACAACCACCAATCTATCAAGAAGTACAAGAAGTCATTAACATCGAAATAACACATTATCCAACCACAGGAAAAAAGTTATTCACCAACATGGACAATCCTGAAGTACAGAATAATGAGGAAAAGAGGAAGAAAAGACAACACAAGAAATGGCACCATCAACACCATAAGTCTAGGGGGTCCTTCTTCCCCTCAACTTCACCACCGCCCTGAAGAAGAAAATTAAGAAGTACTATTAAGGCACCACACCCTAACTCAAAGCCACAGGGAAATAACCACCACGGACATCCTGCAGCCAGGCGCCTTTCTACCGAGCTGGCACTGAGAAAAGGGGAATATTACTACCGACGATTTTCATATCAGTACTCAATTTGGAAAGCTGTTCTTGTGATCAATGGACGGAAGGCAGTTGTTGTTGTTGTTGGTGTTCCCCAGGCTGTCTGGCCGAACAGCCCCAAGGTCTCGAGCAAGGCCAAGGCCATAAATGAGCGCCCCCACAAAATCCTCCCTGCTTACCACTAACAAAGCCCGGGTGACCGAAGCCACTCCAAGGCAGGGAGCTGAGGAGGGTGCGGAAACGCCCGGGAAACCAAAACCCCACCCAAGGCCCTGTGCCCCTCAGCAATTATGAAGGGAAAGTTGAGGGGTAAGGGAAAAATGTGACGCTTTGGCTCCCAATCTGCCAACTTCTAGGTTGGCAGTAGGGAGGTCAATCCACGGAAAAGACGCCGCCACTTGAGATCTAGAAGATATATAAGTAAAAGGAACAGTCAGAGTAAGCTATGGGTATGGCAGAGATCGCTCAGTTCTCACTCGGATAGACCAGCCCATCACCACATGACTAGAACCCAATCCTCTCAGCATCAGCTAGGAAAGGCCCTAGAAAGCCGCCTTTGGCGGGGGGATAGCTCCCCTATTTCAACTCCTTTCAGGGTTGGGCACCCGCCCGGAAGGCAGTAATACTAGATTGAGGGCTCAGTAGGAAGAATTGTTCTTGTGATCAATGGACGGAAAAACAATTGCAATACTGAAGTTACCCTGTGTAAATTGTTTGTAGTGGGTATCAACAAGGCTGATTATTAGACTCTTCAATAGAAGCTAACTAATATCCTTCCCTACCCCACCCGGCGCTATTGTGGATAAAGTACCTACCAACGGGATAGTAGCTTTATCCGGGATAGACCAAAACACACAATAAACTCATCAACCCTCAGTTCTGAAAGACTCTTATTTAAGCCAGAGCAGTTAAGAGAAGTTGCCTAAAAACAACTGTCTTACGTTAGCTCGATAATGTGAACATATACAATGGTATACTTAATTGTACACTTTATTCAAGGCCCAAGACTCTGAAAGTTCTGCATCAAAGTTCTTCTAAAGACCAGAGTAGTCAGTGAGTTCTCTCCTGCGTTAACTCAATTCTATTTTACCTTTGCTATGGCTAGGTAGATAGTATTCAAGGTCCCAATCCAAGAGCTCGAGTAAAACTGTGCTAAACCAGTCACGGCAGGACAACCACGACGGCCAACGCATCTACCGAAGATTGGATTACTTATTCTACAATTCTAAAGTGAAGTTATTATACCGTTATAATATACAGAATATCTAACTGTGAAAAGGATCTATACTTAGTGTATTTATAGAGAAAGAGTATAAAAAGATCAAGTGGAAATTAGTCAAAATATATCTACCGGGTATACAAAAAGAACATAAGAACATAAGAAAATGGGAGTCTGTAGAAAGCCGATTGGCCCAAGCAAGGCAGATCCCTGTCCCACACAACCCCAATTACAAAGCCCAATTATAGGCTCAACACTCGAATACCCCGAGGATCATCTTACCAAAACGGTTAGAGATTAACGCAGGATTACGGGGGTATGCAGAGCGCTAATTGGCCCAACCCGGCTGATCCCCCTTCACACCCAACCCTTCTCGTCCATATGCTTATCCAATTTTATCTTAAAGCTCCCTACCGTTTTTGATCCCACTATAGCACTTGGTAGTCCATTCCACCCATCTACAACTCTGTTACCAAACCAATATTTGCCTATATCTTTTCTGAAACAAAATTTATCTAATTTGAAACCATTGGTACGAGTTCTTTCGCTATCACTGAGCTTTAGTACATTTGTCATGTCCCCTTTGTTAATCCCACTAACCCACTTGAACACCTCTATCATATCCCCTCTAACTCTGCGTCTCTCTAACGAATGTAAACCTAATTTCTTCAACCTTTCTTCATACGGAAGATTTCTAATATTATGGATAATTTTTGTCATTCTTCGCTGTACTCTCTCCAATGAATCTATGTCCATTCTGTAATAAGGACACCAAAATTGGACAGCATAATCCATATGGGGTCTCACTAATGACAAGTAAAGTTTTAAGATAACATCAGCAGTTCTGTTACTCACACTCCTAGAGATGAACCCGAGAATCCTGTTTGCCTTATTACGAACGCTTATACACTGTTTTCTAGGCTTCAAATCATTGCTAACAAACACACCTAGATCTTTCTCGCAGTCTGAATTTTCTAATTCTAAATTAGCTAGTTTATATTTAACATTTGTTTGCATCTTCCCTATCTTTAATACCTTGCATTTGTCAATGTTAAACTTCATCTGCCAATTTACTGACCATTCATGTAAGGTATCTAGATCCCTTTGGAGGCACTCTATATCGCTATCTTAATCAATTGATCTCCCCATTTTAGTATCGTCTGCGAATTTACTTATCCTACTAGTTATACCTAAATCTAGGTCATTTATGTATATAAGAAACAACAGGGGACCTAATACCGATCCCTGGGGGACACCACTTTTGACTGCTCCCCACTCTGACTTGGTACCATTTATGCTGACTCTCTGTTTCCTACCAATTAGCCATGACCTAATCCATCCCAACAACGACCCTCCTATTCCATGTGCCTCAACCTTTCTCATCAATCTCTCATGAGGGACTCTGTCAAAAGCTTTACTGAAATCTAAATATATAATATCATATGACTTGTCACTATCTACTGCTTCATATACCTCTGAGAAAAAGCTAAGCAAACTAGTAAGGCAAGAACGTCCCTGAGTGAATCCATGCTGAGAATTTATTAAGTTAAATTTTTCTAACTTTTTCTAACTTAAGAACTTGAAGTATTCAAGAAACATCGGATACTACGAGCTTATGCAAAAAGTGAGAGAAAAAAAAGTACTAGTGAAACCCAAATAAATCAGGGAAGTACTGATAATAATTCTGCTAAAGAAAATAACCAATAAATTCAAGTTAACTTATGCGTAAGCACCAGTGAATTAACTCCTAAACAAGTGATTACATTCAGCTTCCAACTCAGAATAACTACGCATAATTATTGAAATCAAGAGTTCATATATATATATAATCACCACGTAGCTTGTCTAAGCACAAGTGTAAATCCTCAATAAAAAGGAGTACTATCTTTATCTCTGAAATAAATACAGGACCAGTGTAATCCTTCAGTTAGAAGGCGGTCCACAATACTCACCTCGACATTGCATAGAATAATCCAGTCTTACGAGTCAGACGTAGTGGAGCCTCGTTCGTGCATCTATTATTGTTGTTCTTGACCATTTATTCTAGACTTACGTATGCGATATTCTTGTGCCAATAAATATGATATGAAGGTACGTCTTGTTATAATTATCCTCTATTACTTTCTGTGTCTGTGTTAAAACTATTTTAACTTCTCCAGTTAGGAAGAACCCACTTATTTAAACCAATCAACCCCAGTAAAAACCTGGCATAACAATATATATATATATAAAAAGAGAGAGAGAGATTGAAGCATGTACTTGTTATCACAGGATATGGCTATAGCTCAACCCTGATAAGCTGGCATTACGTAAACACTTACAGTTCGGCCAACATGCACCATATTGGTCCCATTATCATTAACCTCTCCTTACACTCAAATATGTCCATAGGCCTACCCATAATAAACATTCAGAAATATTGGTACAGGATATATAAATATGTCTTTGGATCTGTAATCTACTTGATCATAAGTAAAATATAACCATGCATGTACGTTGTTTGATAATTATGGCACCGAACTGGCGTCTACAGAAACAGCTGGCCGGCGACCGCCCTCTCACGTACACCACAGGATGTTTACGCTACACTGACTGCCATGGGAACACTAGAGATCCTGTAGTAAAAGAGAGGTCATCTAGTTATTTGGACGCCATTTTGGTGCCATAATTTAACACCTTCTGTACGGTGATGACAGGCACCATTTTGAGCATTGAGAGAGCCCACAGTGAGCGGGAACACACTGAGGGCGAGAGATGGCTGTCTCACTCATGTGCAGTATCACATAACAAAAACAGCCAAAATTGCCACTTTTTTACCAATTTTGGCCATCGTTTGCGAGATCAGCAGATGTCGTACAGGGATGATTCAGGTGTCATTGGAAAGCTCTATCATTGTACTTTCACAGATATATTATTTATTTATTGTATTATGCTCTGGCTATTGCTTATGCATGAAAAAGAACATGGAATGAGGGTATTTTTTGACAATTATGCCCACAGCTTAATTGGGTGTTAAAGAATGGGATGATATTTTCTTTTTGATCATATGGAAGTGAGATCCACTGGGCAAGTAACCTTACCAATATTGCTGAATGCTTATAATGAGTGTGGATATATTTGAGTGTTAAGGGAGGCAAAAGGATACCAGTGGCACCAAAATGGTGGAGATTGGCCGATCTCTGTTGCAATAGGGTCTCTAAGGAACAAGAACTCTCATATGTAGGCTATATATACATTCAATCATAGTCTTATATATCTGAATACAATAACCATTAAGACTATTGGTTGTATAGTTTTACAGAGTACACCTTTAAATTGAATATACATGAAGTTCTTTTTGTCCTTTAGGCCTAAGTTGAATGCAGCAAGAGTATATAGGCCTACCAAATAATAATAATCACTTTTTTGTTCTTACCCATTTCAGAGAGTAGTAATTACTTGTCCTTGCTGGTCAGCTATCAAGCCATTGCTTTGCCACCTTGAAAAATAAATAATTGAATAAATAAAATATGGCACACCTTATGCATTTATCATACATGTATTATTACATATAGCCTACAGTTGCCCACATGAATATATATACATATTCCGTATATATGTATGGAATGAATATTTTGTGTGATTGAATTAGATTAAGTTTATTTTCTGTGTGGTAGGCTATTCTTATAATAACTCAAATTAATCCGGAGGCTGCGAGCTTCCTTTCGGAATGTGGGATAGGATCGCACTGTAACCAATGTGACCTAGGAGGAGACCCAATAGTCGAGGACATAGAGCACATAGTAGCAGAATGTACAAAATATGAAAAGGAGAGAAACGATTTGGAGAGATATATGAGGAATAGAGTTGGGGAACTAAGGTGGGAGGAAATAATGCAGAGACAATAGAGGGGTAGGGGCTTTACTGGGGCTAATAAATTTTATGGAAAAACAAGACATAGAGATGATGAAGAAGACGCTATAGAGGATATGGAGAAAGAGAAATGGGTAGGGGGGGGGGGGGGGGACGTGGTAGGTAGGTCCAAAAAACTGTCCCTAGTACTATCCTTCTACTCTAAAATGTCCCTATTACTAACGTTTCTGAGCCAGTACCGATACAAAGGTCAGCCCTGTGGATCTACACGGTCTACAGGCGAGCTCGAAAGAAGACGAAGAAGAAGGTAGCCTGTGACCTTTCTAACTTCCGGTAGGCCTATCATAGATTTCAAACCCAGGCGGCTACAATATTGGTTCAGGAATATGCCTACATGGCAACTTTGGATAAGAATCACTTACACTTACACCTCTCATACACACCTTTATTTTCGTGGAGGCAATGGCAGGGCTCTAGGACTGTCCCTCATGCATCCCGTATATACTATACGTATGAAATACATGTGCGAGTGAGTGAGAGACAGTGCCCTATAATGAGTGATAAGCTTACTTGCAGCGACGATCAATAACGACCTGGGAGTGAGGGAGGAGAAATTCCACCTCCCTCCCTCCCGACCTGTTTATAGGCTACCTGACAGTAACCCGACCTGGATCCACACTGCCCTTGGTGCAGAAACACCGAAGACACCATCACTCATTTTCTTCTGCATTGCCCACGATTTCACTCAATGAGAACAATCCTTAAAGACACCTTAAACAGGATGAATATTAATAACATAACCATCCCCGTTCTACTAGGAGCAATAGACGTGACCCCAGAGAAAAGGCAGAGAGTGTTACAATGCACAATTAATTTTCTTAAAAAGTCGGGGAGAATTCCACGACTCTAAAGGCAGTCCTGACAAAACTGTCCTCGCTAGGGTTTATTAGTGACGCTCAGTTGCTACCTTCCCTCCAACACATCAACAACAACAACAACCCGACCTGATAAATTTATATGCTTTATTCTTTCCCTACACCTAAATATAGGTTCTACTTCTTCACATATGCCTTGTAGTGCAATGATATTGCTTTACCAGAGAGATATAATTAAGGGATAGTACGGAATTCCTCCCCACAGCACGAGTCGGACCAAAACAAGGGAGGCGCTGTACGTAGCTCTAAAACATGACGTCACTCACCATCTGCGCATGCGTGAGAATCTAGGACCCCCTTGGCCCCGCCCCTCACCTCCGTTGCGTTTAAATATACCCTTCAAACCATATCACCCAGATCTCTCTGTAGCACACTCGGTATGGTACCTGCCAGTCACTGAGGAAACCAGGGGCGCGTTCGGTAGACCTATCGTTTAGGGCCGATAGCTCTAGCGAACGCGATAGCCGCCGATTCGACGAATCGGCGATCGAAAACGATTGCTGTTTTAGCTATCAGAGCGATCGGTCCTCGGAGGTCGATCGAATGATCGACGAGAATGTAAACAAACCATTTAAAGTTATTATATTGCTAATAATATAGATTGCGTATCGTGTTTCCCCTTCTTGAATACAATTTATGTAAATATTAAACACACTACGAAAAATAGGCGAAAAATAAACAATTCTTGTTGCGATGTCTTCTTCTTCTTCTTCTTTCTTGGGTCAAAGGGCTATTGGTATTGTTTACAAAGCTCTGGCAGACCGATCGGCGATCTGTGTCGTTCGGTAGTGAAATCGAAACACCGTTCTATCAAGCGCTATCAGACGAATCGACGATAGGTTTACCGAACGCGCTCCAGGGATCGATCCCACTCTTCTTTGGTATATTTTGTATTTGTTTATTTCGTTATATTTGTTATTTTGATTATTTTTGTTATATTTTAGGGTTGGGTTGGGTTAGGTTAGGTTAGGTTAGGTTAATCTAATCTAATCTAATATAATAGTTGTGCATTAGAGGGGCTGGGCCAAGATTCTCACGCATGCGCAAATGGCGAGTGACGTCATGTTTTAGAGCTACGTACATAGCCTCCCCAAAACAATGGTAGGCTACGCGGGCAAAGTATAATATAGCCTAAACTTTGAACGCGGGTGCCTATTCCTCACCAACCGTGCAACTCCTGACCATGCCCACACCATATCCACATCATTTTTGGGCAAATTAAATTTTGTATATGTGTCGGTATGATAAGCTACCAATTCAACACACTGATAAACATTACATTAGCCTACCCTTTGCGAGGGTCACCTTTTCGGGCTATCTTTGTTCCACGGGAGGCTATTCAAACCTAAATAATGTATAGCTGCCAGGGTTAACGGTTCTAATTGTAAGTCAATCATACTGTTTTCATCCAAATTTATGTGGCCAACTGTACATGGATTATTTAAAATTATAGGCAAGTTCACCGAAAAATTTACAAATTTAACTTGAAAGGGGGTCTAGGGGTGTTTTTCTAAGCTTGATGGAGGTCATGAATATACGTGGACAAAATAAATATTAATAAATATATAGACCAAAAACCAAGCACTACCCCCTTAGCCTTGAATGTCTGGGAGGGCCATGCAGGATCTACCCTCGATCGAGTATCATGTAACCTTGGTGTCATGATAAACAATTATATAAGGACAAAGAACATCAGAAAACCAAATCTGCAACAGGCCTACTCTAATACCCTTTACACTTACTATGTATGTGTATAAACTCTACTAATACAAAAATATTACTAGTATTTGGTGCCTACGTGTGGAGTGAAGTGATGTGCGTGTGTTGCTGGGGGTGGGGACGTCTGGGAGTGGCTGAGCTGATCATGCTTACGGTCTGGTCAGGGTTACAAAGTCAACACATATAATACCGCTAGATTTCTCAAAAGTCACTAGAAAACCGCTAAACAGTAAATACATGCCTATAATCACTACAATGTTTCTACAATCTCTATAATTTCGCTCTAAATGACGCAAATCTCCACAATATCGCTAAAACTCATGTCGCTAGATTGAATGAAAGGCCTCTAGATCTAGCGAGAAAGTAACAGTTGTCAACACTGGGTCTGGTGCATGGTGTTAATTGAGATCCTGTACTAAGAGAGAGCGGCCATATTATTTATCAGCCGCCATTTTGTTGCCGAAATGATCAAGCAATTGGATGATGTTTTTGTGTGAAGCAGCTAGTTTGACCATCCTGAATTTAAATGCAAAGGCCAAACTACTGTATATAACCTGTAGCCTACTACTGTATTATGGTATACGACTTATGATTATATTATCCTATAGCTGGGTTAGGCTATATGAGCTGGGCTATATCGTCAGTGGCACCAATATGGCGGAGGTTGGCCGATCTCTGTTACTATAGTTTTTCTAGTCCTGATGTGGCAATCGTAACACTGAACTACATAAAGACACGTACTGTCACAGAGTTATTTTATATTTTGTTATTATTATTTGTTTAATTTTGTTTTTCTTTTTCAGCAAGTTTATCCAAGCAACATGTCGGAGGTCTGTATGGCATTGGTATGGTATGATAGATTATTACAGTTTGTTCAATGTGTATAATGCTTGAATTCAGAAACTTCCGGCCCTAAGTTTCAGAGAAAAGATGCCCGAAAATTCACTCGTGACTCATATGTGACTCGGATCTTGAGTCAGGCAGTTGATAAACCTCTCCGACCTTGAACCACGGAGCAATTTTTGTTCTTCCCTGGTGACATGGCTAGCATTTGTTCAGTTTAAACAAGAAAATCATTATAAGGGCTGAGATGCGGTCTAGGAACGGTGTTACCGCATCTCCAGATTGTCACAGCCATGCGACAAAGCCAACTAAGCCTTCAGACAGCCTTTCCCCTGCCATCCAGACCCACGACAAACCTGCCCCTGCCCGTATCGCCAAGATAACGGTGGAACGAGTGGGACACGTCCGTCCCGAGTGGACCACACCAGTCACCCACGGCAAGTCATTTTCTTTAACCACCAGAGCCAAAGAAAATGACCATCGCAGGGGTAACCATTACAAACCCCCATCAGCCAGCCCAGTAACTCCTCAACCTAGCTACACAACCACAGGTGGTACCAGGTTGTTACTAAATTACCTTTCATATCCCCTATCAAAGAACCTAAAGCTCTTTCAGAACCAAAACCTCTCTTCCCCAGATTGCCTTTCATATCCCCTATCAAGGAACCTAAAGCTCTTGCATCCATTCAATCTAAACCATTGTCCCGGGTTAAAGTCACTCATAAACCAAAACTTGCCTATCCTTCCAGCCAACAATAAGTCTTAACCCCCAGAATAAGTCATCATCCATTGTAAGAAACTCATCCGCTTCCTCTCCCACCAGGAAGCCATCACCCCATAATGTGTACAGATCTGCCCTGAGGAATCTTCCTCCAGCTACATCTACAAGGGCCAGCCAAAAGTCCAGGCGCACCACTCCCAGGACTACAAGGACCTAACCACCACGCCGGGACACCACCCCAGCGCCTTTGATCCTCTCAAGCCGGGCGCCTTAAGTCTGGGCAAGAATATTCACAAGTACTCAGCCAGTCTGGACATCAGTAACTAAGCTTGCCTTTGGTATCTTTTTATCTGGGTAAAAGCAGCCAGAATAGCTGGTGTTCACACTTGAAGCTGTGTGCAGTGATCGGAGACGACCAGGTCGGGTTCCCCCCTTCAGGAAGAGGACTAGCTTGTGCAACCCACTTTGGGCCCCACCTTCCTGGCCTTCGATGCTGTGCCTAGACCAAGTAAATAAGGATTCCTGTCTTGTTCCTTTCAAGGGATTATAAGGATAGTGCAGTACTTAGAGACGACCAGGTCGGGTTCCCCCCTTCAGGAAGAGGACTAGATTGTGCAACCCACTTTGGGCCCCACCTTCACTGGCCTCTATTTACTGTATTAGTCCTGTGGTTCCAGAGGAGATTGCAAGGGAGTAATTTAATTTTCCCAAACCTTAGACTAACCATAGTGTCACTGGATAGACTGCTTGCAACTCTATACAGACCATTATGCTAGTCGCCATAACCCCCCATCAGCCAGAATAGCTGGTGTTCACACTTGAAGCTGTGGGCAGTGATCGGAGACAAACAGGTCGGGTTCCCCCCTTCAGGAAGAGGACTAGCTTGTGCAACCCACTTTGGGCCCCACCTTCCTGGCCTTCGATGCTGTGCCTAGACCAAGTAAATAAGGATTCCTGTCTTGTTCCTTTCAAGGGATTATAAGGATAGTGCAGTACTTAGAGACGACCAGGTCGGGTTCCCCCCTTCAGGAAGAGGACTAGATTGTGCAACCCACTTTGGGCCCCACCTTCACTGGCCTCTATTTACTGTATTAGTCCTGTGGTTCCAGAGGAGATTGCAAGGGAGTAATTTAATTTTCCCAAACCTTAGACTAACCATAGTGTCACTGGATAGACTGCTTGCAACTCTATACAGACCATTATGCTAGTCACCATAACCCCCCCACCAAACCCTGTAGCAGAACTCCGGCATACTCTTAGTAAGTCTCTGCTCACGCGGAGTGCAAGAGGAACCCGGGTGTCTCCCGTGGTAGGCACAGAGGAGCAAGGAGCTGTAAGGACGTAGGAGTGCAGCCTAATCCCGGGCCAACATCCGGAAGTACCACGCCCCAGCCGCCCTCCTGGACCACTGGATTCTCCCTCGATCTACGGCACCTCTTCACTCCAGCTCTCCTTTAAGTGCCTTATTACGGTTTATGGGTATAGAGTTGTCTCAGGGTAGTGGTTGAAGTTATCTTCAGGGGTTCTCACTAAATAACGTCTTGCGAGAGGGCTTTCCTCTCTCTACGTAAATTGACGTTAATCTGCCCACTTGCCGGGACACATTAGACATAACTATCAGGGGATCCTTATATCCGCACATTCCCGGGTTATTGGTCTCCCATAGCCCGTCAGAGGGGACGCGCCTATATAAGACCCACAGCATATGACATACACACATATTTACACGTAATCTTGTTCCCTTGTATAACTTCTAGCCTCATTCACTTAACATCCTGTCAGGTTCATAACTCGAATAGATCTCACTCTATCTCAGCTCCCGACGATTGTTGTATCAGCCTTCCGCATCTTGCTAGTTGCCCACACAAGTAGTTTTAGAATAAATAATCTTGCCAGGTGAGATCTAGCACACCTGTAGAATTCAGTTCATTTGTGAGCCTTTCAGAGCCCACCTTATTGTTGATGACCACTTGGTCATTGTTGTTTTAGAGTCAGTTAACGTCACTATTGCCGGGGACATCATAGTATGATCCAGACGACATCTGCCATTACTGCACTCTTGTTACCTTGCTGAGATCTTGCTTGAGATCTAGTTGAGTGGGAGGTAAGCCTCCACTATTTTGGATACTCTATAATTGTATCCGAGGAGTTATTGTTAAATTGAGTCCGGACCCATTGTTCGACTCTTGCCTTATAATTGCTAATCATATTATTATTTGTATGCTCTATTTACCATTGGTGCCATTTTGATGATCTCAGTGTTCCAGAATTAAGTATATTGCTCCTCCATGAACTAGGTGTAAAGCGAATAAAACCCATGTTAACTTGTCGCCTGTGTACTTATTCTCCTGCCGTGTTGTCTCTTTATTAAAGTTAAAGGTATACTTCTCCAGTTAGAGAGTTAATCATTGCACTCAGAATATCTCGCGTTCCAATTTGGACCGGGCATAACAAGGGCATATAAGCTCAATAATGGATGCTTCATGAATGTCGTTTTTTAGTCTCTTACACCTACACAACTCGACAAGGGATCTCGCTGGATCCTTAATTGGTAGGGAAAATGTATAATATTTTTAACTGAACCATCTAAATACAGTAGCCTATTCTGATACAATATAGCTTTATGTAGGCCTACATATACTTTGCTGGGAAAGGATATGCTGCACAGTTAACCCAAGGGCTGCAACATATCTTCTGAAATGTTTTACTGGGCAAATGAGACGCTCCTTCCAGTAGATAGGCTACTATTTTTACTTTTGATGATATGCCCGTTACCGACGAAGCTGCAAGTCGACTTCCGTTCATACCAGGTTAATCGTCCTTCATCCGCTTCCCCATCCAGTGAAATGGAAGTAATTGTGATTATGGTACGTGGTAAGAATAGTCCAACTCGGCCCATCAAATACCAACTCAGCCCATATGGCACATTACCAACTCGGCCCATTAACCTTTAACCCTTTGAGTACCAGTGACGACGTGTGTTATATAATATTCCAGCTATGTTTAGACGATAGTATGCAGCTTAGGAAGGATCTGTGGTAATTAGAAGGGTTGGTTGAGATAGTTTGAAGCCATATTATTGTTAGAGGTCCTTCCTAAGCTTAATAAAATTGTTTAATAATTGCCAGAATATGATGAAAATGACGTCCCTGGTAATGTACGGGTTAAACGGCGAAGCTATGGTAGTTCAAAGGGTACAGCCATGCAAAATTATTTGGTTCAATTCTGACGAAAATAGTCATGTTAACATATATATATTATTATTATTTATCCATATGTGCCTATTTTACTTTTAATATGAACATATGAAAATTTAAGAGCAATAAAAGTGGGAATAGTATTTGGGGGGTGAAAAAGACGTACATATTATTGCCGCTAGGTCGTACAGTATCATGAGGCGAGAGCCCAGGCGGCGATTATCCTCCCTCTACGATATCAAGGGGGACACTGAGGCCTTGCACAGATTAAGTCTGTGAGTTGCAAGGATCTCTAGCTGCCTCGCCCGTGTTAACCAGACCGCGTGAGGGAAATTCACGCAGAAAATTACCTGAGAAGAGGAAAAATAGCTGACAATTGAGGACGGGGGTTAGGAGGGGAACACATATGGAGGAGTGGTAGCAAATAATGAAGTAGAATTATCTCACCTAATCACATATTGCTTTGTCTTGAGTGCCACTGGGGTGTTTTGAAAGTTTTATTTTATGTGCTGGCTCTATAGAGGGTGCTCGCATTGCACCATAAAAACCTCTATAGAGGACACCTGCTGTTTATGGGTTAAATACCAACTTGGACCACATGGCCTAATACCAACTCGGCCCATTAAAGAGTTATATAAGGTCTCTTACGTTACTCACTTGTGCTTGAGAGCCCCTGGGGCATTTTTGAAGGCTTTTTTCATGGTCTTGATTGCTTCTGTGAGGCCTATCGCATTTGCTATACACATACTTCCGTGAGTTCTATTGCACTTCTTGGGTTAATTATATTGACTCAAACCACTAAAGTTTGAATCCATTGTTCAAAACACTGATTAAAGATTTTCAAATATACTGTATAGGCCAAGTTGGTAATCCAGGACGGGCCGAGTTGGTAATGAGAGACGGGCCGAGTTGGTAGTAAGTGGGCCGAGTTGGAAAAGGGCCGAGTTGGCCCTATATACACCCGTGGTGTGTCTCCTTACCACAACCTCCTGTCCTCCCCTTACATGTGTCTTACCCCCCTTCCCTCTCCTTCCCCGGGCCCCTTCCTCCATCGATCCACTTCCCTCCTCCTCATTTATCCTATATTTTCCCTCCCCTTCTCCCTATAAATCCTAGCTCCTTCCTGCCTCAAATACATTTAGTTACCCTTCTCGATCTACACTACGGCCCCATATACGTCGATCCCTCCACCCTATAGCTCCTACATGCACGAGAGATTGCCGTCTCGCCAGTATCTCGAGAGATAACCGAGAGGGTGATCCTATAAGTCACGCTCTCTCGATCCCATGCACCTATATACCTCAATCCCAACACTCCTGCCAAAAATATGCAGTTCACTGAATATTTTGTCTCTACACCTATTTTCTGCTTCGTCAATTTTCACATGTTCATTATACAATTAAATATGCACATATGGAGCAGTAATATTGCTTTATATGGTAAATATATATTTTTTTTCTTTTTCAGAATTTAAACCAAATCTTTCATACTAGCAGGCATTGCCGCGTTTCAAAACATATATATTGTCTGTCGCAGCTGCCGAGTTAAGGCACTAAAGGATCGAATGTAGACATACATATTAACTCTTACGCCCTTCCGAGGCAAGGAGCAACGACAGAGTGCATGGGCGAGAGCGTTGCTGCCGACCAATATGCTTAGGCGATACCAATCAGCACAACTGATAGGCATTGCCACCGAGCCCATGCAAGACAAAGGAGAAAAAGCAGAGAAGAGATGATTGAAGCTGTGGGGTCTACCTTTGGCCTCTCTCTCCATGCCCCTGATAAAGAAGGTCGAGACACTGCTCAATTAGCTATACCTCTATATACAGTATACTTTGCTCTCCCGACAATCATTGGGGTTCTGACCTAAGAATTATCATATACTGTAGTTGTTCCCTCTATTGGGACCCCTATTTAATGCAAAGAACGTACAGAACAATTTAATACTCACGTACACGGTCTTTGCCTGTCAGATTCCATATAATAATGTTCGTCATCTTGTTATAGTTATTTTATTGTAACGTATAGTCACATTAATTGCCTTCTGAGTGTAGAGCTTATGGTGCTGTCTTTCGTGTCACATATAAACTGTAATATGTGCTTCCTGTTCTAGTCTATAAGTACGTACAGTCGCTCATAAAAATTTTTGGACCTCACCTATTTCTAATTATGAAAGTATATATCTCTGGAAAGGAATTTATGCATACAATTTCCTATACATCAACTCCAAAACAATTCATGCTATTTATTGACAAGCATGTTCCATCCAAATATCAATCTGAATAGATATAATTGCATAAAAAAAACATAGGGGGTCCATGAATTTTTATAAGTGACTGTTTGAGTAACAAGGTGGCGAACGGTGGCCACACTGATCTGGAGGCATATCCAGTAGTAGTGTAAGCGACTCCTTCAAAGACATATATAGATTCAGCAGACGAGTTTGGTCAACCAAGTACCAACGCGAGAAACGACTTGTATAATTTGTTGTTTGGGAGGAAATCTGAACCAAAGTTATGAGTATGGAGGGCCTAGGAGGAGGGGGAATTTCCTCATCACAAAGAGAAGAGCTGATGGACCAAGTTAAACAACAAATAGTTATCGCTAATACACAAGAACTGTTGACGGTGAGTATGGGCTACCCTAGAACAAGCCAGGGTTCAATGTTATTTTAATACCACGAATTTTGTTGATATATTTGAAGATAAATATTGAATCTATATGCTCTAAAGATCATAATAAAATTTGTTTTAACCCTCGGCAAAACCTAATAAAAAAGTATGGTACTAAAATTTCTTTTTCGTAACAAGGTTGTCAATACGGTACTTTCAGTCATCAATAGCTCTAAAGATCATATGAAAATGTGTTAAACCCTTGTAAAAGCCTAATATAAAAGTATGGTACTAAAATTTAATTTTCGTAACAAGGTTGTCAATACGGTACTTTCCCGTTATCAATGTACAATCAAGCTGAAGATTGCAGAGTAAACACCATAGACTTCATCGATTTTTTTTTTTCCAACTTCGTATAATCGACAGCCAATTTTTTTTATTTTATTAAGGGATTAGTACTCAACCAGCGGGGGTGTGGGGGCAGCAGCCCCCACCCATAATACTAGGTTAGGTTAGGTAAGGTTGTTAGGTTAGGCTAATGTCTTTTCAAATCACTATGGGGAGCGAGCGTGTCGATAGGCCTAATGGGGAAAATAGGTTTTCCCGAGATTTCTAATTAATTACAAACACTATATATTGATGCAAATGACCAATTTTGTTTATAAAAAACACTCGGAAAATTCGTGGTATTAAAATAACATTTTTCCCAAGCCAGTTAGTTGTTGTTGTTGTTGTTCTTCTTCTTCTTCTTCTTCTTCCCCAGGCTGTCTGGCCGAACAGCCCCAAGGTCTCGAGCAAGGCCAAGGCCATAAACGAGCGCCCCCACAAAATCCTCCCTGCTTACCACTAACAAAGCCCGGGTGACCGAAGCCACTCCAAGGCAGGGAGCTGAGGAGGGCGCGGAAATGCCCGGGAAACCAAAGCCCCACCCAAGGCCCTGTGCCCCTCAGCAATTATGAAGGGAAAGTTGAGGGGTAAGGGAAAAATGTGACGCTTTGGCTCCCAATCTGCCAACTTCTAGGTTGGCAGTAGGGAGGTCAATCCACGGAAAAGACGCCGCCACTTGAGATCTAGAAGATAGCCTATATAAGTAAAAGGAACAGTCAGAGTAACACTTACACTTTGTAAGCTATGGGTATGGCAGAGATCGCTCAGTTCTCACTCATCCCATCACCACATGACTAGAACCCAATCCTCTCAGCATCAGCTAGGAAAGGCCCTAGAAAGCCACCTTTGGCGGGGGGGATAGCTCCCCTATTTCAACTCCTTTCGGGGTTGGGCACCCGCCGAGCCAGTTAGTACTGTACTGTAGTGTCCACCTATTGATAAATCTACAGTTATACTAGGCTACCCCTATTTTGTCGCTATTCTGTTGGTACTAGCCTAATGGGTTAATATTATTAGTAGTAGACTTAGTATGGTTGGTCAAATTGGATTTTAGGTCACGTAGGCTAGGCCTATGTGTATTTTGTATTAGGCCTATAATCCGTTTTCTCATCAGTTCCTTCATTGATTAGTGTGTTTTAAGGTGTTTTTCCGGTATATAGGCTATCAAGGAAACCGACTACCTTTTATTTCGTGATTTTTTTTTTTTTTTTTTGGTAGGACTAGGCTAGGCCTACGATTTTAGTTCCTGGACACCTATTTGACAAGGTACCGCCAACGATTTAATACATATTTTTTTTCGGTTTCCACGCATCCAACACCAAGCTACACCCTTTTCTGGTGTACGAAACACTAAAGAAGCAATAGGGACACTTTAATAATGATAATATGAGACGCAATATAAAGACAACTCGGTTGCGTTCGTGGAAGTAGCGTCGCTTTGTTTACTTTACGCTCGGAGTGACTTCCCGGTCCGGCCTTGGCGGTCGACTTCAATAAGCTTGTAGCCTATAACCAGTTGTTGGGTCCATTTTTTGATAAACACTTGCGTTAGCCTATAGGCCGTGGGATACAGGACAGGGTTGAGAGGGGGTTCTGCCCCCCCCCCCCCCCCCCGAATTATAATAATCGTTATATATGTGGCCAGCAGGGTGCAAGTAAAACAGCTGGCCGTAGTAACCTCGAGCGTCCTGGGTAAACAAACCGCGACGATCCGAAGTGACGACGGACTCCCGCCGCCGATTTTCGGGTGCCGTTTTATGCAAAAACCACATTTAAAAAGTTAAATTATATCGTTTTCAATACTATTACCGGACCAGAAAAAGGTGTAGCTTGGTGTTGGATGCGTGGAAACCGAAACAAAATATGTATTAAATCCTCGGTGGTACCTGTCAAATAGGTGTCCAGTAACTAAAATCGTACTTTTTTTTTTTTAGCTAGTTTTCATCATTAGCCTATACAGTGGTTATCATTAATTTGAATCTCTGGAAAAAACGTTTTCAATACTTTGAAAAAGTTATTATTTACCTCCTGTTAAAGCTGAAGATTGCGGAGTAAATACGTAGACTTCATTCAATTTTTTGTTGGCGACCGTCAACCTTTTATTAATCAAACACCAAACAAGTGGGGGTGTGGGGGCAGCAGCCCCCACCTAATATACTAGGTTAGGTTGTTGTTGTTGTTGTTGTTGTTGTTCCCCAAGCTGCCTGGCCGAACAGCCCCAAGGCCCCGAGCAATTCCAAGGCCATAACCGAGCGCCCCCACAGAACCCTCCCTGCCGACCACAATAAAGCCTGGGTGACCGAAGCCACTCCATGGCGGGGAGCTGAGGAGGGTGCGGAAACGCCCGGGAAACCAAAGCCCCACCCAGGGCCCTGTGCCCCTCAGCAATTATGAAGAGAAAGTTGAGGGGCAAGGGGAAAATGTGACGCTTTGGCTTCCAATCTTGGTAGATTGGGAGGTCAATCCACGGAAAAGACGCCGTCACTCGAGATCTAGAAAATATATAAGTTAAAGGAACAGTCAGAGTAAGCTATGGGTATGGCAGAGATCGCTCAGTTCTCACTCTGATAGACCAGCCCATCACCACATGACTAGAACCCAATCCTCTCAGCATCAGCTAGGAAAGGCCCTAGAAATCCGCCTTTGGCGGGGGGATAGCTCCCCTATTTCAACCCCTTTCGGGGTCGGGCACCCGCCCGAGGTAGGTTAGGTAAGGTTGTTAGGCTAGGCTAATATTACCCCTTATTTTCGTCTTTTTCCCCTCAATTTCCCTGTACAGTCAGGACCCCCAATTCGTGAGAATAGGGGTGACAGGAGGCATCGCGTATTGTGAATTCGTGTATTGTGGAACTAACTTTAAATGGGAATAATTAGATTGGGTGACATCTCTCAATTACTGTATGGCCTATTTTCGACATTTGTGGCCCTATTTTCGACATTTTTGGCTCTACAGTACAGTCTATATCTTATATATAAGAAGAACAATGAATAAAAATATGAAACCTTACCTTAAAATTAGTAGTAGATAGGCTAGGACTAGGACCGTAGGACTTCACGATTTTCTCCAACTTCTCCCTCCCTGACCAAATCGTACGAACAGTTTACTCTGACAAGCCTATTGCACAGTTTCCTTCTCCTTTTTTCTTGCGATCCAACACTTCCACCTTCATTTTGTGTGTTATCTTCTTATATTGGCGTGGCATGGCGAAAAAAGTGGCAGGCACTACAAACGTTTGGTCACTCCGCACGGCTTTGAGCGGGACTGTGGGAGGGAGGGTAAGCGGGAGGGAAGGCAGGCGTATGCCCGTCTTCTTCTCTTTTCGGAGCTACTCCTGGGCCTCGCGAAACGTAGACGTGCTCGCGTATCAAGCGGGAATAGCGGATTTGGCCCCTTCTTAGCTCTCGATTCGGGTATTGTGGTACCACCTCGCGTAATTAATGTTATTTTCGAGGGGTAACTCGTGTATTAGGGTTTTCGCGCATTGTGGAATCGTGTATTGGGGGTCCTGACTGTACTTCATAGCCCTCCCCATTATCGGGGTCCGTATCTTAAGATTGTTGGATAATGGGGAAAAAGTGTTTTCCGGAGATTCTAATTATTGACAACCACTGTATAATGATGAAAACTAGCTAAAACCAAAAAAAAAAAATCACGAAATAAAAGGTGGTCGGTTTCCTTGATATTTTCCGTTTTTCCTTCTGCAAATTCATATTTACCTATTATTTTGCAATATTAAAACATGCCCCCTTAAACCATATTTTGTCATTACCCTAACCTAAAAACCTAACCTAACCTGGGGGCTGCCGCCCCCAGACCCCCGCAGAGTTAGCATTGATATAGAATATGACAAAAAGTCTAAGGAAAAATAATTTAATATGCAGCGGTAAAGACATATACCTGTATTGTGGTGACTAATACTCTATGACAAAGCTATAGTACCGGTATACATTTAGAATATTATATCCCATACGTGACCTACAATCCAGTTTGTCCGTATGGTTTGATGATGCGCGGAAATGTATATTTTACTTGAAATACCCTAGATACAAATACTAAAATGCGACGGTCCTCGGTGTTATCCTAAACAACACTGTATATCAAATAAAAAATAAAAAACAACAACAAATTACCTGAAAAACTCGTATCTTGTTGGTGATAAATTTGTATCAAAATACGTTTTTTTCCAGTTTCCGCGTCTGCTGAACCATCCAAAAACACGCTAAAAGGCGTGTTTTGAAGGCGGGAGGTGGTGGGGGGTAGTATAACTGTAGATTTACCACTTAAAAGCCTTTGTGACCATCAGGGGTGTTTAGAAACCTTTAGTTTAGTTACTTAAACCTCTGCAGTTGTCTTTGAGTTAGCTATGGACAGAAAACAAATTTTGGAGAGGTAATTATAAGATTGAGATGCTGTAACTCTATTTCTGAATGCTAATTGACAAGCCCCGCATCCACAGGATAGCGAGAGGGTTAAACTGTTTGTACTGTACCTTATATTTATGTATTTTGTATTTTTCTCTCTTACAGAAACTGGGTGAAAAATGCTTTACAAAATGTATAAGTAAACCTGGATCTTCTTTAGACAGCTCAGAACAAGTAAGATATTCTAGTATGACCCCCTTTTTCCTTTTTAGCATGCAAATACAGTATGTGGAAAAAAACTTAATTCACATTTTTCACTATGCTAAGTAGACGTCCCCTATAACTCTTACATGCCTCTTTAGTACCGTTCCCTTTGTATTAGGAAATAATGACTCATATTCTTAAACATTTCT
This sequence comes from Paralithodes platypus, assembly GCA_032716605.1. Taxonomy (NCBI): domain Eukaryota; kingdom Metazoa; phylum Arthropoda; class Malacostraca; order Decapoda; family Lithodidae; genus Paralithodes; species Paralithodes platypus. The sequence continues at coordinate 340,791 of CM064565.1, read as the reverse complement.
TTCTCTTCGTAGCGCCTGATACCGAACGAATATTGTGGGTATGAGTGTTGTTTATAGAGACTACACGGATTAGCACTCCCATTTCTGAAGCTAGCGTTATTTTTCAAGCTATTTCGTCCATTAACGGTGCTGCGAAATGAAAGAATTGTTTAAGAATACCACCCAATCACTACTGTATCATGTTCCATAATATTGTCAGTACAGGTCTCCCTCACTATCCGATGCCTTGATTTACGATATTATTATAGGTTTTGAGTGTTTGGGTTTGGGTTTTGGCTGGTCCAAGAATTCATCCCCATTTACCCCATTAGCTTTAGGGTTCCCTATACAATTTTTCTATTTAAGATCGGGTTTTCAGGAACATACCCAATCGTAAATCGAGGGAGACCTGTACAGTAATGTCTAAGCTTGCAGGAAATGTCTTGTCCCTTTCTTAATTGTTCAGCAATTACTTTATAAGATAGTTTTTCTACCACCAAACAATACATCTCCTGTCCAGGTGCTTGACCAAGAAATTAATGGCAATGTTTAATCCTTTTATTAAATTAGCTTCTATAGGTTGTTACCCACAAGAGCTGGCTTGCTATGGATCGTTCAAGTCCCGTGAGCGGGCAATTTATATATATATTTATTATTATTTTTTTTCCCAACTTGCTCTAACTCTGTTAAATACAGGGTTACGGGGAAAAATGTGGTAGAGAGTTTGTGTTCGTAACTCTGTTAAATACAGGGTTATGGGGAAAAATATGTGGTAGAGAGTGTGTGTTCTGGGCTGTATGTAGACACCACAACCTGATTCCTAGCATGTCTGCGGCGCTCACAGTCACGCAAGGAAGTGAATGTGATTTTGCATGTTCTCAAGTGCCCCTTGGGCAGGCATTTTCAAATTTTGTGCATTATTTAACTCGCTCTAACTGAAACAATGGGTTATGGGGAAAAATATGTGGGGTAGAAAGTTTCTGTCCTGGCTTGTACATAGACACTTGTCTAATGGGTATTAGACAAGTTCCTAAAGACCCTGCCAGATGAACCACCAGTGTCTGGATACACTGCTAACTGCCGGGCGGCCTCAAACTCTATACCGGACCAGACGGACCTCCTTTAAAGGGACGCACGGGAGGGACGCAGCGGTGGCGGACCACGACTGTGAGGACGGGACCTCTAGACGACTTCAAGTAAGATTCAAGTAAGACACCACAACCTCATTCCTAGTTGGTTTGTGGTTTTCACAGTCACGCGAGGAAGAGGTTATATTTATTTATTTTATTTGTTTGTAGAAGCCCAGTGTCTTATTTACTTACTTAAGTGTTGTTTTTGCAATCTTTCAATGGCCTTGACGAGAGCTGCTCCCCCAGAATCTGTTTGTTGCTGGTGCTTGATGCACCATACTATCAGACTATTCACGTAGCATGGCTGATCAAGCACCGTCCTGAGATGGTTGCCCAATGGTCTCAAACAAACACACACTTGCACATACAGCTGTACTTTTGATTTGTCTAATTATTGTACTGCAGTTAAACTGATTTAATATTTGTTTCAGAAATGCCTGGCTATGTGCATGGACCGATACATGGACTCGTGGAATCTGGTATCTCGCACCTACACCAGTCGACTGCAGCGGGAGAAGAACTTCCAATAGTCGACTTCTATTTTATATATTATAGTCTGTTTCTTTTCAGTTGATGATAAATTGAATCCCATAGCAGCTAATTTTTCAATACTAACGGAAATATATGAAACTTTTATGTCTCTGCATCATATTAACCCTTTCAGGTCCGGGGGTTGCCGTTAAAGTATTCAGAAATAGAATTTTCTTAATCTCATAATTACCTCTCCAAAATTTGTTTACTGACCACAACTTGCTAAAAGACAACAGCAGAGGTTGAAATAATTAAACTAAAGGTTTCTAAACACCCCTGATGGTCACAAAGGTTTTAAAGTATCCCTGTAAGGACGCAATCGCCTCTTGCTGTGCGAATGCATGAAGACCAAGTTTGTTTTTTATAATTAGCACCATATTTCACTACAAAATCATCAAAATAACTGACAAATCTTCATAGGAACTTTGCAATTTACCATCAACTGAAAATTAACAGTACAGTATATATATCAAAGTTTAGGGAGAATTGTTGATCAGTTGAATGATATGCATAAATAGGTATCCTGTATTAATTTACTCAATTTTCCTGGTTTTGTAACACTAGTTGAATGTATCAATATACTGTACAGTATAGTGTTGTACTTGAATCAATTTGCTTTAGCTATTGCTGAATCATAATGTTTGTATTTGTACACAATTATAATCAACATAAATGATGGTATCATCATCACTTTCCCCAAACCCAACAAAGACCCCACGCTACCCTCCTCGCACCGCCCCATCACACTCCTTTGCTCCCCCTCCAAAGTCATGGAACGCCTAGTATTACAACTAATTACACCTGACCTACCCCTAGCTCCAACACAACATGGCTTTAGGCCACTGCACTCCACAAACACTCTTCTCACAGACCTTACACAAAGAGCTTTCGACGGCATCAATTCAGCTAGACCACCACACAGATCACTATTAGCCACACTCGACATTAGTAAAGCCTTCGATGCCATCCCCCGCCACAACCTAACAAACAAAATCTACAACACAAACATGCACAACAACACAAAACGGTGGCTGGCCAACTTCCTAGCAGGCAGATGTGCACACGTATCTTTTGCCGGTCAGTCATCTAAAATCAGAAACTTTCCAAACGGAGTCCCACAAGGATCCGTCCTATCGCCCGCACTCTTCAATCTGTACATGCACGATATAACTACACCCAATACGCCCCAAATAAACTTAGCCTCCTATGCAGATGACATAACACTCACATGCACACACCATGACCCAAAAAGAGCAACAGATCTCCTTCAACCCTATCTCAACACACTACATGGCTGGTGCACTACAAACAGACTTAATCTAGCCCCAGCCAAATCCACCGCAACCCTGCTCACAAGTTGGACAGGAGAACACGAATACATCCCTCAACTCACCATAAACAACACACCCCTAACACATACACACACACCCAAAATCCTAGGAGTAACATATGATACTCATATGACATTCAAACAGCACACCACAAACATTAAAAAGAAACTGACACCCAGACTTAACGCCCTCAGGTCACTTGCTCACACAAAATTTGGACACAACAAAGAAACTACCACCACAGTATATAAACAATACATAAGATCAGTGATGGAATACGCAAGCCCAGCCTGGGCTTCTAACCTAGCTGAAACACATCATAAGACCTTACAGACTATTCAAAACAAAGCCCTGAAGATCATTACAGGCTGCACAGCTACTGCACCCACAGATCACCTACATCAAGAAACCAAAATCCTCAAAGTCAAAGACCATCTGGACATGAGAGGCACTCAATTCCTGGCAGCAGCCTCCACGAACCAAGACCACCACTAAACTACATGGCAACACACCCACAGACACCAAGAAATATCAAAACAACACCCAGCACACGGTATCACACACAATTATTGTCCTCTCTCCCTCCCTGCCCACCCCGAACCAACTTCCAGAAGCACATCCATACTCATATCTCTCACCGATCCATCCACTCACTCACAGACAACACACAGCTGCATGCACGACCTCCCGAAATCCATCCTTCCGAATCCTCCCTTCCTCGCGAGGACAGAGTCCACCTGGCCAGGCTGAGATGCGGACACCATCCAGCTCTCCTGAGCTATCAGAAGAGACTGGATGACTCCGTTGTCGACGCCTGCCCGGGATGTAACACAGCACCCCATACCATTAAACACATCATAGAAGACTGCATTTCACACAACCACTTACGCCAACAACACAATCTACACTCAATGAGAGCTCTGTGGGAAAGCCCGATCGTGGCCATGGCCTTTCTCAGGGACTCGGGGCTGTTCGGCCAGGCAGCTTAGGGAACAACAACAACAACAACAACATAAAATGTTTGCTCCGAGGGATTAAATATAAGACTGCGGTTCTATAATTCTATGTAAATGCAAACATTATACAATATAGATACCCTATGAAAACTTGTTATACTATAGATCTTTTTAATGTAACATAATAAATAGTAGTTTTAGTATGTAAATACTGGAATGTACATCATTCGTATACTTTAACTTTTCACATACAAGTACAGTAAGTAGCTTTTTTTCTTTGGGTTTTCTGAATGGGTTTGGGATATATTGTCAAGTTGATGATGAAGATGGTTTTTAGACTGAAACTTTAATCTTGAAACCTTGTTGACATATTCTTTACCTTCTTCTTCACAATGTGAATGGTTCAGCCGACCGTTAATGTTGAGAAAAATAATAAACTGAATGAATTATTTTGTAAATAAAATTGGTTTCCTCAAATTATATATAGTATATTTATAGTTTGCTTCCTTGTGCACAAAGCTAGTCTATTCGCTGTAAGTAGGCGAGATCATGACCTCTAACCTCTGTAACTCAAAAACGACTAGAGTAATCGAGCTGATATTTCTACCATTTGGGAAGAGTCAAGTTAAGGAATAGATGTGGAAATTTACAGGCAATTTGCTCTAGCCCTTTTTGAGTTACAGAGGATAGAGGTCATGATTTCTCGCCTACTTACAGCGAATAAACTATAGGAGCACATTATAGGCTTGATAAAGATAACGATAGATAAATAAGGCTTGGAGGAGACAAAAACCAATATTAGGATACCGGTACTGGAAGAAAGTGAATAATTAATGAATTATAGTAGGTGAAGGAGAGTGTGGAGGTCAATAAATATTTTGTCTTTGTTTTTCAATTCTTTTATTTATTTTTCTTGACATAGTGTGATGCTATGGGTCACCTTACACAAGTGGGACATACAGCTATTGTATTCAAATATAAAACTTGCAAACTAAACAAATCAAAACTGGGACAAAGACAATATTAAGTCAAAATAACTTATCAAAATCGCTATGTGGGAACAACGCTTACTAAAATAAAAATTTATTAAATAAAAGAACACAATCCACCACATACTGTAGGGTGTACATTACTACATGAGAAAGTTAATCTGTATAGAAAGTAAAACGAGGGCCTTTAGTACAGCTGTTACAGGTGGAGTTACAGAAGCGGTTTTTTTCCAGTACCAGATCCATACTATCTCGATTAACGCTCTGACTTCCACATACCCTTCCTAATCTGAATAAAATTGTCAAATAATAGCCGGAGATCAGAAAAGATATGCATATTGGATCTTGAAAGGGTTAAAAGCTTAGGGCAAATTACAGAGGAGCAGGGTATCACACATCCATAATAATCTTGTACTATATTATTTTGTTGTGTTGTCCCTATTCGGGCTCTGTCTTGAGTCGGCCACCCCCAGAAAAAATAGGAGAAGTTGGGGTTGGGCCTGAGTAAATACACTCTAATATAGTCATTAACACTTTCAATCCGACGACGCCAATTTGTGCTCTACAGGGGAGGCACAGATTTGGTTACCCAGTTGACTTAAGGGGAGGTTATTAGTTTGTTCCCTAGATGAAAGATTATCGGAGTGGAATAGAGAGTAGCTTGGTAACGAAAAGCAATACTCAGCCCCCACCCTTTGATAGCACCAGCTGTTGTAAGCAGCTGCAGGATGCTGTGGCATTGTAGCGGAGATGATTAAAGCCTCAGGTGATATAGGAGTGAGTTTGGTCACAGAGCTAATTAACTCCATCATTAAGAGAGGAAGTCATCCCTGATGAATGGCACAGAAGTGTAATGGTAAACGTTTAAGGGCAAGGGGGATGCATTGGATAGGGGAAATTATAGGGGCTTGAAAATGCGCTTGACCAAGTCATGAAGGTCTGTGAGAGAGTCTTTGAAGGTATGATAAGGGAATGCATTTGTATGGACGATATGCAGTTCAGTTTCATGCCAGGATGTGGCACAACCAACACTATCTTCATAGTCAGACAGCTGCAAGAAAGATATCTACTTAAAGATAGGGATCTGTATCTTGTGTTTGTAGACCTGGAGAAGGCCTTTGATAAGGTGCCCAGAGAAGTGCAGTGGGCTATGAGAAAACTTGGCGTAGAGGAGTGGCTGGTGCGTGTGATAATGAAGGTGTACGAGGACTCGCGAACGGCAGTGAGGGTGAAAGGTGAACTGAGAGAGTTTATAGTTCACGTCTGAGTTCTCCAGGGCTCTGTGTTAAGCCCTCTCCTCTTTATTATGGTTCTGGAGGCACTATCTGGTGATTTCAGAGTTGGGCTCCCCTTGGAACTGCTATACGCAGATGACCTAGTACTTATCACAGATAGTGCGCGGGATGCCGTTGCCAAGTTCAGAAGATAGAAGAAGGTATGGCAAGTAAAGGGTTAACAGTTAATATAAATATAACTAAGGTTTTACACAGTGGATTAGGGATAGGAAAGGTAGAAAAAAGTGGGGCATACCCATGCGCAGTATGCAGAAAAGGGGTGGGTGCGAACTCGATACAGTGTAGTGTCTGCCACAGCTGGGTAGGGCCTACATCACGGGAAAAAGCGCTGCAGTCCGAAATTGAGAAATTTGTATGCATAGTATACAAAGGCGAGCTTGTATTCAATGACTGGCTCGATAGTGTCAACTTTGGCAATGAGGCACTGGAGATGGTGGACAAGTTCTGTTACCTGGGTGATACTACCTCTGCCGGGGCTGAGGCCGCCACTAGCCGGAATAAGATGCGGCTGGGGAAAGTTTAGAGAATTTTTGCCACTACTCCCCATGAGAAGACTCCCTCTCCCCTTGAAGGGAAAGATATACGCCTCATGCGTTACAAGTGCAATGACATATGCTTCAGGAACGTGGCCAGTCAAAGCGGATGGTATCAACAGAATGGAACACAATGAGATGAGAATGGTGAGATGGATGTGTGGTGCCAAAGCTGGGTGAAAAGATGCAGCTAGGTCCTTGAATGTGGAGGAAGGTGCGGTAGATCTGATCTTAATTCAAAGAACCTGACAAGTGAGGCAGCTCTTAACAGAGATGCCTGGAACGCCGTCATTAGGACATGAGACCAGAACCGCATTTTGTGTGGAGCACTCGGTCTTTAAATTTGTGTATGTGTATGTATGTATGTATATGGATGGAGTCAAGAAATAGATTCAAGGAAGAACAGTGGATGTTGGTGTACCCATGATAATAGGGATATGAAGGAAATGAGTGAAAGTTGCCTGTAGCCTACTGCTGTTTGCTGACGATACGTACCGTTCTGATGAATGATAATGAGTGGGAGTTGCACGTTCTGGTAAATACTGTATGTTTGGAACCGTCTGTGAGAAAAGGAACCTGAAGGTAAATGTGGGGAAGAGTAAGGTTATGGTCTTTGAAAGGGGTGCAGTAGCAGCGCAAGGAGAGATTGAATGGTCAGGAGAATGACGGCTCGTTTAATTATTTGGGCAGCATGATGAGTCAAGATGGGAGTATGGAGTATAAAGTGCGGGACAGGGTGCAACAGGGAAAGAGCTAGGGTTGTAGGAACGCTGAAAGCAGTGACAATGAATAGGGTGGTCAGCATGGAAGTAAAAAATCCATCCTTTTCGCCTGGCAGTTTTACGTTTTGCCTTGTTTTCCTTGATATGGGGTATTGTATAATAAAGTATGCTATAAATATTTTGAATATTCATAAGAAACTCGACTGTATAGCTTTCTTCATCTTTCTGTGGCACTTACGTGTGTGAATATATGTGAACATCAATTAAACACTGAGTTTCTCAGTCTTTCTTCTACTCAACAAGTAAGATCTGGAACTCTTTCCCTCATCCTATGACTTAAACTCCTTCAAGGTCTGTGTCTCCAGACTAACATACCTTGATCGAATTGCTACCATGCATTACTTCTTCTCTATCCCATTCTTGTAAATGGAAACCTATAGCTGCTTGGTTAAAATATAACACGAAAATCGCACAAATGTCGACTTGAATGGGCCATGGCTGCAAACAAAAAAGTCTCAAAAAGTCTGTCTATAGGACATAAACCAAGAAAGAAGAAATAACAAAACCCCCAATGAGAGAAAACACAAACACTGAAAAGAAAGACAAGGAAATTCCAGAGGAAAGAAGAAAACAGAAGCTGCTAAGAAATGGAATTCATATGAGTGAAGGAGCATGACACAAGTAAAAAATATTCTGGAAGTACATTCAAGAAAAGTTAACAAGAAGAGTAGGGATCCCAGAGCTGGTAGGGGGGTTGAATGATGGGAGTAGAGCGGAGACTGATAAGGAGAAAGCAGAGGTGCTGGGGAAATACTTTGGGGGGGTACTAACAGTGGAGTCGGAGGATGCAGTGCCTACTATTCCCATCAAACAGGCACCGGCACTAAAACTAATAGAGTTTTCCCATGCTAGAATAAGAAGGGCTATAGAAAAAATGAACAGAAGTAAGTCACCGGGACCGGATGGGATACACCCAAGAATCATAAAGGAAGGAGGGGAGATGTTAGTAGAGCCATTGAAAATGTTATTTGAGGTATCGTTTAATACAGGACAAATCCCGATGGACTGGAGAGAGGCGAACATAACAGCTATATTTAAGAAGGGAAAGAGAAATGACCCAGGGAATTATAGACCAGTCAGTTTGACAAGTGTTGTGTGTAAACTAATGGAAACGGTAATTAGAGAAGGAATAATGGATCATATGAAGTCAAACCAACTTTTCAGTGGGAGACAGTTCGGATTCTTGCCGGGGAGGTCGACGGTACTACAGCTAATTAAGGTGGTAGATGATTGGATGCAAATTCTAGAAGATGGTGATGTAATAGACATGGTATATTGCGATTTTATGAAGGCCTTCGATAAGGTCCCACATAAAAGGTTAATAGAGAAAGTTAGAAGCTATAATATAGGGGAGAAATGTGTGAAATGGATAGAAGCCTTCCTGAAAGATCGGAGACAGAGGGTACTGGTGAATGGAATAGGCTCGGGGTGGAGGGAAATTACAAGTGGGGTACCTCAGGGATCTGTGTTGGGACCACTGCTGTTCGTTATATTTATCAACGACTTGCCTGAAGTTATAACTAATGGAAGTGAGGTATACCTGTATGCGGATGACACTAAGCTGTATAGAAGAGTGAGGAGTAAGGAAGATATGGGTTTGCTTCAAGGAGATGTGGAGGGCATGAAGGGATGGTCTGAGCATTGGTTAATGCCTTTTCATCCAAAAAAATGCAAGTACATGCGGATTGGGACCAGCAAGATAGACAAGGTAGGATACAGTATGTATGAAGCGATGGAGGAAGTGAATGCAGAAAAGGATATAGGAGTAGTGATAGACAATAAGTTAAATTTCTCAGAACATTTAGCGGAAAAGATAAACAAAGCCAATAGAATTGTAGGGCTGATAAGGAGGACATTTGTGTCACTTGATGAAGAAATCTTCAGGAATCTCTATACAGCGCTGGTTAGGCCGCACCTGGAATATGCGAACCAGGTGTGGGCTCCATATATGGTAAAGGATATAGAAGCAGTGGAGAAAGTGCAGAGGAGAGCTAGCAAGCTGGTACCAACGTTGAAGAACGCGGGCTATGAGCAGAGGTTGAGGACACTGGCATATAGGAGAAAGAGAGGGGATATGATAGAGACTTTTAAGATAGTGTCAGGAAAGTACGATGAGGATGTGTGTGAAGGTATCTTCTTGATGCGGGAGGGAACAAGAACGAGAGGACACTAAGAAAATTTACAAAGAAAGAAATAGGCTTGAGAAGGCAAAGAACTCATTTTGTGATAGAGTGGTAAATGAGTGGAACGCACTGCCCCAGTATGTAGTCGATTCCGAATCAATAAGGGAGTTTGAAAGTAATCTTGATAAAGCATGGGGAAGACAAGATTTGAAGTTTGATTATAAAACAAAAATACAGAATAGTAAAAATGTTGCGTCTGCTACCGCCGCCGTCAACACCGTGAACGACCGCAGCAGTGCAAGTACTGGTACTGAGCTGGATACACAGGCATAGTTTGCCTTTTTCCAGAGGATCTACTGTAAGAAACTGTAAGAAAGTAAGAAAACAAGATAACAAAAAAGAGGCGCTGATGAGAAGGCTGTAGCTACCCGCAGATCAACAACTCGACTCCAATATTATTATTTTGAAATAGGCTATATATGACAAATTAATTGCCAAATAATGACTGTTACCGCATATTTAAATTGTTCTGAATATTTAGTGTTTTACTTTTTAAAATAAGATGTGTGAAATATTTTCCATTGACAGAAATTTCGGCCATTCCTCGCTGGTCTTTCTTTCCGTCAAGATGGCTACTCAGATCAGCAAGAAAAAGAAGGTAATCATTATATATTCCATTTTCCTCAATTACTATGGTGTATGATGCAGTAACTATATGCTCAGTAGACGTAGGAAGCATGCCTCTATGACTGAAATAAAGGATAAGGAGGGGAAGAGGTTTTAAGTGGTAAAATAAAGACTTTGAATGTATGAGTTTGGCCGCATGTGTCCCCGTGTGTGTGGCGCGTGTGGTGTGTTATTGTGTATGGGGGACCTATTTACCGTCTTTATTATTAAATTTTCGTATAGGCCTATTTGATTTCTACACTCCTGGCTGCACCATTGAGTACGATTGAAGTATTTACTATAAATGCTAATATTTTTTAGGGCTCTGGGGTGACGGCATAAGAAAATGGTAGTCTGGAGAAAGCCGATTGGGCCATACTAGGCAGATCCCTCTCACACCCAACCCTAATTATAGGCCCAGCTCATTAACACCATGAGGACCGACCTCGCCAAAACGGTCAAAGGTAAAAAAACGGAGTCTGCAGAGCGCTGATTGCCCCCCCCCCCCACCTTCCCCCCCTCACACCCAACCCATCTTGTAATTAGCCTAGGCCTATAGGGAAAACGCTCGCACTCTGATTAGGATTATTCATTTTTTTTCCTCCAGATTTTGATAAATTAGGCCTAGTGTATTCATGGTTTTAGCCTAGTTAACCTAGGCCTAGGCTATAATTCCAACGTGGGATACAAGATGGGGCGAGTCCTTGAGGGGGGGCTTTGCCCCATCATGACTTATTGAAATCATCATCTATGTTACAAGCAGGGGGTATAGGCTATGTCGATTATCGGCTACTCCATAATGAAGACATTAGGCTAGGCTAGTCAAACTGAGGATGTCCGAGGGAGCTTTGGAAGACAGTGATTGAACTTCATATTGTTTTCCAGCGTTCCTCCATGCGGACTAAAATGAAAACAAAAATTACGAGTCTATTGGTCCCTATTTTCCCTAATAAATTGTTTCTAGGCTAATAGCGCTGCAGTAGTGTGGTTAAGATTATCGTACAATTTTTTCAGAGTAGCCTAAAAAAAAAAATTAGGCCCTATTTGTTGCCTTGGGATACAGGATGGGTAAAGCCCCCTCACGGCTCTCCCTCATTGACTGGAGCAATTCTGTTTGAAAACTTAAATTAATACAGTAGCCTACTAGGCCTACCTCGTGTTTCGCGTTTATATTAGTCTCCCCAAACGCAGCGAAAATGAAATCTCGAAAATCGGGCCAAACATTAGGCCTAAATGGAGAAAATTCATGGTAGCCTAGTCTTTATTTTCGTTTTGTCACCCTATTTTTGCTATTTTAGTTACCCTTACACTTTGTTAACATTAATTGTATAAAATTATCTTACAACTACATAAGGCTATTAACCCTTGTCTAGCGGGGGGTCTGTGGCCGTTTTGGGCCTTTTCAGGCCATTCTGACTGCTATATCAACCATCAGCATGAAAGGAACTGTATTGTGCCGAAAACTAGGCGGAAATCGCTACACAATGACACCACATACAGCTACGTAGCACTCGTGGAGCCCTGACAGTGTTACCTCAAAGATGGAAGTTTAGCGGATTTTGCTACATTGTTCACTTTTCGCGAACTATTGGTCACACTGTCATCCTCCCGTGCGGTGGGGGAACTGGAGTTAGTGTGGGCCGGGAGGCCACAGATGTCGGACGTATGGTTCATTACTGTTCCACCCGTTTGTTGCCAGTTTCTTTAACTCGACTTACGTCGCGCGCCGCTAGTAAAGGGTTAAAGACTCAAAAAATGATACTGCAATGGTACTGTACTTACATATTTATTGAAAAAAATTATCTTACAGCTACATAAGGCTACAAAGACTTGCCAAAATTATGCTGCAAAGTGCATATCCAGTCGCTAAGCCACGTAACATGAAAATAAATATTTATCCGCGAAACATGAAACCGTGAATTCGATATACGCGAAACACAGGGTTTCACTGTATGTCCTTGTCTAGAATTTTTCTAAATATCTTTGTCACCGGCATAAAGAACACCTCACTATTGTTAACTATAACTTCGGGTGGGTCAATTATGAATATACCAACAGAAGTTGGCCGAGAACAGAGCCTTTTGGTATCCACTAGACACATTTCGGACAATATAAAGATGATGTAATTAAATTCATACATCGATTTTATCGTGGCCTACAGGTTTCTTATACCATGTATTTCATTCCTATATATCTAAATGTGCGTAAACATTTATTACTGATCCTGAAAAAAACAAAATATCCTCTATATCGCCTACGTCGCAAGAGGCGGGTGGCTTTGTTTACATCCGCCGCAAAGAAGAAGAAGAAGAAGCGTTGGGGAAAATTTGGTTTTTGCCCCCTACTGTTTAAATATATGACTATTTCAATAAATCTTGGGGGGGGGGGCTTCCCCCCCCCCCCCCCTCTACATATATTGTATCCAACGGCAAACGGTTATGGCCAAATAGTTATTTTTCGCGAGTGAAGGGACGTGTTTTTAGATTGTTGTTTAATGGGTAAATATGCATTTACGCCTATTTTCACACATCAAAACACCCTTACACAACTCTAAACTACATAAAAACAATCGAAACGATTTTTTAGCAATTTAATTACATCATCTTTAAATTGACCCACATTTCTTCACTCTGTTGCCTTTCACTCAATAATGACTATCTACCTAATGTATCTAGGTCTCAGATTATATAACATAAGTTTTTTAATGAGCCTTCTGTGTGGTACCTTGTCAAAAGCTTTCATAACATAAGATCGCGGGAAACTGCTAAGGCCATGCGGCCCACACGAGGCAGCTGCCATTCACACTCAGCCCATATCATTCATATGGGAATCCAATTTACCTTTAATGTTTTTAACTGTTCCTGAGCTGATCACTGCTCTGTGCAGTCCATTCTACATGTTAACAACTCTATTCCCAAACAGTGATTTCCTATATCTTTCCTGAATAACATCGCAGTAAGCGCTGTCGAATTCCCCAGAACATTTGATAAATTGCAAAATAATTTTTCATTGCCCTAACCTGGGGGCTGCTGCCCCCAGACCCCCTCTGGCTCTAGTAATGGTGTAGAAGATTTCAAATTACTAAACATATGCTGCAGGAGTGAATAACGCCGGAAATCGCGCATCGTAAGAAAATGTGTGAACAAAATTAGGTGCTGTACGAGGATACATTTGTCTGCGAGAGCTTAGATATTATGGAAATTTCTACAATCGGAAATAACCTAAAGCAATTTGAACAAATAAATACCTGTCCACACTTAGAGTAACGGTTCCCGAGTGAAGTAAAGACTTAACGAAATGCAAAACTGATAAAGATAGCCTAGGGCAACCATTTTTAACAAAAGTAAATTCTAAGCCTTATTACGTTATTTTAATGGTGTCCCATAGTTTTCTAGATGATCACTCCGCTATTTGGTCATACTGTATTTTCATTCCAGTCACGGTTAATACCCAGGTTTGGTCCAGTAACCTATTTTCTTATTATACATACAAGTTTAAAGACCGTTTGTCCACAGAGACTGTGGTTACAGTCTCACATCCTAAATGGCAGCTTTCCAGGCGGCCTTGTCAAGGACTGCCTCTGGTGTCAAGTTCTTTATTTTGAGATCGGACCGGAGTACCCGAGCCCACGTCATTCTAGGTCCACCCCTACGCGCAGCTCCCCCCAAGCTCACAGTCCGGTATTTCTTCACCCAGTTCTGATCATCCATTCTCTCCACATGTCCAAACCAACCCCCACACATCCATCTCGCCATTCTATTGACAGCCTCCGCTTTAACCGGCCACGTCTCAGAGGCATAGGTCATCGTGCTCCTAACACGCGAGTTATACACCTTCCCTTTAAGGTGGGGTGGGAGCCCTCTCATGGTCAGGAGTGGCAACAGCTCTAAACTTTCCCCAGCCACTTCTTATTTACCTTTGTTAATCTTTTTGGTTTGTTATCTTTATGTGCGTTACCAGACCTGTCTATATTTGTGTGTCCAAGTTATTATATCACATACCTCATTGTTCATTGGCGTTTGAAATTCATTATATCAGTGATATTAGTCCACCCCCTGAAACTCGCGTAATTGGTAACGCCAATCACCATTTTTTGTCAGGTATTTCACCTCGCAGATCATTTATCAGTGGTTTGCCTCTTACATCCTTCTTATTAAATTAATTTAGTGAGGAGCCAATCACACTGTGTTTAAAACATGACACCATTGAACCAATCTGGGGCTCCACTGACGTGGAGCCCCGATACTGACGTGATCAGTCGATACGTGGCATCAGTTTGGTGAGGTGGTGTCCGTTAAGAGATTATAAAAAAGATTACCTTTGATTACTTAATGATTTTGACAATGTATACATATACAGTGGATTTATAGTATATTCCGAGGACCATCGGAATAGTAAACGTTAATTGTTTTCACCCTGCTGGCAATATATAATGTACTCTAATGATAATGTCAGAGAGGTTGGGAGAGAGGTATCCTAACCAGGATTTGAACCCACTCACCCCAGATATATTTGGGAGAGTTGGGCACCTGGTCTTGGTCCGAGAGTCACGCTCGACTGGTCGAGGTGTGGCCTTAGAATCGGCTCTCTCTCCTAGGATAAACTTATAAACTAGAATGGAAAGGGACAGGTTGAGAGTAAAAGTGGCAGATGAATTTTAACATTGACAAATGCAAGGTATTAAAGATAGGGAAGACGAATACTAATGCAAAATATAAACTAGCTAATGCTGAATTAGAAAACTCAGACTGCGAGAAAGATTTGGGTGTGTTTGTTAGCAACTATTTGAAACTAGAAAACAGTGTATAAGCGTACGTAACAAGGCAAACAGGATTCTGGGGTTCATCTCAAGGAGTGTGAGTAACAGAACTGCCGATGTTATCTTGAAACTTTACTTGTCATTAGTAAGACCTCATATGGATTATGCTGTCCAATTTTGGTGTCCTTATTACAGAATGGATATAGATTCCTTGGAGAGAGTACAGCGAAGAATGACAAAAATGATTCATAATATTAGAAATCTACCATATGAAGAAAGGTTGAACAAATTAGGCTTACATTCGTTAGAAAGACGCAGAGTTAGAAGGGATATGATAGAAGTGTTCAAGTGGTTCAGTGGGGTAAATAAAGGAGACATGAAAAATGTACTGAAGCTCAGTGATAGCGAAAGAACTCAAACAAATGGTTATAAATTAGATAAATTTTGTTTCAGAAAAGATATAGGCAAATATTGGTTTGTAGATGGGTGGAATAGGCTACCAAGTGATATAGTGGGATCAAGAACGATAGGGAGCTTTAAGATAAAATTAGATAGGCATATGGATGAGATGGGTTGGGTGTGAGGGGGATCTACCAGGTACTCACCTAATTGTAGTATACAGGATTTGAGCCTAAGCTCGTGTTGTCCTGTCTCTCTCTCTACATTTATCCAATTTTGCTTTAAAAGTTTGGATATTTCTTGCTCCCACCACCTCCCCATCCAACTTATTCCAACACTCAATGCTTCTATACGGGAAGCTGAACTTTCTTACATCAGACTTACATATAACTTTCCTCAACTTACAATCATGACCCCTGGTTCTTCCCTCGTCCCTCACCACAAAATCTCCCTTGTCGATCTTCTCAAAACCTTTCACACACTTAAACATCATGATCATGTCACCTCTCTCTCTCCTCTCCCTCAGCATTGGCAGCTTTAGCCTCTCCAATCTCTCCTCATAAGGCAGGTCTCTAAGGCTAGCTATCATCTTAGTGGCAACTCTCTGAACTCTTTCCAGTTTTTTATTATGTTTTATAAGGTGTGGAGACCACACCACTGCTGCATACTCCAGTCTTGGTTGTATTATTGTCCCTATTATTTTTGCTAACATCTCTTCATCTAAATAATTCAGAGCTATTCTCATGTTAGTCAACACTGCATAGGTTTCACCAGTTATTTTATTTATATGCTGTTCAGGTGACAAGCTGTCTGCCACAACTACCCCTAGGTCTTTTGCTTTCACAGCTTTACTAATTATTTCATCTCCTATTTTATATCCCCAAGAAGGTCTATATTTACTTTTTCCCATCTCAAGAACCTGACACTTACTCGTGTTGAATTCCATTTTCCAAGTTTGACTCCACTCATATAACTTATCTAGGTCTCTCTGTAATTCTTCACAACTACTCCTACTTGTAATATGCTTCATTAATTTTGCATCATCAGCAAACATAGATATACAGTATATGAGCCTATTCCGTGTGGTGTGGGCCAATCGGCGCTCAGCAGACCCCCGTTATCTTCTGTTAATCTCTGACCGTTTTGGTGGGGTCAGTACTCAAGGTATTAGTGAGTTGGGCCTTGTAATTGGGGTTGGGTGTGACAGGGATCTGCCTTGTGTGGGCCGATCGGCTTTTTGCGGACTCCCATTTTCTTATGTTCTTAAAAGAAGATTGTTCCCCCGTGGGCATTCTCACCCCAGCCTCAGTATTGTGAGGCTGACCGTAACCACTCGGCCATGAGTGGATGGCCTAGTGGTTACAGTGCCAAACTTCCAAATATACCTGGGGTGAGTGGTTTTGAATCCTGGTCAGGATACCTCTCTCCCAACATATACTGTACAGTACTAATAAATTCAGTAAGTCCCGGGAGGGTGGGGGACACTCGAGCCCCCGCAGAACTCTCTGTGTATTCCATGGCAACTGGTTAATGTCAAGTAGAACTTATTATTTATTTCTGATGATTCTATGATATTTAACATAATGAAAGAAGATATTCATGTCATCTGTACTAACCTATAACTCCCCTTTGTGAACAGTTCGTGAAGGATGGTGTGTTCAAGGCAGAGCTGAACCGGTTCCTGACCAACGAGCTTGCCGAGGATGGTTACTCCGGGGTGCAGGTGCGACACACACCCGCAAGGACTGAGATCATCATCCTCGCCACCAGGACACAGAATGTTCTTGGTAGGTTTGGGTTATGAACACATACCAAATTATGGCGGATACTGATGTTCATTTGATTACTGATACCAATACAGTACACACTTTAAATTTGATCAGTGATACAGATATACAACATTTGTTTAGTTTTAGCTATCTTCAGATAACTTTATTTAATATAAGGAGGATATATCACGGTTGGATGATTGTTAGTTTTTCTTGTCACTTTGATTTTTAATGGTTCTTCCGCAATGGACTAGCATAATCTTACAGTAGCATTGATTTAATCACTAATTTTACACTACCAATACTTTTCATATTTCACAATTGGTAATTATATAAATTGTTACACTTAACAGGTGAGAAGGGGCGCAGAATTCGTGAGTTGACCTCCCTGGTACAGAAGAGGTTTGAATTCCCCGAGGGTTCCGTGGAGCTGTACGCTGAGAAGGTGACCCAGCGTGGTCTGTGTGCCATCGCTCAGGCTGAGTCCCTTCGCTACAAGCTGGTTGGCGGTCTTGCTGTCAGGAGGTTGGTACTGAAACATTTAGTTTAGATTTTCAACCCCTGCAGTTGTCTTTTTGAGTGAGCTTATTGGCAGAATAATAATGTTTGGAGAGATAACTATGAGATGTGAAGGCAGTGCAATAATTAAAATAGCCCGGGTCACAGAGCTGATGCTATCATAAGAGAGGACAAAATTAATAACATTTTGTGAAAAATTTGCCATTTACAGGTTGTTTATTTTCTCAAGGAGTTCCAATTACAGTAGAACTTCGCTCTTACGGACTAATTGGGGGAGACCCCTGTCCGAAAGTGTCAAAAGTCCGAAAGGGCCGAGTCCGAACTTCACACTTCAGCCATTCGGATTTGTCTGAATGGCTGAAATAATGTCCGAAACTCGGCTCTTGGTCCGAATGCGATTTAATTTTTCTCAGCCTTTCAAACAAATCCGAAAGGCTGAAATAATGTCCGAAGTTTATAAGTCCGAATACACATTCACCAACCGTATACCGGCGAATAGGCCTATACTGTACTTTCAATATTGGCAAGTGCATTTGGAGCTCTGAGATTCTTCAGCTGATTTTCCGAGTGACCGATATCGTCGAAATACGATAATTTAATCATAAGTACTATATATCTTAAATACTTACCTTAATTCTTTATAATATTTCGTAATAAACTTATATAAAACGAGTTATAAGTTCAAATGAAAAATCAGTCTACCGGCGGTACCATTACCGAAACACGTATGTGTGTGCGTGTTATTGGTGTTTGGCTATGTCGAGTGAGTGAGTGTGTGCGTGTGTTCAACTAAAGATGCGCTGCATTGTTTTTGTGTCAAATAAATGGCATTTCATAGTACCAATGGACTCTCAAGCACTCACCCGCCTGTGGCCTAGACAACATAAGCAACAGACACCTGGGACCACAAGGCATACAAGCACTCACTAACATATCAAACTACAGCTATTCACACAACACAATACCAGACATTTGGAAGCATGGTATCATCATCACATTCCCCAAACCCAACAAAGACCCCACGCTACCCTCCTCGCACCGCCCCATCACACTCCTTTGCTCCCCCTCCAAAGTCATGGAACGCCTAGTATTACAACTAATTACACCTGACCTACCCCTAGCTCCAACACAACATGGTTTTAGACCACTGCACTCCACAAACACTCTTCTCACAGACCTTACACAAAGAGCTTTCGACGGCATCAACTCAGCTAGACCACCACACAGATCACTATTAGCCACACTCGACATTAGTAAAGCCTTTGATGCCATCCCCCGCCACAACCTAACAAACAAAATCTACAACACAAACATGCACAACAACACAAAAAGGTGGCTGGCCAACTTCCTAGCAGGCAGATGTGCACACGTATCTTTTGCCGGTCAATCATCTAAAATCAGAAACTTTCCAAACGGAGTCCCACAAGGATCCGTCCTATCGCCCGCACTCTTCAATCTGTACATGCACGATATAACTACACCCAATACGCCCCAAATAAACTTAGCCTCCTATGCAGATGACATAACACTTACATGCACACACCATGACCCAAAAAGAGCAACAGATCTCCTTCAACCCTATCTCAACACACTACATGGCTGGTGCACTACAAACAGACTTAATCTAGCCCCAGCCAAATCCACCGCAACCCTGCTCACAAGTTGGACAGGAGAACACGAATACATCCCTCAACTCACCATAAACAACACACCCCTAACACATACACACACACCCAAAATCCTAGGAGTAACATATGATACTCATATGACATTCAAACAGCACACCACAAACATTAAAAAGAAACTGACACCCAGACTTAACGCCCTCAGGTCACTTGCTCACACAAAATTTGGACACAACAAAGAAACTACCACCACAGTATATAAACAATACATAAGATCAGTGATGGAATACGCAAGCCCAGCCTGGGCTTCTAACCTAGCTGAAACACATCATAAGACCTTACAGACTATTCAAAACAAAGCCCTACATTACAGGTTGCACAGCTACTTCACCCTCAGATCACCTACATCAAGAAACCAAAATCCTTAAAGTCAAAGACCATCTGGACATGAGAGGCACTCAATTCCTGGCAGCAGCCTCTACGAACCAAGACCACCCACTAAACTACATGGCAATGCACCCACAAACACCAAGAAATATCAAAACAACACCCAGCACACGGTATCACACACAATTATTGTCCTCTCTCCCTCCCTGCCCACCCCGAACCAACTTCCAAAAGCACATCCATACTCATATCTCTCACCGATCCATCCACTCACTCACAGACAACACGCAGCTGCATACACGACCTCCCGAAATCCATCCTTCCGAATCCTCCCTTCCTCGCGAGGACAGAGTCCACCTGGCCAGGCTGAGATGCGGACACCATCCAGCTCTCCTGAGCTATCAGAAGAGACTGGATGACTCCGTTGTCGACGCCTGCCCGGGATGTAACACAGCACCCCATACCATTAAACACATCATAGAAGACTGCATTTCACACAACCACTTACGCCCAACCCCGAAAAGGGTTGAAATAGGGGAGCTATCCCCCCGCCAAAGGTGGCTTTCTAGGGCCTTTCCTAGCTGATGCTGAGAGGATTGGGTTCTAGTCATGTGGTGATTTTACTTATATATTTTCTAGATCTCAAGTGACGGCGTCTCTAACGTGGATTGACCTCCCAATCTACCAAGATTGGAAGCCAAAGCGTCACATTTTTCCCTTGCCCCTCAACTTTCTCTTCATAATTGCTGAGGGGCACAGGGCCCTGGGTGGGGCTTTGGTTTCCCTGGCGTTTCCGCACCCTCCTCAAGCTCCCCGCCATGGAGTGGCTTCGGTCACCCAGGCTTTATTGTGGTCGGCGGGGAGGGTTCTGTGGGGGCGCTCGGTTATGGCCTTGGCCTTGCTCGGGGCCTTGGGGCTGTTCGGCCAGGCAGCTTGGGGAACAACAACAACAACAACAACAACAACAACCACTTACGCCAACAACACAATCTACACTCAATGAGAGCTCTGTGGGAAAGCCCGATCGTGGCCATGGCCTTTCTCAGGGACTCGGGGCTGTTCGGCCAGGCAGCTTAGGGAACAACAACAACAACAACAACCAATGGACTTATTTGGATATATTATTGACCCTTGGTATGAAGGTATGTTGCCACTGTAATAATGCTGACAAATAAATAGATAAATTACTAATAAAGTAGGCCTGGGCTTATACGGCAAATATATCACTATAACCTACAGTAGTTCCTAGGGTGAAAATAATTACTGCTCTTCATACCAGGGGTTACATTTACACTTAGTTGTATTCTGTCCATTAGTGACACAGTTGAGCTGGGGCTCCACTGCGACCAGGCAGTTCCCTTTCTTCCACTCTCCATTCCAGAAGTCGGTTGGAGTTGGTGCTGGGGTATCCTGGTGTTGGTGGCCGGTCCGGTATTTTG
Source organism: Paralithodes platypus (assembly GCA_032716605.1). NCBI lineage: Eukaryota > Metazoa > Arthropoda > Malacostraca > Decapoda > Lithodidae > Paralithodes > Paralithodes platypus. Next base: position 319,579 of record CM064565.1, on the reverse strand, counting down.
GCCAGCCACATGTCCAAGTGTATCTTGAAGGTGTCTGGAGACACCCAGGTCATGTTCCTGAGAGGGGCTGGTATTCAGTTGAACAGTCTGGTTCCATTGTATGCAAAGCTGTGATAGATCAGGGATTTGATTTTTTGTGTTGATCCCGGCATAGTCCTCGCATAGCACAGCCTCCCTCGCCTTTGGTGTTGAGTCTCTTGGATGTTTGGATTTGGTACCTTTTTTTCCAAAATCTTCCAGACGTAGTCTATGATGATGTATCTCTCCCTACGTCTTTGAAGTGAGTACAGCTGCAGCTCCTTGAGTCTCTCCCAGTAGTTAAAGTGTTGAAACCCATGGATTTTACTGGTGAATGTCCTCTGGGTGGCTTCAATTTCTGTTATTTCTCCTGCTTTTTGGGGAGACCAGAGCTGAGAGCAGTACTCCAGTCGTGGTAGGACCAGTGACTTCCACAGTGTTAACATACACCTCTCATTTCTTGTGTGGAAGGTTCTCAGGATCCAGCCTGCTATTTGTTTTGCTGTTGTTGTGGCTTTGGTAATATGCTGGGAAAAAGTGGCGTCACTGCTCATATTTACTCCCAAGTCCTTCACTGTGTCCTTGGCGGTAATTTCTTGCTGTCCACTTTTGTAGTTGGTGGCGTTTTGTAGTGCTCTCTTGTTCCCGTACCTTAGAAGCTCGAACTTGTCTCCGTTTAGGGCCATGTTGTTTTCTTCTGCCCACTTCAGGATTTTGTCCAAGTCTTGTTGTAGTAGCTGTGTATCATGTGAGGTGATTTTCTTCATGAGTCTGGTGTGGTCTGCAAACGATGAGGCTGTTGAGTGTTCCAGGTCCCTGTCGATGTCTCCTATCATGATGAGGAATAGGAGAGGTCCCAGTACTGATCCTTGTGGTACTCCGCTGATGACCCCACCTGCTTCTGATAGGCTTCCTTGAACCGTGACTCTTTGTTTTCTGTTGGTGATGAAACTGTGGAGCCATCTTCCAAGGTCTCCCCCCTATTCCCAGTGATTTGAGTTTATGTAGAAGGATCCCATGGTCCACCTTGTCAAAAGCTTTGGCGAAATCTAGATATATGACGTCTACATTTTCTCTGTCTTGAATATCCTGTAGGATTTTGTCGTAGTGTGATAGTAGTTGTGAAAGGCAGGAGCGGCCTTGTCTAAAGCCGTGTTGACCCTCGTTGAATGCCTCGTTATCTTCCAGGTAGCTGACCATCTTAGCTCGTATTGTTCTTTCTATGATTTTAATAAGATGTGACATCAGCACCACTGGTCTGTAATTTTTGGCTATGCCTTTACTACCCCCTTTGTGTATTGGTGTGACAGTACAGTACTCCCTCGAATTTTGCAAGAATATGATCGACATTGCGGCCCGCAAAATTCAAAATCGCAAATATCAAATAACTAACCTTATGGGATTAATTGAATATGGTCGACATCTCATCATAGAGGGCCTATTTTTTGGTGATTTTCGTCCTTGTTTGTACACACATTATGACACATACACTTAATTTTTGGCTATGCCTTTACTACCCCCTTTGTGTATTAGTGTGACAGTACAGTACTCCCTCGAATTTTGCGAGAATATGATCGACATTGCGGCCCGCAAATATCAAATAACTAACCTTATGGGATTAATTGAATATGGTCGACATCTCATCATCGAGGGCCTATTTTTTGGTGATTTTCGTCCTTGTTTGTACACACATTATGACACATACACTTAATTATACATCCTACAATAAAGAAAAACACAGAAATACAGATTCAGGGTGTTAAACGAAAGATTTTTTGTTTGTTTGTATCCTTTATTTTTATTTTGCAAAGAAAATACTGTACTTGTGGTTTATAGTTCAGGGGACCCAGAGGTTTATAGTTCAGGGGACCCAGGGGTTTATAGTTCAGGGGACCCAGGGCACAGGTAACACTTCAATTTTGCCCAAGGAAGTCGATTATGCGAGAGCGTGAGAACGTATAGGAGCGTGGGAGAATCTATAAACAGTAAACAAATGCGGCCCGACGTCACGACCCTGCCTCCGCTCCCCCCCGAAAACTAGTGCGGATACCCCTGGTATCATTTGGCGCCACCCGCAAAACTCAAGTAATATCGCACATATCAAGTTCCGCACAAAAGGTCAATTCTTGGGACCCGCTCGCAAAATCGAAATTTCGCAAATTTGAAACACGCAAAATTCGAGGGACTACTGTACCTTCTTTTAGGGATTGTGGTACATATCCAGTTTGGAGGGACTTGCTCCACAGCAGTTTTAGAGGCAAGGCTAGCTGATGTTTGCAGTTTTTTAGCAGTTGGGCATGAAAGCCGTCTGGTCCTGCTGCAGAGTTTGGCCCAATCTTGTCGATGGCTGCTATTATGTCCTCTGTTGATACTGTTACCGAGGGGAGTTGATGTGGTGTCCCAGGAGCGTTGTCAAAGAAGGTCGTTGCATTATCGATTTTCTTGTCTTCATTTGGCGGGCTGAAGACACTTTCGTATTGCTGTTTGAGTATCTTGGCCATTTCGGTTGGGTCACTCAAGTTCGCCCATAGGTTTTGCAAGCGGTCCTATTGTTGAGGTGTTCCTGAGTCTCCTTTTTGCGTATGCATAGAAGAATTTGCTATTTACTCGTATGTTTGAGAACTGCTTGGAGTTCTTCACGTGTTCTTTGCTCTTGGTGTGACTGGATGAGTTTTCGTTCAACTTCATCGAGCTCTTCTTGTAGTTTGGTGATAGTGTGCGCATGGCTGGTCTTCCTTTGCTTGGCAAGTTGGCTCTCAAGTACGTCCTTTTCTTCATTAGTATTTTTCTATCTCTGGGAATCTGTTTTATCTGCTTCCTGCTTGATTTGGGTGGTATGGTGTTTTTACAGGTCTCCAGGCATTGTTTCTGGAGGATACTGAGAGTTTCGTCGACATTTTTATCTTCGAATAGTGCCCTCCAGTCAGTTACTGCCAGTTCTGCTCTCAGTCTGTTCCAGTCTATTTCTTTACTGTAGAAGTTGAGATCTTTCAGAGAGGTGCAGGGGATTTGGCTTGATTCCTGTTGACATCTTCTGGCTGGTGTGGGGGTTCTACCTTTGATGAGGCTGTGGTCGGACATTATAGTTTTTACAGTTTCGTACGAGTGTACCAGGTCGAAGTTGTTGCCAAATAGTAAGTCCAGTGTGTTGTTGCCTCTTGTTAGGTTCCTCGATGTATTGCTTCATGTATGCAGTGTCCATGATAGTCATTAGCTCCTTGGCTTGCTGTTTTTCATCCCTGGATCCTCCGTTATTTTCATGGTTGCCCAATTGATGATGGGCAGGTTGAAATCTCCTGTGATGATGCCATCTGTAGCGGGAGTTGGCAGATTTTGTAGGAGTGATTGTATCTTCTCTGTGACCTCCTTGAAAATTTCCCCTGTGGTGTTTGGAAGTCGGTACAAAATTATGATGAGCATGTCGGTTTGTCTTATGTGTACTGCTAGTAGCTCTGTTGTGCCGTTTGAGAATGCAACTAAAGTTTCGGTATTTGCAGCCATATCCTCCCTTAGGTAGAGTGCTACTCCTCCGTGGCTTCTGTCGGCTCTGAATAGTGTGAAATTATGGATATTGATCTCTGCATCCAAAATGTTTTCGTTCAAGTGTGTTTCTGTGAGGGCTAGAAAAATTGAGTTATCTTCCTCTGCAATTTCTTCCAACATGGGGACTTTACATTGATTGTTTCGTGGGTAGAGTCCTCTGATGTTGCCCACAAAAAAACTATTTAGTGGTAGTTGCACCTTCCTCTGTGTTTCATGTCTGGCCCCTCGGTTTGGGCTAGGAATCTCTCCATTATCGCTTGAGACCGTTTTTCCACTTCCAGAAGACGTCCCATTATTACCTCTAAAAAAAACACTTTGGTCGGGCATAGCCGTGTGTACCGCTGTTGGTCTTGTCCTTTTGAGTTTGATGGATGGCTGGCCAGCTTCTGAGGGCATTGCGTTGGCTTTCTAGTTTTTCCTCATGTGTTGGTGTGTAGGCAAATTCCTTTTGGATGTGTCCTGTAGCATGTTCCCTTGGTTTGTTGACATTGATTCTGGGCGTCAGTCTTTTAGTTCCCTTGATGTGTGGAAGATTGCAGTCTCTGATATCACATGCCCTTTTGTTAAGCGAGATTCTGCATACAAATGGGTGGTAGTCGATGCACTTCCATCCACGCTTGCAACCGATCCTTTCATCCCGCCCGTGCTTCATGAATTTTGCACATATTTTTGGATGGTCTTGTTTGCATCCCATGCCAACTACTCCATATCGGCATTCATTTCTTAGGTAGAAATTGCATACTTCCCTGCTTTTCCTCATAATATAAGTACCCTTGTTTTCAGCTCTGGTCCTAGGTCTCCATGGATTTGAATTTACAGCACTAGCCTCACCTGTTCTTGTGGTTGTGGGTTCAGTTGCTGCTGGAGTCCTGTATGTAGGGGCATTATGTCTGCATCCGTTGCATGTGGGGTATGTGCTCGTTGGGGTCCCCGACCTCACCTGTCTTGCTGCGTTTTGAGGAGGCTCTGCCGTGTCTGCTAATGTTGCGGAGGGGGGGGGGGGGGGGAGACTATGAGCATCTAGCATTGTGAGGCTAATATCTTCTGGTGTGCTCCCCAGATCTAGGTCTAAAGCATTGTTGTGGTACTGGTATTGAGGCTGTCGCTGTCACTCTTGCCTACGGCTACTTCTGGGCTTTTGAGTAGGCCTTGGCCTAGGCCAGTGTCCCCAGTTGATTCCTTGATTGCTGGCGTGTTGGTGTTGGTGTCGACTTTGTTGCTCTGGAGCTGAACAGGGATTTTTCTTACTTTACTTATCGCTCCAGAATTGGTTAGTCGTTCCTTGTGTTGGAGAACGGCTGCTTCTGCATCGGCCACCCACTCACCCTTTGTGTCAAACTTTGTTAGGCAGCATGTTTTGCACATGAATTTCCTTGGCGTTTTTGCATAGTTGAGAATTTGATAGGCAGGGAGGTCTGCAGAAGTAGTGCAGCCATTCCTGGCAGTAGTCTCATTGGATTGCATTTTTTTCACCTGCGAAATTGATTCCACAGTCGGGGTCACAGATTTGTTTTGATCCCCGTACATTGTTGGCGTCATGTTCGTAGTCACTTTGTTTTTTCTCTTAATTTCACTTCAATCCTTCTGTTTCGGACTTTGTTTCTTGTATGTGTGCACTCACTAAGTGTTTATGTAGGTTATTCTGTCTTTGGTAATCACCGATTGCACTTTCTTAACGAGAAACACCTGATAATGTATGGAGCAACAGTGTGACGTGACCTTGACCGTACTTCCTAGGCCATAATATAGCCAATTAAGTCCATTGGCAGCCTACTATGAAATGATATTTATTTGACACGAAAACAATGCCGAGCATCTTTAGTTGTTGTTGTTGTTGTTGTTGTTGTTCCCTAAGCTGCCTGGCCGAACAGCCCCGAGTCCCTGAGAAAGGCCATGGCCACGATCGGGCTTTCTTTAGCATCGAGCATCTTTAGTTGAACACACACACACACACACTCGACATAGCCACACAACAATAACACACACGTGTGTGTTACAAATTGTTGTTGTTGTTGCTGCTGCTAGGCTGGTCAACAATCTTCTGCCTTCAATAAAGATACAGTTTAATGGATTTTTCTTTGGCTTTTACTATTATAAATCTTATTTGGTAAAATTCAATTAAATTCCATAGAGAATAATTATAATAACATTTATTGCATACCGTATATCAGTGGCGACCGACATAACCACACAAGAACACACACACACACACACTCACTCGACATAGCCAAACACCAATAATACACACACACACGAGTTTCGGTAATGGTACCGCCGGTACACTGATTTTTCATTTGAACTTATAATTCGTGTTACATAAGTTTATTATGAAATATTATAAAGAATTAAGGTAAGTATATTAAAATGTAAAACTTGCAAAGTTCTATATAAGAGATATATATAGTACTTATGATTAAATTATCGTATTTCGACGATTTCGGTCACTCGGAAAATCAAGTAGTCCGAAAAAGGACGGAAATAGTTCTCAGCCTTTCAGACAAATCCGAAAGGCTGAACCATGAGTCCGAAAGTCTGAGAATTCCGAAAGAGCGGGGGTTTACTGTAGTTGATTTTACAACCAACATTGAGCAATAGCCTTAGTTAGCGTATCTGTGTTATATTGTGACAAAATGTGATATGTGCTCTATTCTGTAAATAGGCCTACTGTATATTTTATTTTATTGTTTCTTTATTAATATATCTTTGTGTATAATTATTATCTGTGCTCTCACGAGAAGTGTATGATATGGACCATTAGGTCGTACTGTATTTATACTGTATCTATCTTATGTGTCTGGAATAAAGAATTATTATTATTATCCACCCACCATTATTTACCCATGAAGTGTTGAGTACTGTATATTAATTTGTGCTTCAATTGACAGAGCTTGCTATGGTGTGCTGCGTTTCATCATGGAGTCTGGAGCGAAGGGTTGTGAAGTGGTGGTGTCTGGAAAGCTTAGGGGCCAGCGAGCCAAGAGTATGAAGTTCACTGATGGTCTTATGATCCACTCTGGTGAACCCAGACGCCACTATGTTGACACAGCCGTCAGGCACGTCCACCTCCGCCAGGGTAAGTTACTTAATCCTTTAAACATTTTTGAACTGGTGAATATATTCCCTCCCTGTTTCCCATCCCAGAAATATGCCAATACCTGTACACTGTACAGCACTGTATTGTAATGAGTGCAGATTTCTATTTTTTAATGTGAAACTTGCAAAATATACCAACCAAAACAGGGACGACACAACATAAAGGCAAAAGAACTTGTAGACAATGCTATGTGGATTAAAACTATATCAATAATACTTATTTACTAATCTAGTTCTTTACACCAATGAAAACTAGATTTGGGACCTGGGAATCTTAGCTGGGGACCCCAAATGGGCCTGGGTCTCTAGGTTTCTCTCCTGGGCGACCTAGATATATGTGTGTGAATTTGTTTTGTTTTTGTTGTGTTTCCCCTGTTTGGGCTCTCGAGTTGGCCACCCTAAAAAAATAAAAGGGGGGGGGGGGGAGGTATGTGTCTGAGTATATACAGTAGATAGATCAATCGCTTTGTTACCCCTTTAGGTGTGTTGGGAATCAAGGTGAAGATTATGTTGCCATGGGACCCTAACGGTAAGAACGGCCCCCGCACCCCTCTGCCCGACCACATCAACATCGTGGAGCCTAAGGATGAGGTGATGCCCTCTGAGCCACACTCTGAGAACAAGATGGAGAAGCCCGCCGCCCCACCTCCACCAGTGGCCGCACCCCAGCCACCTGCGCCAGTCCCTTCTGAATAAAGAAAAAGAACCTTATAATGGTGTAATAAAAAAATATTTCTACATCTACATTTTTTCTAACCTTGGTAAAAATTATGATATAGATATTGGATTAGATAATTGTTTTGTCAATAGGTAAAAACTACTAGGTATGTTTCTAACTGTAGGTAGAAGATTTTTTTTATAATGAATGTTTCTGCATAATTTGTACTCCGGTTGATAACACTTGTTCACTGTATATCCTGCAGAGAACCTAGCACTGGTAGGAATGTAGCAGTGTCAGTGGTATCTGCCTATTTTTGGAGTATCAGTATGTTTTATTCTGGCCGATACTACTGATAATTTGAAGGTACTGCTTTAATTATATTTTATGTAACTGATTTATGGCCTATGAATCTTTCTCATTACAGGGTAGTTGATTCTTAGCATGTTGGTGTCTTGAACTCCAGCACTTGAATACTCAAATAGCGTATTCAGGAAGGGTGTCCCTAAATGTACGGATACACAATTCGCATATTGGATATCTTAGAAATAATTGAGTAACTGAATACTCGGTATTCTGGGTGACCTAGATGTGTGTGAATTTTGTGTTTTGTCTGTGTTTATTTGTGGTTTTGTTTTGTGTTTTCCCTGTTTTTGCTCTGTCTTGAGTCGGCCACCCCCAAGAAAATTAAACCATAGGAAAAGTGGGGATTGGGCCTGAGCATATAGATAGATAGAACTGAATACTCTAGTTGCACCAAAATTGGGCTATATGTTTTTCTAATGGCAGAGTGAATAGGATCATTGGTAACAGCTTTTGTCAACCTCGTCCCTCTTGTTAGGTCGAGAGAAAACTAAAGCTCACTATCTTAAGTCAAGCGGTGAGGTGCTGTCGGACACCCTGTTAAGGATATGGGAGTTGAATATTGTCTTCGTGGCGCAATGCATAAGTGTTGATTTTCGGTGTGAGCGTTCTGGGTTCGAATCCCCGGACTGCCACATGTGTTTGTCGATTACATTAATAGAGTTTAGGAGTGGAGTTGGTTGGTGGAGAGAACATAATAATAAATGCAAAATATAAACTAGCAAATGTATAATTATGTAACTGGCTGTGAAAAGGATCTTGGTGTGCTCGTTACCAATGATAAGACCTAGAAATATATGAACTGTATAAGCATTTGAAACTGGGTAAGCAGGGTTCTGTAATTAATGTCTAGGAGTGTGAGTAACAACTGCTACTGGTGAAACTTCATTTGGACTATGTTGTTCAGTTTTGGTGTCCTTATTATAGAATGGATATTGATGGAGACAATCCAAAATATGATAAAATTTTCCATAATATTGGAAATTTATCATAGGATTATGAAAATGTTGTCTTCTAGGAATGACGGAGATGTGATACAGGTGTTTTAAGTGGATGAAAGGTCTATCTATCTATTGCCTGATGCCGTGATCCCCGAAGGGGTGGCCACGAACGAACTGCCCCCATGCACCTCTGTCCCCAGTCAGTCGACGCCCGCCCCTCCAACCAGCACCGCCTTTGTTCATGTACTTCCTCACTGCATCCTTCTACCTCTCCCTCTCTGTCCCTCCACCTCACTCTCGTACACCCTCTTAGTCATTCTCTTGCTTTCCATACGTTCCATATGGCCGAACCATCTCAAGTTGTTCCTTTTCACACTTTCCAGCACATCTACCTCCACACCACACCTCCTTACTTCCTCATTAGATGAAAGGTATTAAGGCTAAATAGTTGCGAGATAACCCGTTCAAATTTAATATGTTCTGCTTTAGAAGAGATGTAGGAAAGCACTGCTTGGAAACAGTTGTGGATGTGTGGAACGGGAAAAAGTTTCAAACGCAAACTGGAGAGTCCTGAATGAATATCTTGGGTGTGAATGGGATCTGCCCTGTGTGAGCTGATCAGCCTTATGCAGATTTCCAAGTTCTTGTGTTCTAACTTTTAACTAAACATTAATGGGTATTATTATAATGTAAAACTTGCAAAATAAACAAACTAAAACTGGGACGATACAAGATAAATGCAGATAAAATAATGCTGACTGAAGAATTTGCTGGACCCACTTACACACTTTGTTACACTTTGTTGTATTCCGTCCGTTAGTGACACAGTTGAGCTGGGGCTCCACTGCGCAGGCAGCTCCCTTTCTTCCACTCTCCATTCCAGAAGTCGGTTGGAGTTGGTGCTGGGGTATCCTGGTGTTGGTGGCCGGTCCGGTATTTTGGCCAGCCACATGTCCAAGTGTTTCTTGAAGGTGTCTGGAGACACCCCGGTCATGTTCCTGAGAGGGGCTGGTATACAGTTGAACAGTCTGGTTCCATTGTATGTAAAGCTGTGATGGATCAGGGATTTGATTTTTTTGTGTTGATCCCGGCGTAGTCCTCGCATAGCACAGCCTCCCTCGCCTTTGGTGTTGAGTCTCTTGGATGTTTGGATTTGGTACCTTTTTTTCCAAAATCTTCCAGACGTAGATGATGATGTATCTCTCCCTACGTCTTTGAAGTGAGTACAGCTGCAGCTCCTTGAGTCTCTCCCAGTAGTTAAAGTGTTGAAACCCATGGATTTTACTGGTGAATGTCCTCTGGGTGGCTTCAATTTCTGTTATTTCTCCTACTTTTTTGGGAGACCAGAGCTGAGAGCAGTACTCCAGTCGTGGTAGGACCAGTGACTTCCACAGTGTTAACATACACCTCTCATTTCTTGTGTGGAAGGTTCTCAGGATCCAGCCTGCTATTTGTTTTGCTGTTGTTGTGGCTTTGGTAATATGCTGGGGAAAAAGTGGCGTCACTGCTCATATTTACTCCCAAGTCCTTCACTGTGTCTTTGGCGGTAATTTCTTGCTGTCCACTTTTGTAGTTGGTGTCGTTTTGTAGTGCTCTCTTGTTCCCGTACCTTAGAAGCTCGAACTTGTCTCCGTTAAGGGCCATGTTGTTTTCTTCTGCCCACTTCAGGATTTTGTCCAAGTCTTGTAGTAGCTGTGCATCATGTTGTGAGGTGATTTTCTTCATGAGTCTGGTGTCGTCTGCAAACGATGAGGCTGTTGAGTGTTCCAGGTCCCTGTCGATGTCTCCTATCATGATGAGGAATAGGAGAGGTCCCAGTACTGATCCTTGTGGTACTCCGCTGATGACCCCACCTGCTTCTGATAGGCTTCCTTGAACCGTGACTCTTTGTTTTCTGTTGGTGATGAAGCTGTGGAGCCATCTTCCAAGGTCTCCCCCTATTCCCAGTGATTTGAGTTTATGTAGAAGGATCCCATGGTCCACCTTGTCAAAAGCTTTGGCGAAATCTAGATATATGACGTCTACATTTTCTCCGTCTTGAATATCCTGTAGGATTTTGTCGTAGTGTGATAGTAGTTGTGAAAGGCAGGACCGGCCTTGTCTAAAGCCATGTTGACCCTCGTTGAATGCCTCGTTATCTTTCAGGTAGCTGACCATCTTAGCTCGTATTGTTCTTTCTATGATTTTAATAAGATGTGACGTCAGCACCACTGGTCTGTAATTTTTGGCTATGCCTTTACTGCCCCCTTTGTGTATTGGTGTGACAGTACCTTCTTTTAGGGATTGTGGTACATATCCAGTTTGGAGGGACTTGCTCCACAGCAGTTTTAGAGGCAAGGCTAGCTGATGTTTGCAGTTTTTTAGCAGTTGGGCATGAAAGCCGTCTGGTCCTGCCGCAGAGTTTGGTCCAATCTTGTCGATGGCTGCTATTATGTCCTCTGTTGATACTGTTACCGAGGAGAGTTGATGTGGTGTCCCTGGAGCATTGTCAAAGAAGGTCGTTGCATTATCGATTTTCTTGTCTTCATTTGGCGGGCTGAAGACACTTTCGTACTGCTGTTTGAGTATCTTGGCCATTTCGGTTGGGTCACTCAAGTTCGCCCGTAGGTTTTGCAAGTGGTCCTATTGTTGAGGTGTTCCTGAGTCTCCTTTTTGCGTATGCATAGAAGAATTTGCTGTTTACTCGAACTGCTTGTAGTTCTTCACGTGTTCTTTGCTCTTGGTGTGACTGGATGAGTTTACGTTCAACTTCATCGAGCTCTTCTTGTAGTTTGTTGATATTGTGCGCATAGCTGGTCTTCCTTTGCTTGGCTCTCAAGTATGTCCTTTTCTTCATTAGTATTTTTCTATCTCTGGGAATCTGCTTGATCTGCTTCCTGCTTGATTTGGGTGGTATGGTGTTTTTACAGGTCTCCAGGCATTGTTTCTGGAGGATAATGAGAGTTTCGTCGACGTAATCAAGCAGATAAAATAATGCTTAGGATAGGAGAGTTTGATGGTCCTATCTATGATATGGGGTGAACCAATCTACAGACACAGAAATACTTTTATTTATTAGACAGATTAGTTGTACCGCTGTGTCCTATAAAGCTGGCATCACACCAACTCAGAACTTTTCACTTCACTCTGATCTGGCAACAAATGAGGTAAACCTGTTATGCAATTTTTTGTGACTTCGAAAGTTGTTGTTGTTGTTCCCCAAGCTGCCTGGCCGAACAGCCCCAAGGCCCCGAGCAAGGCCAAGGCCATAACCGAGCGCCCCCACAGAACCCTCCCTGCCGACCACAATAAAGCCTGGGTGACCGAAGCCACTCCATGGCGGGGAGCTGAGGAGGGCGACAGAAACGCCCGGGAAACCAAAGCCCCACCCAGGGCCCTGTGCCCCTCAGCAATTATGAAGAGAAAGCTGAGGGGCAAAGGAAAAAATGTGACGCTTTGGCTTTCAATCTTGGTAGATTGGGAGGTCAATCCACGGAAGAGACGCCGTCACTTGAGATCTATAAAATATATAAGTAAAAGGAAGAGTCAGAGTAAGCTATGGGTATGGCAGAGATCGCTCAGTTCTCACTCTGATAGACCAGCCCATCACCACTGACTTCGAAAGTATTGTCTTTTGCCTTGGAAATAGATCGTGCAAGGATTACATTTATAGCTGGGATTGTATCAAAGCTCTCAAAGAATTTATGATTTATTTGATTTATGATTTATATATATATATATAGTCATGTTTTCCAATACTAATGCATAATATCCCATTGTTGCCAAGAAAATATTTATCGTCGACAACCCCGAGCTCCTAAGGGAGGCCACGGCCGAGACTGTGTTTTCCCACAAAGTTCTCAAGGAGTATGTGCTATGCAGGCTTCCATAATGTGTTTGATAGTGTGCGGTGTTATGTTACAACCCGCCGACCTGGACTTAGTCATCCAGCCTCTTCTGGTAGCTCAGAAGGGCTGGATGGTGTCCACATCACAGCTTAGCCAGGTGGACTCTATCCTCATTGGATAGGAGGGTTTCTGAGGGATGTATTTCAGGGGGCCATGCATGTAACAGTGTTTTTGAGTGACTCGATGGAGTATGGATATGCTTCTGGATGCTGGCTTGGGGTGGGCAAGGGGGGAGTGAAGACAGTATTTGTGTATGATTATGATTGCTAGGTGTTGTTTTATGTTTCTTGGTGTGTTTGGATGTTATGCCATGTAGTGTAGTGGATGGTGTTGGTTTGTGGAAGCTGCAGCAAAAATATTTGTGCCTCATATCAAGGTGATCCTTGATTAGAGGACTTTGGTTTCCTGATGTAGGTGTAGTAGCTTTGCAGCCAGTGATTATTGTAAGGGCTTTGTTCTGTATGGTCTGTAGGGTGTTGTGATGTGTTTCAGAGAGGGTAGAGGCCCAAGCATGTGATTGTATTGCTGTTGTAAAGTGTTATGCCGTTTAGTGTTTTGTAGAGTTTGCTGGTTTTTTGTTTTGTGATCAAGTGTTTGGAGGTACAGTAACTATTCCAGTTTAGTGTTTGTTTTTCTAGTATTTTGTTGTTTATTTGAGTGTTTAGTGCTTGTATTTGTTGTGTAGTGTCTGTGTGGGGCGTCTATTAAAGATGAATGAATGAGTGAGAAAAGCTTACATAGATAATATATAAGTAAAAAATAAGGGCAAATAGATTGAGAGGAAGCTAGCCTCAGAGGAGATGGTGTGAAAGAAAAGAGTTGGACGATAGAGAGATAACTGCAAGAACAAGCAAGAAGTGGTGATGAATAGGAATGAGTGGATAAAGCATGTGAATAGATGAGTGATAACGTGGTCGTTGGGTGGTGGGACGCCAGTTGGACTAGATAGTTCGTCAGGTGCCCGGCCCAGGGAGCCGGTTTATATAGGAAGGGCCCTACCTGGAAGTATGTGGGCGGGCATTGTGGTGCGTGTTTGCCTGCTGTTTACCGGAACCTAGACGAACACCACTGTAGAAAAATAGTGCTAAAAAAGATACATAGAGGGCCTCGGGGTCGGACAGGTCCTAAATTGAGTGGTCAATCCTGTAAGTCCTTCAGTAAACTGGCATGGGTTGTTCCTCTTACAGGGGATAGATCCACTTGGGGGCCTTCTGTGTATGGACACCCTCATTAACCCGGCAAGCGCGATAGGCCTCACGGAAGGCTTCCTATAGGGAACGCGATAGGCCTCACGGAAGCAAGACCATAAAAAAAAACTTCCAAAAAAAAAAAGGGCCTATCAAAACAAAGGAATTTGTCTTTAGGTGAGATAATTCCCCTCCAGTACTCATCCATGTAAATCTCACCCACCCCCCTCCCCTCCTTCCCCACCTTATTCCCCCCCCCCTCCCCCCCTCCATTATCACCTATTTTTCCTCTTATTATCATCATTTATCGGTTATTTTTCCCTCCCGCGATAATGTAGCACAAGTGGGTTGCAGAAAAGATCGTTATGTAACACCCAGACACCGGCCCACACCGCCCCGCTCGTCTCAGTTACCTCACAGACAGCGAGAGAGGAGGGTTGCCTGTGGCTCTCTCTCGCCTGAGATTATGACCGGGTGGCCAATATCTTCGTTTTTCACCACCCAAATGCTTTTCCCACTTATTTTAGCACTCTTGAAGGTTCATATATACATCATATATGTAAAATAAAAGCATACCGAAAACAAATAATGCTCTATATTATAAATATAACTAATTCTGTCAGAATCCAAGGCTAGAAATACACAAATAACTACCCTAGCCCGTAGGTCTATATCGCGCTTGTCAGGTTAAGGGAAGTAAGGCGTCCAGCAATAGATAGATAGACCAAGTTAATGACGAAAGTATATACACACTGTATAGGTATATAAACTTTGCTCCAGACTGCCGTTGGTGATGGATGCTGCGGGAGGTGTAGTATGCTGGGCTGTGGGTGGCGTATACTAGGCCGTGGGTGGTGTGATCAGTTTGGTTCACCAGTACGGACCCCAGTAACATCCCGGTACAGCGGCGACTCCAGACCTTTGCTATCTTCTTGTGGATATCCACCTTCCTCCTCGCAGGCCCTCTCTTCACTCTCCTCCTCCTCTACCTCTTCTTCTACACACAGTACTGGTGAGTGGCCCTACTGAATCCTTTGATGATTATTACTCATTTTGACAGTTTTTTGTTGGTGGTGTAATAGTTTGGATGCTTATGTTCTGGGTGTGGTGTCCCGAGTTCGAATCCAGATTTTTGTTGGTGGTGTAATGGTTTAGATGCTTATGTTCTGGGTGTGGGGTTCGAATCCCGGGAGGACCATGTCCATATGCTTTCATTAATTTATTCAAGTGCATTGGGGTTTGTAATTGAGGATTAATGTTAAGAACGGGGTGGTTCCTTAATATCATTAGACGACGAATCATCTTGAAATCGCCAAACTAAAAAGGTGAAATGTCTTAAAATGGCCAAACTGATTGGGCAAAGCGTCCTAAGATCGTGAAACTAATTGGGTAAAACAGTGGGGAATTAAGATATACCCCCCTCGGCTTACCTAAGCTACAGCTAAGACTACATTAATGGTTTAGATGCTTATGTTCTGGGTATGGTGTTCCGAATTTGAATCCTGGGAGGACCATGTGCTTTCATTAGTTAATTCATGTACATTGGGGTTTGTAATGGATGATTAATGTTATGAACGGGTTGTTCCTTAATTTCTATAGGTTCAGGGGCTAATGTCTAGCGAGGCCGGTCCTTAGTGATCTTGGCCCCATTAACTTTTCTTTCCTCACTAAAACATTAGGCTTTCCATAATGCAGTTGGGTCTGAGTACATGATTAGATTGATATCTAATATTCGAAAATGGATATTGATTGTAATCGTGTACTCAACCTTTAACTGTTTTGGTGGTGTAATGGTTTAGATGCTTATGTTCTGGGTGTGGTGTCCCGAGTTCGAATCCCGGGAGGACCATATGCTTTCATTAGTTTATTCAAGTACAGTCGGATACCATAGTCTCTAGCCCACCCATAAGAATTCGTGGACCCCCTACCGGTATGTTTTTTTTTTTTATGCAATTATCACTATCTGGATTGATTTTTCGATGGAACTTGCTTGTCAATTAATAGTATATATAGTTTTGTATTTGATTTATAGAACATTATATTCATAAATTGGTTTCCAGAGATATACTTCCATAATTAGAAATAGATGAGGTCCACGAATTTGTATGAGTGGGCTAGAGACTATGGTATCCGAGTGTACATTGAGGTTTGTAATGGAGGATTAATGTTAAGAACGGGGTGTTCCTTAACCCGGGAACTGCTGGGAGACTCTTAAGAGTTCCCCTGGCGGACTGCTGGGAGACTCTTAAGAGCGAGTGAAAACAAAAATCAACTTTTGACATCGAAAAAAAAATATTTTGTTTATTTTTATTTTTTTATTTTTTTATTTTTTCTTGGCCCCTGGGCCATGCAAAATCTCAGTCCTCTACCTCCCCTCCTTCCCCACTTTCCTCCTCTCCTTCAGTTATCACCTATTTTCCCTGTTATTCCCTTATTCTGAGGTATATTTTCGTGCTAACATTAGCGAGTTGCAAGCAGGGTGTTGTCATCACTGATGGCAAGCGAGTGCAAGAGAGAGAGAGAGAGAGTATCGATCAACTGTGTCTCAGTGGCCTTGGGGGAAATTGGCGGGAAAGCAGCTTGCCTCACCCATACATTATACAACTCCCGGGCTATATCTCCGATTTTGACCATCCAAACGCTGTTTTCACTCGTTTTATTGTTGTTTCAGGTTAATACCTTTATAATCAACCCATAATAGGCGCATATGGATAAGTATTAATGCTATTAATGGTACAATGAATATTTTAGTGACGGAAACACCTCAAATACGTCAGCACAGGGGGACGTTTCCAATTACCCCCATGCGCACTTGTTAGGTTAATTATTGTTCCAGATGGATGTCTGTGTGCTACCTCACCTGGTATCTGCGGGACCGTTCCGTCTGCAACAGAGGGGGACGCAGGTAACACAACACTCATGAACTCTTAACTAAAGATCAATGAACCTATTATTTTTTATTTATATATATATATATATATGTGTATGAAGTAAATGTCTCCCTCACTATCTGATGCCCCGATTTACGATATTATTATAGGTTTTTGGATGTATGGGTTTGGGTTTTGGCTGGTCCCAGAATGCATCCCCATTTACCCCATTAATTTTAGGGTTTGCTATATGATTTTTTGTATTTAAGATCGGGTTTTCAGGAACGTAACCCAATCGTAAATCGAGGAAGACCTGTAGACAAAAGACAAAACTGCCTGTAACCCCAAAGGTTGAAAGAATGACCGAACCAATATCAAGGTACATTATAGGTAAATTAGATGTTTGGTGTGCTTGTTAATAGTGAATAGGGGGAGGGGGTGTTATATAATGTGAGTGCTAATAAATCTGCTGAGGTGGGGAACTGATGTAAATTGTGTAAACTGGTCAAGTGAGGGACTATGGCAGTTCATTTAACCCTTTCAAGATCCGATATGTATTTGTTTCCTTTTTTTTTTGGCTATCATTAGAAGATTTTATTCAGATTAGGAAGGGCATATGAAACTCGGAGGGTTATTTGACATAGGCTTTACCCTTATAATTACAACAGATCCTTCCTAAGCTTCGTAAAATTGTCTAATGATAGCCAGAATAGACTTGTAAAAATTTGTCATAATCTTCAAAGGGTTAACTTGTTAAGTACTTGGGCTTTGTGACGAATAAAGATGGTAGTTTGGAGGATGAAGTACAGGGGAGGAGGGTTGTAGGAACGCTGGAAGCATTGACAAGGAATAGGGAGGTGAACATGGAAGTAAAGAAGTCACTGCATGCTATGTGTGGTGATCTCGATATTGATGTATGGGAGTGAATTAAGTATGAACCTTGTTGGAGAGACATTAATCATGGGTAATAAAGGTGGAATTGAGTTACTTAAGACGTTTTTGTGGAGTCGCATGGAGAAATAGAGAAATACGCAAGATTGAGAGCAATGATATGGATGTGTGAGAGACTGTGAGTGTGAAGAAAAACGCCTTGAGGTGGTTCGGTCATATGGAATTTATGGAGTGAGAAAATTACTAAAAGACAAGGGACTGGAGTTCTCGAAAAGGTTCTCCAGTTTTGACGCTATTCTTGACTTGCAGTGTGCTGGTTTAATAATCCAGAACGGTTGATAGCCTCTGAAGTCCTATTTGAACTAACTAATTAATTACTAAAAGAGTGCATGAGAGTGAGGTGGAATTGCAGAGAGGGAGAAGCAGACTGAGAATGAAATGGAAGGATGGAGTTGGAAGGTATATGGGTGAAAGTGGTGTGGGGTTCAATATGAGTGGTGCCGATAGAAGAGCATGAAGGCAATTCATTCATGTAACAACACCCCTTGGGATCAAGACATCTGACAATAGATAGGTGGATTATGATGATGATTATTATTATTGTTTTATTATTAATAATAATAATAGCCATAGTAGTAGTAATAATACTACTGCTAATACCTGCATAAAAAAGGGGGAAGTTGGGGCGGATATAAAAGAGGGAAGGACGATGTAGTATGGAAAGATGCTACTACTTACAGTATAGTACTTTCTGTGTCACCCAATTTTTAGACATTTCCCAGCACTGGCACAGTATTTTGAAGTTTTTTTGTTTTTTACACGTTTAAATACCATGCCTCATATGAGGCTTATAGCAGTTCATGGGTTAGTACTTAGTAGTAGTAGTAGCCTAGTAGTACCACCTCTTTTTCCTTCCTTTCTTGTTTGTATGTTGAGAATTGAGTGGTTTCGTCGTTGGTCTCTGTGGCGCCACTACCGTGATTTCTTCCCGGCACATCTCATCAAGTCGGCTGAGCTGGACCCCTCCAAGAACTACATCATGGTCTACCACCCCCACGGCATTCTCTCAGTCGGGGCCTTTTGCCACTTTGCCACTGAGGGATCGGATTTTAGCAAGGTAAACTTAAAATTCCCCTTGACACTATTAATGTATATATGATGTAGGTACTGTAGGTAGCTAGATACCAGTATGTGTTTGATGAGAAAGGTTAAGTGGATATTTTCCTTGGTATTGTTTGGCCTGTATATGTAGGTACTTTGGTAGGTAGGCCTACTAGTATCTGTTAATTGGATATTTCCCTTGGTATTATTTAGCCCGCCCATCGGCAGGGGGCAAATTACTTCATCAAACCATCCCCTTAATGTCCAGTATTGCTTAATGTTCTGTTTTATAGGTAAAGCTCGTCACATCTAGTCATTGCACTTGTAAATAATGCAGTATCAATTTTGTGACTTCCCTAACCCTTTCTGTACCAGTGATGTACTGCATTTAGACGATTTTATGAAGCTTAGGAAGGATCTGTAGTAGTTAAAAGGGTTGACCGAGATAGTTCGAAGCATTATATATGCTAGAGATCCTTCCTAAACTGAATATAGTCACTTAGTAGTAGCCAGAATGGAATAAAAAGGATGTCGATGTTACAGAAGGGGTTAACCACTGATGATGATGATGATGATGATGCAGTTTTTACCACCATACACTCCCTGCTGAATAGCAAGGCTAGGGTGGGTGCCCTGATGAATCAGGGACTTAGTGAATAGTTGCCACAGATTGCTAGACCGCACCGTTCACCAACACAGCACTGACGTCTGCCAATAACTCACTGGCTGGCCCGAGGCTCGAACCGTCAACCTCACGGTTAGCAGGCGAACACTCTACCAATCGAGCTACGGCCTGTGACTATTCTATTATATGCTAGAGATCCTTCCTAATCTGAATATAGTCACTTATTAGTAGCCAGAATAGCATAAAAAGGATGTCAACAGTACAGAAGGGGTTAACACCACTATATAGTCTGTTAAATTTCATCTGACGGTAAATTGCAAAGTTCCCATCAAAATTTTGAAGATATTTTGAAGATTTTGTTGTTGTTGTTGTTGTTCCCCAAGCTGCCTGGCCGAACAGCCCCAAGGCCCCGAGCAAGGCCAAGGCCTAACAGAGCGCCCCCACAGAACCCTCCCTGCTGTCACAATAAAGCCTGGAATGACCGAAGCCACTCCATGGCGGGGAGCGGAAACCAAAGCCCCACCCAGGGCCCTGTGCCCCTCAGCAATTATGAAGAGAAAGTTGAGGGGCAAAGGAAAAAGAAGATTTTGTAGTGAAATATGGTGCTAATTATATAAACTTGGTCGTAATCTGATGGAGAAACCTAGTCATCATCATCATCTCCGACGCCTTGGAGATGATGATGATGACTAGGTTTCTCCATCAGATTACGACCAAGTTTATATAATTAGCACCATATTTCACTACAAAATCTTCTTTTTCCTTTGCCCCTCAACTTTCTCTTCATAATTGCTGAGGGGCACAGGGCCCTGGGTGGGGCTTTGGTTTCCGCTCCCCGCCATGGAGTGGCTTCGGTCAAGAAACCTAGTAGTTTCATATTTTTCCACTAAGTATCGAAAAATTTGCTTCTATGAGATTCAATTTACCGTCAGATGAAATGAAACCGACTATAATCTATCCCATCTCCCTGGTATCACCCCCCACCTGCTGACCTTGGGGGTGCACTTCCTCGTTCCCTTCTACAGAGAGCTCCTCATGACCAGCGGTAGGTACAGTCATGTCAGTGTTGCCAATTTAGCTACTTTCCCGCTAGATCAGGAGTGATTTCCTTCGATCTAGAGGCAAAGTTTTACATCTAGCGACATGAATTATAGTGACATTCTGGAGATTTGAGCCATTTTAGAGCGATAATGTACAGATTGTGGCATTATTCTAGCGATTTTTAGCAAGTGTGTAACACTGACAATCCCAATGGGATCTTCAACCTAGCTAGGCGAGTTAAAAATGACAGTAGGGATATTATAGGTGAACAGTGTGTTAGAGATGATAATGGGAAGATTTTGTATGCAGAAAATGAAATCAGAGAAGCATGGAAGGTACACTATGAACGATTGCTAAATGTAGAGTTTGAATGGGATAAGGAACAGCTTAGTATCGAAAAACCAATATCTGGGCCCCCTCCTTTGATAGCACCAGCTGTAGTGAGCGACGCAATCAATAAAATGAAGGACGGTAAAGCTCCAGGTTGCTCCGACATTGTCGCTGAGATGATAAAAGCCTCAGGGGAGATTGGTGTAAACTTAGTCACTGAGTTGATAAACACCATTATTAAAGATGAGAAAATCCCAGAGGATTGGCTCAAAAGTGTAATAGTAAATATATACAAAGGAAAAGGGGATGCGCTAGATAGAGGAAATTATAGGGGCCTGAAAATGCTTGACCAAATCATGGAGGTCTGTGAGAGAGTCCTTGAGGGTTTGATCAGGCAAAGCATCTCTATTGATGATATGCAGTTTGGTTTTATGCCAGGACGTGGTACAACCGATGCTATCTTCATAGTCAGGCAGATACAGGAAAGATACTTACTAAAAGGCAGGGATCTTTACTTTGTGTTTGTGGACCTGGAGAAGGCCTTTGATAGGGTACCTAGAGATGTTGTACAGTGGGCTATGAGGAAACTTGGTGTGGAAGAGTGGCTGGTGCGTGTGATAATGAAGATGTATGAGGATTCGCGAAGTTCGGTGAGGGTGAAGGGTGTACTGAGTGATGAGTTCGCAGTCCGTGTTGGAGTCCATCAGGGTTCAGTGTTAAGCCCCCTCCTCTTTATTATGGTCTTGGAGGCGCTGTCTAGAATTTTTAGAGGCGGACTCCCGTTGGAACTGTTTTATGCAGACGATTTAGTCCTAATAGCTGACAGTATGCAGGATGCTGAGGCCAAATTCAGAGAGTGGAGAGAGGGCATGGCGAGCAAGGGTTTAAGAGTCAATATTAACAAAACCAAGGTTATGCATTGTAGTTTGAGACGAGGCAATGTGGAAAAGAGCGGTGCATACCCATGTGCAGTGTGTGGAAAGGGAGTGGGCGTTAACTCAATTCAATGTAGCATCTGTCGATGTTGGGTACACCATGGGAGTAAGCGCTGTAGTAGAATAAAGGGGCCCCTGCCGAAGGATAAGTCAGAAATAGAGAAATTTGAGTGCGTAGTGTGCAAAGGCGAGCTTGTGTTAAGTGATGATCCTGTGGCTGTGAATTTTGGAAATGAGTCTTTGGAGCTGGTGAACAAGTTTTGTTACCTAGGAGATACCATCTCTGCCGGTGGTGGGGCTGAGGCTTCCACTGTTGCTAGAATTAGGTGTGGCTGGGGGAAGTTCAGAGAATTGATGCCAATCCTGACCATGAAAAGAATGCCTCTCCCCCTGAAGGGAAAGGTGTATGCCTCGTGTTAGAAGTGCAATGACGTATGCCTCAGAAACATGGGCCGTTAAAGTAGAGGATGTCAACAGAATGGAGCGTAATGAGATGAGAATGGTGAGATGGATGTGTGGGGCCAGGCTACAGGATAGAATAACAAATGTTGAGCTGAGGAGACGTTTAGGTATAAAGAGTATTAGCGAGGTGATGCGTACAAGTAGACTGGGATGGTATGGACATGTGGAGAGAATGGATGAAAAAAATTGGGTGAAAAAATGCAGGTCTGTGATTGTGGAGGGAGCTGCACCAAGGGGTGGACCGAGGAAGACCTGGGATCGGACTATACGCGCCGATCTCAAATCCAAGAACTTGACAAGTGAAGCAGCCCTTAACAGGGTTGCCTGGAATGCTGCCATTAGGACAAGAGACTGAAACTGCACTTATGTGTGGAACACTCAGTCTTAAAATTGTATGTATGTATGTATGTATGTATTTATTTACTAACTTGCGGACTTTATTTGGTAACCCTGAGTCATGTCCTTCTCTCTTTTCTTTCTGTTATGCCACGCTTTTATAGAAGCGAGGTATATTCTGGTCGCACTTCCCAGCTCTGGGAATCGTGCAGTTGACGTCAACTTAGGATGCTGTAGACTGGGCGACGAACTTAACAAAAATCTAGGTCCCTGACCTTTTCTTAACTCAAAAGTGTCTAGAGCAAACTGGCTGTAAATATCAATACCTATGTCCTGGTGGACTCCTCCTAAATGATAGAAACGTCAGCTTGATTGCTTTAATTAATTTTGAGTTATAAGAAGTTAAGGGTTCAAGATTATTGTCAAGTTCACGGGCGCTACCTATAATATAGTTTGTTATATTCATTTGAACAGTAACTTTTGAGTTCGTTTTCAAGTTTTATATTTTAATTTGGACGTGACGTCAGGAGCGGTGAGTGTAGCCCGGGAGAGTATGGACTACCTCCTGGGGGAGGAAGGGGTTGGTGGTGGAGGAAGGGCCCTGTGCCTCCTGCTGGGGGGCGCTCAGGAGGGTCTGGACTCTCACCCCGGCACCTGCAACATACACATCAACAAGCGCAAGGGGTTTTGCAAGATGGCTCTCAGGCATGGGTAACTTTTACTCTTAGGGTTTCCTGTGGCACATGTACTATTATATACTTTTGTAATGTTTTATTTGGTACATAATAAACATATCAAATCAATCAAATTACAGTTAAAAAAAAAAAAAATTATGACTAATTCCTTACTCTGCATATTCTGTACCGCAAGATTATCGTCAAATTAATATTGTTATTATTATTTGTTACCGTCATTGATTATATTCTTCCTCTCGCATGCATCCAAAATATGGACAAATTAATGCTATTATTATTTAAGACCAATTGATTAAATTTTTCCTTTGGTTGCCCCTCCAGAGCTCCCCTGGTGCCGATATTTTCCTTTGGTGAGTTGGATGTGTACAGACAAATGGCCAATCCCAAGGGGTCCCTGCTACGGTGGGTGCAGGATGCCGTCCAGGCGGTCATTGGCGTGAGTCCTTGCCTCTTCTACGGCCGCGGGGTCTTCCAGTACAGCTTTGGCGTTATACCCTTCCGTAAACCCATCCGTAAACCCATTTATACTGTTGGTAAGTGCATGTGAGTAGAGACCCTATAGCATAACATAGTCTCTAAGTGTGAGAGGTGTGTCATCGGCTTGAGACCCTGCCTCTTCTAAGGCCGAGAGGTGTTCCAGTACAGTTTTGGTATTGTATCCTTCCATAAACCCATTTATACTGTTGGTAAGTGTGAGGGATGGGTCTTTGCCTCTTCTCCGGTCGGTCGTAGGAAAAGAGTATCATATAATATAATAGCCAGTTATAACTTATTTTTTAGTAATAATGGCACCCATCCATCCAGCCACCCATCCAACCATCCATCCAGCCACCCATCCATCCACCCACCCATCCATCCACCCACCCACTCATCAAGCCACCCATCCATCCACCCACCCACCCACCCATCCATCCAGCCAGCCACCCATCCATCCAGCCAGCCACCCATCCATCCACCCACCCACCCTCCCATTCAGCCACCCACCAACCAATCCATCCATCCACCCACCAACCCATCCATCCATCCACCCACCCATCCATCCACCCACCCAATCCATCCATCCATCCACCCACCCATCCATCCATCCACCCACCCTCCCATTCAGCCACCCATCCATCCATCCATCCATCCATCCACCCACCCATCCAGCCAGCCAGCCAGCCACCCATCCATCCAGCCACCCATCCATCCATCCATCCACCCATCCACCCATCCATCCATGTCGGCATTAATGATAGGACGGTCAGAATGGGCTACTAGTTTTTGTTTCGTTTGTATAGTAAATGGAGTTTATCTTTCCTGTGTGTGTTTACCCTTACAGTGGGGTCGCCGATTGATGTCCCCCTCGTGAAGAACCCAAGCAAGGAGCAGATATTGGCCCTCCACGAGACGTACCTGAAGGCACTGAAGGAGCTCTATGACCAGTACAAACACAAGTACTCAGAGTATCCTGGGGTGGAGATGAACATTGTGTGAATTAAGTACTTTAGAAGATATGAAGACGCATTTCTGTTCTTTTTAAATGCTATTATTAAACGATTTTATACAATTTATGAAGGATCTGTGGTGATTAAAAGGGTAGAGACTCAAATAACCTTCTGACTTACATATGTCCATCGTTATCTGAATAAAATCGTCTAACAATAGCCCAAATAATACAAGTGAAGACCCCACGTACGTAGCAGATTTCGGCTCATCACAAGACCTACCTGAAGGCACAGAAGGAGCTCTATGACAAGTACTCTGAGTATCCTGAGGTGGAGATCAATATTGTGTAGATACTTTAGGAAACGTTTTGCCGGTATATCCCACACATAATTTTAACGTCAATTTTCGAAGGCCAAAAGCCCGGGTTCTTACCCACAATTTTCAAAATTGTAGTAATGTACTAGCCTCGCACCTGGAAAGTTGTCCAGAAAGAGTTAAAACTTTGTACAATAAACCCATTTTCTGCCATGTGAGCTTTATTTCTCCATTCAAGTATTAAGTACAGTATATATATATATATATATATATATATATATATATATATATATATATATATATATATATAGAGAGAGAGAGAGAGAGAGAGATGATATATATATTTTTTTTTAATCCAGCTGATGATAAATTAAATCCTTTACCAGTTGATTTCGCTATATTTAATGGACACATATAAGACCGTCTCATATTAGAGCAAAGTTTTCGCGGTGATATTTTTATGTCTGTATCATATAGCAAAGTTTTCATAATTATCCACATACAGTACTTTGCATCAAAATCTTCGGAATAGCCGAGTAATAAAGATGGCGACATGGCAATTTACCATCAGCTGGAAAAAAACAAACAAACCGACTGTACCCTGTTCATTATAGGTAGGCCAGAAATCCCAACCCCAACCTCTCGTAACTCAAAGAAGACTACAATTAATAATCGAGCTAATATGTCTACCATTTGGGCAGAGTCAGCCAGGATAGCCTATAGGTTTGGAAAGTTACAGCCCATTTGCTCTAGCCCCTTCTGAGTTACAGAGATTAGGGAACTTATTGGTTACGATTTCTGCCCAACCTAGAATGAACGGACTATAGTATTTTAAAATGTAAAACTTGCAAACCAAAACTGGGACAAAGACAATGGTAAAGGCGATGTCACACGAGCGCATTTTTCGGCAATTTTCGATGAGCAAGTTATATCTCTTACTCTTTTGAGGCTCTTTCGCATTGGAATAGGAAACTAGATCGAAGGTAGATTATTTTGAGTAGTTAAAATATTATGACACCTAAATTCTAAAGGTGACAGACTACAATTGCTAGTAAAAGTTGACGGAAAATCGCTCGTTTGACATCCCCTTAATGTCCACTGTGACTGGATTTTTTTTTTTTTTTTTACTATAGGCTACCCTGTTCTTAATAAGTAGGCCAAAAGTATTGACCATGCACTTATCTTTGTAACTCACAGACGAATAAAGTAATCAAGCTAACTGTTATGCCCTGTTTTTCTACAGGATTAACTTGGGTAATGTGAGTTCTAACTGACTGGGTATATAAGGCTGCATGCACAAAACAAGGTATGAGGAATAGAGAACACAAAATAAACACACGGTAACAAGACACACGATCACATTTATTGATGTACACACTTCTGTAGTTTTCTTGATAATGATTAATATGAAACATAAGAAGGTATGAATACTCGTACTAGACAAATGATAGAATTGAACAACTAGCATTAAGTGGATCTGGATGGAGCCTAGTCTCCCACTTCCAACGTTCAGGTATTAATTACAGGATAGAATAACAAATGTTGAGCTGAGGAGACGTTTAGGTATAAAGAGTATTAGCGAGGTGATGCGTACAAGTAGACTGGGATGGTATGGACATGTGGAGAGAATGGATGAAAAAAATTGGGTGAAAAAATGCAGGTCTGTGATTGTGGAGGGAGCTGCACCAAGGGGTGGACCGAGGAAGACCTGGGATCGGACTATACGCGCCGATCTCAAATCCAAGAACTTGACAAGTGAAGCAGCCCTTAACAGGGTTGCCTGGAACGCCGCCATTAGGACAAGAGACTGAAACTGCACTTATGTGTGGAACACTCGGTCTTAAAATTTTATGTATGTATGTATGTAATCTTCTGATCACTGGCTTTATTCACAAGTTGATATACTGGAGACCATAAAGGTTACTTATAGATTCATATTCACTATTAGATTTATCCCTGGTAGCTCTGATGCACAAGTAGTAATTCACAGACTAGATTAGACACACGTATTTTAGAGCACGGGAATTCTAGTAACCTCAGGGGGTACTGATCTAAGGTTTATATTCTTATAGCAGAAACACGTAGAACGCAAATCAGTGGGCGAACATTAGATATCACTAGGGTTTCACTTCTATGTAATAATATCTGGATATATGGGTAATTATGAGTTAATATCGCCTGTTAATTAATAAACACTGATACGCTTAGCACTTCCTAATGGAATGGTTATATATGAATTATACTGGGGCAAAGATATAGCCACTTCATAGAAATATTAATAAGTGAGTCTCTAAACAGCACTGTAGTACTGATAGAGTGAATCTTGGGTAGTATTTGATTGGTCTGGTCCTGGTTATCTTGCGTCCGTGATGTTGGGGGCTAACGACTGGTTCCGCGGCCGTCCAGGTGGTCCATATGTAGGAAGTTCTCAAGACGGATCTCTTGGCGATCGTTGCTGGCTACACGCTTATATACCCACTGGTTTGTGAAGGTTATAAGGTGCACGTAGATTTCTTGTACGTGGACAGATGCTTCTATCTCAATCTGCCACAGAGTCTGCCGGCTCTGGAACTCAATTCTCAGGAACGACACAAGGGCAGAGCTAGAGGTCAACTTAAGGGGCCAGCCACTGGTTGGTGTCTATCTTTCAACTGATTTTACTGGGGGCTGGAGCTTGGTTTATAGGTTCGGTTTTGGACCCTGTAGGCCATAGGGATCTCAAGTTTTGATGGACTTATTTGAGCTCTCAATTGATACGGGAACTAGGTAAGGTGGTGATTACTGTTGTGGCACATGGCTGTATGGAGCCTTCATAATGTGATATAACTGAGCCTTAGTAAGAGGTACTATTTTGGCTATACTGGAAGTATTTAGGGGAGAGAGACTGGATCTACTTTGCGAGGCGGTTTGGGACAGCTGTGATAGGAGCGTCTCTCTTAGATTGCTCAGTCTTCATTCTATGGTATAGCTGAGATGCTAATTTGGTTATCAGAGTATGCAAGAAAGGTTAATGGGTTATTGTGGGTTAATAGAGGTTAGTAAAGGTGTTAGTCATACATGGTTAGTTCATTGATAGGAAGAATTCCTGTGCTACCTGGCAATGACCCGGAAGTCAAAACAGGGGTCAGGTATACCTCTGCAGGGGTAGGGGTCTCCCTCCTCGGGTGTGTGACAGGGGTAGGTGCGCGTCCTCCCTCTGCGATGGTCGTCCGGGCGGCTCTGGCTGGGGGCTTGCCATATTACAAGTGTTTGTAATAACCCTCTGTTTATGAGACAGATGTGGGTGTTCATACTGTAATACCAAAACCGAAGGTTCCTTGACCAGCTGGTTTAATTGGTTGGGTTGTTAATTGCATTGTTTGTTGGATGTGGTGGAGACTGGGTTGCTAACTCTGCCACATTTATCTGGAAGTATGGCAATAGAAGTTAGTCACTGGCGAGGCGGCTAGCCTCGCACTGACGATCATTTGGTACAGGGTTGTGAATGGGTTGTGAGGGAATAGATGGCATGCAAAGGGTTAGTAAAGTTCTAATGGTGTTCCTTCCTACTGGGGGAAGGTAGGCTGGATAGGAGTATATATACAAAAGGTTTGAGAATGTTAGTAACGGAAAAGTTAAGGATATTCAGGGGGTATGGTGGAGAGGCTAGGTTAGTAGGGAGTGGAGGATCGTGGGGGTTAACGAGAGGGAGAGGGTTAAGGGGGGCTACGTGGAAGTTTGACCCTAAGGTCTCTGGGCGTAGGGGTGGCATTAGGCTACAGTTGGTATCTTAGACTGGGGGTTACCGACAGGGAAGGTAGGGTAATTAAACGCTACCGGGGGGGGGGGTGGGAGCAATAGGTGGTGGTATATGAGTCTGGAAATTATAGAATCATGTGGACTGTGGGGAAGATGAGGTTAGCTGTAGGTGTGTGCTTGACTGTGGATAAAAGTAGAGAAAAACATAGTGTACTATTACTCGTCAATACGAGGGGTTATGGACGCTATTATTTGACACGATTTTTGCTGATCTAGTTGTCCCTGGGAACTGCGTTTTCTATGAAATATAGGCCAAAGAAAGCGGCAGTTCGTAGGGGTAGCTTCGTTATGGTTTCGTGGTAGATATGCATCGAGACAATGGTAAAAGAGGGTAAGCTATACAATCTCTGGTTGGGGTAATAATTAGAGTTACTGCATGCATGGTGCTAACCTCTTCAGTCATTATCTCTGTCTAGGTCTTACAGGAATAATGGTTATATATACAATGGTGTACCCGTGGGTATCATAGTTTCTTATCAATTATGCCATGGGGGTTAACATATTACTTCTCGGATGGAAGAACATACATAGATTTATGGGGGCGGTTGGTCTTCAGAAACTTAGTCTGGCAAGACAGGGATTAACATATTACTTCTCGGATGGAAGAACATACATAGATTTATGGGGGCGGTTGGTCTTCAGAAACTTAGTCTGGCAAGACAGGGGTTAACATATTACTTCTTGGATGGAAGAACATACATAGATTTATGGGGGCGGTTGGTCTTCAGAAACTTAGTCTGGCAAGACAAGGTGTAGGACACGAGGGGTAGTGGATACGCGAGGTGGGGGAAGGGTCAGCGGTTAAAAGCGATAGGCAGGTGTGGTTTGGAGCTGCTTAGCCCTGCGGGCTTCGGCCTGTCTTAACTGGTTGGCTTGGTCACCTGGTCCTTTCGTTCTGTGGGCCTTTCCTTCGGGTGTTTCTGTTCCCGTTTCCTGGTGGTGTTCGCTCGTGGCTTCCGTGGTGGGCTTCTCATTCTGGGGCATTTTACTAACATTTCTACCATTTGGGAAGACTCAGCCGGTGAATAGGTGTGGAAATGTACAGCTCATTTGTTCTAGCCCTTTTTGAGTTACAGAGGTTATGGTTTATCATTTCTGGACTACCTATTTGGAACAGGGTATAGTCATATTACTATCACTACCAGCTATAGTATATACAGTACACTGTTTGAAATAGGTACTCCGAAACTCCTGAACATTAACCTCTATAATACTCACAAGGGAATAAAGTAATCGAGCTAATATTTCTACCATTTGGGAAGAGTCAATCAGGGAATAGGTGTGGAGATTTACAGCCCATTTGCTCCTGTAGTTTTTGAGTTACAGAGGAATTAGAGTTCACGATTTCTTGACTACTATAGTTCATTCATTATAAGTAGACCAACAAGCGTAACTCAGAAAGGGCTAGAGCAAACGGGCATACAATGTGCACCCATTCCCTGGCTGACTTCCCAAATGATCGAAATGTTACATTTGTTAGAGGTTAAGATATCTGGCTTAATTATAGCAACTGGCTTGAGTCTTATACAAAAGCATATAATATGTAAGTAGGCGAGAAATAATGACTTCTATAGTCTAACTCAAAATGGGCTCGAGCAAATTAGCTGTAAATTTCCACATCTATTCCTTGACTGACTCTTCCCTAATGGTAAAAATAATAGCTTGATTATTCGATCTAGCTACTATTACTCTCAGCACTATTATCTAAATTTGTCTGTCCTATCCTAGTGTTATGCTGTTCCCATAAATCACTGCTCTCTCTCTCTCCAAAAAATGATAAAAATATGAATAATAAATTAATAAATGAATAATCAAATAAATATTAATCCATAACCATCACAACTAATTTGACCAGTGTTGTATGAAACAAAACATCTAATGTACACAATTTACTCAGTGTAGTTTATGAAGGCAAGGTAATTCAGTTTGTGATATATAGAGCGTGGGCGACTTTAATGCACTGATGTCAATGTTCCTTGCTGTTATTCTTCAATCTCTCTCTCTTCGACGCAATGTTGCATCTCTCGCTATTCTATCGCTACTATAGCCTAATAATCAGTGTTCCTCAGAGCTTTCCCAGTGTATACCACCTCCTTTACGTAGGGCACGTGGTACCCGTCTTGCAACTCAATCCCACCCCTACTCTGTGCAACTCTCCAACCCAAGAGTGAAACGTTACTCTCAAACTTTCTTCTACTCAACAGCTGAGCTCTGGAACTCTCTCCCAGAATCAGTCTTTCCCTCTTCCTATGACTTAAATTGCTTCAAACTCCGTGTGTCCAGGCATTTTGGCTCGAACGTCCCTTGATTTTGGCCCTGTCACTCTTTCAACTATGGGGGAGGCACTCGCTATAGGCAGTTCTGCCTTTTGCCTCTCTCAATCACATAGATTTTTTTTGTTGCCTATACAAATCGGTTTAACCCCTTCAGTCCTATGCAAATTAGTTCATATTCAAATCTAACTGCCTCCAGACGATTGCGGTCATCTCAGGGAGGGGTCAAAGGGTGATTTAAATGCTTTTTAAAACCCCAGTAATGACGTTATCAGCTTCCTGTGCAATCATTGGCCAGACCAGATTATGATGTCATGACTAACTCTCGCTCTGATTGGCTACTAGCTGATGACGTCGTGGGTTCTCGGGGTTCTGATTGGCTGACCCGCATTTCAACTTTTGTTTACACCTGTGAGCGAGAGAGCGAAGCAGGTGCACCATGTGAACCACATTCCATTTTCTATATATTCACTCTCTGGTAAGCTAAATAAGAATAGATTTAGGATGTACATAGACATTTAGTGATCGTTGATTCATATATACGACTAAATTACTTGTATGACGGGTGATATTAACGTGTGAACTGACGGAAGCACAATGTGTGACTACGAGAGTTTGCCTTAGGACAGACAAAACTCTCACTAACTTTCTTTTGACCCCGATATTGTGAGTTTCCCAGAGTGTGGAGGAGGAGGGGTGGCGTATGGAGACTTGTGTACACAGACGCGTAGACAGGAATTTACCACCCCACTGGATCCCACAGCCACAGGTATTTGTGATGAGAATACAAGTGACAGTTGTAAGGAGTGGGAGGGACCTGTCACACCACAAGGAACACCTGTTGTGGGGTTGCCTGCTACCAGTGCTTGTGGTGGTGTGCTGGGGGAATCATGGACTTCTGGGGGCTCACAACATGTGGTTGCATGTCATTTTAGGCTAGCCTATGTCTTAAGTGGAATGATATAATTTTGAAATTCTGAATAGGCCTAGCCTAGGCCTATCAATAAAACAGTAATTGTAGGGAAATGGCTCACACCCTTAGCCTATTTTCCATTGTTAGCCTAGGCCTATTCCTCCAGATTTTGAGAAATTAATGTTTTCATAGTTTTAGGCCTAGGCCTAGCCTATTTCCAACGCGAGATACAAGAAAGGGTACGATTTTAGTTACTGGACACCTATTTGACAGGTACCGCCAACGATTTAATACATATTTGTTTTCGGTTTCCACGCATCCAACACCAAGCTACACCCTTTTCTGGTGTACGAAACACTAAAAAAGCAATGGGGACACTTTAATAATGATAATAGGCCTATGGGACAAAATATAAAGACAACTCTGTTGTGTTCGTGGAAGTAGCGTCGCTTTGTTTACTTTACGTTCTTCCCGGCGCCTTGGCGGTCGACTTAAAATGGCTAAACTTATAACCAGTTGTTGGGTACATTTTTTGATAAAGACTTGCGTTATAGGCCGTGGGATACAGGACGGGTTGAGGGGGGCTCTGCCCCCCCTCATCCCCCCGTGAATTAAAATAATCGTCATATATGTTGCCAGCAGGGGGCAAGTAAAACAGCTGGCCTCGAGCGTCCTGGGTAAACAAACAGCGACGACGGACTCCCGTCGCCGATTTTCGGCACAAACGCGCTGTTTTATTCCCGTCGAAAACCACATTTAAAAAGTTATTATATCGTTTTCAATACTATTACCGGACCAGAAAAAGGTGTAGCTTTGTGTTGGATGCGTGGATACCGAAAACAAATATGGGTAAAAATTGAGGAGACCCCAGACAGCCTTTTCACTAGTTAATGTTTTTTGTTTTTTCTTCGATATACAGTGTTCTTTTATATCAAGGACCACTGGAAATAAGTATTTACCCATTATCCAACAATCTAAAATCACGGCCCCCGATAGTGGGGACTCTGGTGAGGGCTATGAAGATCAGGGAAAATGTGGGGTTAAAGACGTAATAAGCCGCTAATAGAGGTTTTAAAATTAAACTTGGCTCAGGTTTCCTTGTTTCTCAACTTAAGAAAACCTCAAAATGGAAAAACCCGAGCCAAGTTTTGGCAAAACTTGGCTCGGATTTAAAGTATTATCAGAGTCCAAAAACCCTTAAAATTAATTTCGAAAGTTGGCTCGGATTTGTTTTGTTTTCAGCTTAAGAAAACCACAAAATGGAAAAAGCCGAGCCAAGTTTTGGCAAAACTTGGCTCGGATTAAAACAAAAATCAGAGTCCAAAAACCCTTAAAATTAATTTCCATACTTTTTACCTAGTATATTAACCTAACCAAACAGCCCAACCTAACCTAACCTAGACCTAGTACGTCGGATACAAAACTAGCCCTTGCATGCCAGCTACTTTGGGTGCATAGTATACCCAGTACGTTGGATACAAAACTAGCCCTTGTATGCCAGCTACTGGGGGTGCATAGTATACCCAGTACGTGGAATACAAAACTAGCCCTTGCAGGCTTGCATGCCAGCTACTGGGGGTGCATAGTATACCCAGTACGTGAGATACAAAACTAGCCCTTGCATGCCAGCTACTTTGGGTGCATAGTATACCCAGTACGTGAGATACAAAACTAGCCCTTGCATGCCAGCTACTGGGGGTGCATATTACCCAGTATGTGGAATACAAAACTAGCCCTTGCATGCCAGCTACTTTGGGTGCATAGTATACCCAGTACGTTGGATACAAAACTAGCCCTTGCATGCATATACTATGCCAGTTGCCCTCAGCAACAAGTTCATCACCTTGGATGACGAATGTGATGGTGAGGCTGCGAGTGCTTCCTTCGGCGAGGAAACCAGGAGAAAGGTAAGTGAGTTGCCTCCAACAGGTGTGACTGCTGCCCCCCTAGGAGTACCTTCAACTGCTGCCCCAGGAGTTCCTGCCGCTGCCGCTACCAAGTCATCGACAAGGAGAGGCAAGTCCTTCTCAATTGTTGGGGACTCCATGGTCAGACACTTAGCTAGGTCCACCTGTACTGATATTAGGAAGCTTGTCTGTCTGCCTGGTGCCGGGGTTGGGAAGGTGTTAGAGGACATTGATTACATCATGAAAGATATTGGAGATAGCCCCATTATCTGTCTCAGTACAGGGAGCAATGATGTTGGTAAAGGTAGGACGGAAGTACTGCTTCGGCAGTACAGAGAGGTGTTAGATAAAGTTAGGAGGAAGGGAGGCATACCTGTAGTACACAGTATCTTGCCACGGAGAGGGGTCAGCAAGGAATGGTCATCTAGGGCAATTGGTATCAATTGTCGGCTGGAAAAATACTGTAATGCAAATGCAATACCATTCCTTGATAACTGGACCCGTTTCTATGGTAAAAATCAGTTGTACGCACAGGACGGGGTTCATCTTTCTCGGCTAGGGGTGGCAAATTTAGCTAGGTCAATAGATAGGATTGTCGCGGGGTTTCGCTGAAAATAAAGCCTGAGAATATGAGTAAGAATAATTGTCTAGATAGGGTAAATTGCCGTACTG
The DNA here is from genome assembly GCA_032716605.1 of Paralithodes platypus. Lineage (NCBI taxonomy): Eukaryota > Metazoa > Arthropoda > Malacostraca > Decapoda > Lithodidae > Paralithodes > Paralithodes platypus. Next base: position 285,297 of record CM064565.1, on the reverse strand, counting down.
GTACATCAGATAGGAATAGAAAATATCAGTCACAGGATTTTAATTGTACTGCTAGTAGAAATATTAAAGGTGTAACAGAAGATGGGAATTCAGTTAGAAATAAAGGTAAATCCGATACCAGTAAAATAAATTCATTGCGATTATATTATACAAACTGTAGGAGTTTATGTAACAAAATGGATGAACTTAGAGCACTTGTTAGCAACGAAAATATAGACATTATAGCACTGACTGAAACATGGATTAATACAGAATCAAGACATTTTTTAGCAGAATTCCATATACCAGGATATAGTTTGTTTAAACGCGACCGAACAAGTAGGAGGTGCGGCGGAATAGCAGTGTTTGTCAGGAGTTCTTTAAAAAGCTGTATTAAATCAGGTATTAGACTAAATACTGATAACGAAAGTGTTTGGGTTGAGGTTAGCGAAGGTAGTGAGACCATAATTATTGGAGTTATTTATAGACCACCAAATATGAGTAGAAACGAAGGTACAGCTTTATGGCAGGAAGTGAAAATAGCATCAAGGTTTAGCAATGTGTGTATTATAGGGGATTTCAATTTTCCGAATATTGATTGGCAGCATCAAATCGGCGACTCAGATTCAACAGAGTTTATTGAGGCGGTACAGGATAGTTTTTTATTTCAATTCATAGACTCGCCTACTAGAGGTAATAATATCCTCGATTTAGTTCTCAGTAATAATGAACAAATGATAAATAATGTAGAGATAGGAGACCAACTAGGAAATAGTGATCATAAATCAATTTATTTTAACATACAATGGACAGGAAAGGCTAAAGAGAATACGACACTTATCCCAGATTTCAGAAAAGCCAATTATAGTGGATTAAGACGAGCCTTAAGAGTCGATCCTATGGTTAAACTATTAAGTGGACCCAGGTGCGCTAATGAATATACTCTCTCTCAGATACCTGTCTTAACTCAGGATAATTTGACAGCTACATATAATAATTTTATTTCTTCACTCCACAATGCGCAAAATAAATATATCCCCAAAAGAAAATTTAGATCAACACAGAACCAACCCAAATGGATGAATAATAGACTATTAGACCTTCTAGGAAAAAAGAGAGGAATATATCGAAAAATAAAGAAAGGCGAAATTCACCTACTTGCTTACTATCAGAATCTATCAAGAGAGGTTAAAAAATGTATAAGGACAGACAAAAGAAATTATGAAATCAGGATAGCCAATGACTCAAAAAATAACCCTAAGGCTTTTTACCAGCTATATAAATCTAAAGTTAGAGATAAAATAGGCCCCCTTAAAACTTCGATAGGAGAAATGACAGAAAGTGATTTAGAAATGTGCAGTACATTAAATAGTCAGTTTCTATCCGTTTTCACTAATGAAAATTTGGCACAGATTCCAGAAGTCCGTAAGGTGTATAGAGATAGTATAGAAAATAGGTTAAGTACGGTTACTATAAGTAGAAATGATGTGCTTAAGGAAATTGACAGACTGAAACCTCAGAAATCGCCTGGTCCCGATGAGGTATATGCCAGAGTATTAAAAGAATGCAGAGATGAGTTAAGTTACCCATTAACATTTCTTTTTAACAATTCATTAGAAACAGGTATAGTTCCAGAAGCTTGGAAGCTTGCAAATGTAGTTCCGATTTTCAAAAAAGGTGATAAATCAATAGCATCCAATTACCGTCCCATTAGTCTCACTTCAATCATAGGAAAGCTACTAGAGTCAATTATTGCTAGGAAAATGAGAAACCACTTAGAAACATTTAACTTAATCAATTCTTCTCAGCATGGATTCACACAGGGACGTTCTTGCCTTACTAATTTGCTTAGTTTTTTCTCAGAGGTATATGAAGCAGTAGATAATGACAAGGCATACGATATATATTTAGATTTCAGTAAAGCTTTCGACAGAGTCCCTCATGAGAGATTGATGAGGAAGGTTGAGGCACATGGAATAGGTGGGGCGTTGTTGGGATGGATTAGGTCATGGCTAATTGGTAGGAAACAGAGAGTCAGCATAAATGGTACCAAGTCAGAGTGGGGAGCAGTCAAAAGTGGTGTCCCCCAGGGATCGGTATTAGGTCCCCTGTTGTTTCTTATATACATAAATGACCTAGATTTAGGTATAACTAGTAGGATAAGTAAATTCGCAGACGATACTAAAATGGGGAGATCAATTGATTCAGATAGCGATATAGAGTGCCTCCAAAGGGATCTAGATACCTTACATGAATGGTCAGTAAATTGGCAGATGAAGTTTAACATTGACAAATGCAAGGTATTAAAGATAGGGAAGATGCAAACAAATGTTAAATATAAACTAGCTAATTTAGAATTAGAAAATTCAGACTGCGAGAAAGATCTAGGTGTGTTTGTTAGCAATGATTTGAAGCCTAGAAAACAGTGTATAGGCGTTCGTAATAAGGCAAACAGGATTCTCGGGTTCATCTCTAGGAGTGTGAGTAACAGAACTGCTGATGTTATCTTAAAACTTTACTTGTCATTAGTGAGACCCCATATGGATTATGCTGTCCAATTTTGGTGTCCTTATTACAGAATGGACATAGATTCATTGGAGAGAGTACAGCGTAGAATGACAAAAATGATCCATAATATTAGAAATCTTCCGTATGAAGAAAGGTTGAAGAAATTAGGTTTACATTCGTTAGAGAGACGCAGAGTTAGAGGGGATATGATAGAGGTGTTCAAGTGGGTTAGTGGGATTAACAAAGGGGACATGACAAATGTACTAAAGCTCAGTGATAGCGAAAGAACTCGTACCAATGGTTTCAAATTAGATAAATTTCGTTTCAGAAAAGATATAGGCAAATATTGGTTTGGTAACAGAGTTGTAGATGGGTGGAATGGACTACCAAGTGCTATAGTGGGATCTAAAACTGTAGGGAGCTTTAAGATAAAATTGGATAAGCATATGGACGAGAAGGGTTGGGTGTGAAGGGGGATCAGCCGGGTTGGGCCAATCAGCGCTCTGCAGACCCCCATAATCCTGCGTTAATCTCTAACCGTTTTGGTAGGATGATCCTCAGGGTATTAGAGTGTTGAGCCTATAATTGGGCTTTGTAATTGATTTGGGGTTGTGTGGGACAGGGATCTGCCTTGCTTAGGCCAATCGGCTTTCTGCAGACTCCCATTTTCTTATGTTCTTATGTTCTTATGCCAGCTACTGGGGGTGCATAGTACCCAGTATGTGTGATACAAAACTAGCCCTTGCATGCCAGCTACTGGGGGTGCATATTACCCAGTACGTGGAATACAAAACTAGCCCTTGCATGCCAGCTACTGGGGGTGCATATTACCCAGTACGTGGAATACAAAACTAGCCCTTGCATGCCAGCTACTTTGGGTGCATAGTATACCCAGTACGTGGAATACAAAACTACCCCTTGCATGCAAGCTACTGCGTGTGTCAGGCTGTGCATAGTACTCAGTACGTGGGCTACAAAACTAGCCGTTGCTCTCTGCCACACTCCTCCGACGGCAGCGAGAGGTTGACAACAATCATTAACCTAACGTAACATAACCTAGCAACACTAAGTACAGTATATGTCCCTAGTATTGTGGTTACACACCCATTCTCTCCTTTTTTGTCTACAGTATAGGAGCACACAGTCCTGCACGTCGCACAATTCACAGAAGTAGGTAGTACTCCGTGGTCCACTAACAGCTTTAATGAAGGCTCATTTTCTTCGAAGGTTTTCTTTATAATCGAATGTGGAACCAGAGCACAACCTCTACACACGGGACCCATCCTCCAACTGTAGACAAAAAAAAACTGGCGCATTCAGGTTCGTCGGACGTGACGTGACGTATTGATGGACTGTGATTGGTTACTATGATAATGTAAGGCTGTGGTTGGTTCTGTGAGTGGCGAGATGTGACGTAAGCCATTGTAATTGGTTCACATATGCATAAAAAGATCGCCAGATGTAGTGGCGTTCGACTGACAGGTTGGTGTTAACATGGGGGTGCCTCCTGGACCGCCATTTGTATTATCGGCGCGCCGGCATCTAGAGGGACAGATTTGCATACAGAGGGAAGTTTTTTTTACAGTGTTTTGTATTTTACTTATAATGAATTTGCGACGGTAATTACATATACACCAACCAAGTGTCGTCCATGAAACTTCTAAAACAATGATAATTATCGATGGGGCTCGTATGCGGGTTGTCTTCAATTTAAACCAAAATATGTATTAAATCCTTGGTGGTACCTGTCAAATAGGTGTCCAGTAACTAAAATCGTACCCAAGAAAGGTTGAGAGGGGCTTTCACCCCCCATCAGGCGGTAATAATCGAGGCAAGAGTTGTGTTATCGGGCGTATCACCTACATCTGACCGGGTATATCCTAGTGTTTACTATAATACCCCTTTGAAATGACATTAGCCTAAGCTAACAACCTTACCTAACCTATCCTATTGGTATTAGGCGGGTGCCCAACCCCGAAAAGGGTTGAAATAGGGGAGCTATCCCCCCGCCAAAGGTGGCTTTCTAGGGCCTTTCCTAGCTGATACTGAGAGGATTGGGTTCTAGTTATGTGGTGATGGGCTAGTCTATCAGAGTGAGAACTGAGCGATCTCTGCCATACTTATAGCTTACTCTGACTGTTCCTTTTACTTATATGTTTTCTAGATCTCAAGTGACGGCGTCTCTTCCGTGGATTGACCTCCCAATCTACTAAGATTGGAAGCCAAAGCGTCACATTTTTTCTTTTGCCCCTCAACTTTATCTTCATAATTGCTGAGGGGCACAGGGCCCTGGGTGGGGCTTTGGTTTCCCGGGCGTTTCCGCGCCCTTCTCAGCTCCCCGCCATGGAGTGGCTTCGGTCACCCAAGCTTTATTGTGGTCGGCAGGGAGGGTTCTGTGGGAGCGCTCTATTATGGCCTTGGCCTTGCTCGGGGCCTTGGGGGCTGTTCGGGCCAGGCAGCTTGAGGAACAACAACCTATCCTAGTATTATGGGTGGGGGCTTCCGCCCCCACACCCACATTGTTTGACATCAACTTACTTTTTTACTCGACGTAGCCTACACTGGTAACACAACTTCATTCCATAATCGATTATACAGTACTCCAGCAACCCCCAGTGATATTCGGAATAAGTTGTGTTACCGGGCGTATTTTGTTTAAACACTCGAGTTGATGTTAAACAGTGGGGGCGGCAGCCCCCACCCATAATACTAGGATTATTATTATTTTTTTTTTTCTTTCTATATTCCAACTACTCCCTCTCAGGCATAGGCTGATAGCCTTTACACTCTACCGCTGAACACGGTGAGGCCCGTGAGGTCTTGCTCCAGTCTAGGGAGTGAGACATGCGAAGCTTCACGGCTCAAAGCAATCCCATCTCTGAAGCTGCCTCGCCTCTGCGCTTCACTGTCTCACTTCCCACACTCGGACCCTCACTCTCAGAACGCCACCTATTGAGCAATTAACTCATTAGGCATTGCTCCCCTGTAACATATTTTTGAATATGGGAATATTCATACAATGCTATTTAATCAGGGAACAATGAGGGTATTTTTTTGGCATTTCGGTGTGCTGTGGTAATGCACTGATACTAGGTACAGCACAAATTCCATCCCAATAATATCTTCCCATTGAGTCGGACATTGACATATTGGGATTCGAACCCGGGTCCACCGGATTACCAGTCCAGTGGCAGGATAGGTTAGGTTAGTCTAATGTCCTTTCAAAGGGGTATAGTAAACACTAGGATATACCCTGTCAGAGGTAGGTGATACGCCCGATAACACAATTCTTGCCTGATATTCTTTGGAGTGATTATTATCCGGTGTATCCAGCCGGATAAGAGAATTATCCGACTGGATAGCTTACTAGGTGCACTCCTCACAGTGCCGTGAGTACAACACCGGTACTTGAATGGAGAAATATATCCATGTGATGAAAAATTGTTAAATGATAAATTTGACTGTGTTTTTGTTATGTTTGTTCCCCCTAGCAGTGTTGTGGGTGAGAGTGTGAAGATGACGGCCTCCCAGAGTGGCAGCCGGGCGTTGGAGGGGCTACCCAAATCCTTCGTCACCGCCATGAGGACACTCTTTGAAATCATGGACGACCAACGATCAGGCTTCGTCAAATTCTCAGGTACGATACCATTCTGGAAATCCATTATACATGTACTGTATTAAGAAGGAGTTCCGGTAAGGATGTAGTATTCGGGCGTACCGCCCGCCATGTTTATACTACTCGCACGCTCGCGATCATGTTCCCGTCTATTTTGACTGCCGTGGGATACAGGGGCTTTGCCCCCCATCACCCCCCATTACTTATTGCCAGCAGAGGGCAAATAAAAAAAATAAAAAAAAATAGCTGTCAAAATAGACTGGAACATAACTGCGAGCGCAGAACCTACCTAGTAAACATGATGACCGTACACTCGGATACTACATCCTTCCCGGAGTTCCTATTAATTTATTGTTTAAACTTTAAGCACTGTAATACATACTTGGCATCGGTATATCATCGTCATCATAGAAAAAAAATAATAACTCAGTTCAGTCCCTTAGTATTTGTTTTATCATGGTGATGTGTTGACAGAAATTGAGCGTCGGTGGCAGGACGATGGGCGACAAGGATTACCTGGAGACGTCCTGTCCAGCCTGAGGAAGGTTACCCCCCCGGATGGCTACCTCTCCTTCGACCGCTTCTGTGCTGGGCTACAGGTGAGGGATGAAATCAATGAAACTAATGAATACATGTGGTACCTCAAGGATTCGAACCTAGGATAGTCACACCAAAATTCTGTGCACTAGCCATCACACTATCAAGACAGTTAAAGGTTTATGCACAAGCTCACGATATATTATCCATTCTCGAATCTAAGCATGTACTTATACCCACTGCACTATGATAGCCTAATGTTTACACAAATGGAAGGGGCTCTTAACCACAATGGAAGGCCTCGCTAGGAGTTACTCCTGAATCTGAATAAATTCATATTATGAGAAGACATACATGAAATTTAACATGATATATCAATGTTTTGGCCATTTTATCACTCCCAAAGACACAATTTGAAACTCTATACCATAATTCAGTATTACATATAGGCTACAATAATAAAGTCGTTGGGAGAGTAGGGTCGGGCGCCTTTTGGACTAGATAATTGTCCGTTAGGTGCCTGGCCTGGGGAGCCGGTGGGCCTACCACCCTATGCAACTAAATAACTTCCTCTTTGTTGTGCACAGATCAGCCTCCTGCGTAACAAGATGGAGGATCGTGGTGGTGATGAGCGAGGTAACAATATGGCCGCCACCCAGCCTCCATCACCACCACCTCCGCCTCCTCCACCGCCACATCTTATACACAACAGACCACCTTCTGCACCCCTCCTAGACCAGGTAAACCTATTACTGTATAATGTAAAACTTGCAAACCTGTACTCTGTTTCTTTTCAACTGATAGTACCGTATATTGCAAAGTTCCCATCAAGATTTCTCAGATATATTGAAGATTTTGTAGTGAAATATGGTGCTAATTATATAAACTTGGCCATAATATGATGCAGAGACATAGTAGTTTCATATTCTGTTAAGTATCAAGTCATTATCTACTAAGAAATTAAATTTATCGTCAGCTGAAAAGAAACCGAGTACAGTATAGAGTGCCTACTGTATATTTATACTGTAGAGTACCATAGTGACATTGATCTTGAACAAAGACATGGAAAAGTGAGGTACAATAGCCCAGATTTGTTGTTATTTTTATTTTTGTATTATTATCATTACCGGTATTATTTATTTATTTTTTATTTTTTTATTTTTTACAATATTGGAAGGAAGAGTGGTGCCATTGAGAATCCAGGCATTGGGTCATTGGATCCATATCTCAAATTCCAGTTTCTTTCTGTGAAGCACACGATGCAGTTGATAACGCGCTTCACAGGATCATTCTTATCTATTCTCTGTTTCTCTTTCTTCGGCCAAGCCAGCCCTATGAGAGTCTTGTCATATGATTCAGTGTTTTGGTTAAACTACGGTATTAAAAAAATATATAATTCTTCGGCCAAACCACTACAGTCTGCCACACTGCGGAGTGCAGTGTTGCACCATATCCTTTGTTTTAATTATGTTGACTCTAATACTCCTGGCCCATGTCCCCTTCCTCCTCTTCATAATTTTTTCTACAGAACTTCATCCTCCATGCTATCTGGAATTTCTATATATTGCCTACTCTTGTATATAACTCAGAGTATTCTTGCCCTTCTATCCAGGAATCTTCCGGGCCTCCCATAAGATTGACCCAGGTCCCTCCCAAGAGTCAGACACACTCCCGGGCAGAACGCACCTTGTCACTACCCCAACCGGCTGACCCGCCACCCCCCAGGGACCCCCCTCACCCGCCCCTGCACCGGCTAGGGAAACCTGATATCAAGATGGGGGTTGGTGGTGTCCTGGGTCGTGGTGGTGTGACGGTGACGGTAGCTCAGGGGCCTCCCAAGCCACCTAGAGCCACGGAGCAGCGTGAGGGGGCCGGGACACACAGCCTGGACCGTAACTTGGACGGTAGGACCCACCAGGACCACCAACACCACCACCACCGGGCCACACACTCACTGGACCGCACCAGCTCACACACCACACACCAGGACCGATCCAGGGATGTCTGTAGGGACAGGTCAGTAACGCATCACAACAGAGGAGTCATTAAAACTCTTCAATTATTTAATTTAATAATGAATTGTGAAGATGGATATTATTGGGAACTTGAATTTGAAACAAATTCACTTACTCATGTAGTGATGTACCGGTACAGTACATTCTATATTCTGGCTTTGTGTTTTTTTATTTCAAAAATTTATTTTGCTAAATCGTTATTTCCACATAGTGATTTTGATAAGGTCTTTTGTCTTTATATTGTGCCATTCCCGTGTTTGTTTGTTTGTAAGTTTTAAATTTTTATTTTGTAATATCCTTGCTGTATGTTGTAAGAGGCAACTATAAAAGGCAGGCGGATTAGATGTAATTGGACTCCTATAAGTTTGGCAGGCTACTTGTATGTGAGAGGGAACTCGAAGCTAAATCCCGGTGTAGTGAGGCCATTTAGCTTTATAGCACCCGGTATGGCTGATTAATGACGAATGACATGTTTCCATTATCCATTCTATATTCTTCATAGCACTTCAACACGTGCACACATAAGTGACTCCGATCCATGGCGAAATGTCAGGGGGTACACACGGGCGGAGTCATACTATCATGGATATACATTGCTCTTCAGAATAGTACTACCTAAGTGACTACTGTAGGCCTTTAAATACATGTACATTTTAAATATTTTGTAATTTATGTACTGTATGACAATAGTGCATTGTAATGTGTGCGATTAGTTTGCTTGGGAAACAGATTAACTTGCTCAAGTAGTAATGTACACCCTACTGAATGTGGTGGAATGTGTTCTTTTATTTCATTAATTTTATTTTAGTAAGCGTTGTTTCCACATAGCGATTTTGATAAGTTGTTTTGACTTTGTATTGTCTTTGTCCCAGTTTTGGTTTGTTAAGTTTGCAAGTTTTACTTTTTAATATAATATTTATCTTTTTAAAGAGAAGGCAACCTTTTTCAGAGGTGATCGTGAAAGTGGTCGAGAGCGAGGGTGGAGCCTGGAGCGCTACCTTGACGCCCCGGACCCAACCAGTGGACCAGGAGGCGCGGGACAGACCAGGGTAGGGGACGGGGGGGTGCCTCTCAGACGGGCGGGCATACGGTCTGCTCTACAAACCTGGCATAAGGAGCGTACCAGACCAGTGGACCACCTCAGACCAGAACAGTCAAGAACAGAGCATTCCAGACCAGAACACACTCGATCGGACTATGCCAGACCTGACCAATTGAGATCAGACCAGCTTAGATCGGATCAACTTAGACCGGACCAGCTTAGACCAGATCAGCTTAGATCAGACCAGCTTAGATCAGACCAGCTTAGACTGGACCAGCTTAGACCAGACCAGCTTAGACCAGACCAGCTTAGACCAGACCAACTCAGACCAGACCAACTCAGACCAGACCAACTCAGACCAGACCAACTCAGACCAGACCAACTCAGACCAGACCAGCTTAGACCAGACCAGCTTAGACCAGACCAGCTTAGACCAGACCAGCATAGATCAGACCAGCTTAGACCAGACCAATTGAGATCAGACCAGCATAGACCAGACCAGCTTAGACCAGACCAACTTAGATCGGATCATAACAGGACGGAACAGTTGAGATCGGACTATGCTAGAACAGACCAAGTGAGACTGGAGTATGGCAGACCAGACCCTGTACGATTGGATCACAACCGGGGCGACCATGCCAGATTGGAGTACGCCAGACCGGACCAGTTGAGGGTAGAGCAGGCCTCCCACAGCGACGACAACAACTACGGCAGCTCCAGGGACTATAGGGACACCAGGTGGGTGGTGGGGATACTTTGAGATATATATTTACGTACTTTAGTCTTTTGTTTGGTGTTTTTTTATTTCATTATATTTTATTAAGCGTTATTTCCACATAGCGATTTTGATTAGTTCTTTTGCATTTATCTTGTATCGTCCCAGTTTTGGTTTGTTTATTTTGGAAGTTTTATATTATAATTTTGATTGCTAAATCTTCAATGCGTTATTTCCAGGTGGGTCGTGGAGATAACTGTGAGATATGCCATCTGGACCAGTCCGGATGGCTGAATAAATGTCCGAAACAGAATGCTCGTCCGGAAGTCTTGGGTTTCTGGATCGACGGGACCCGGATGGGCGGGGTTTTACTGTACATAAATTTAAAGCTGTGACAACTTTAATATTATTGATATTACTGATACTCTTATGACTCTATTTTGATCAGATCCTCGGTGGGGTCAAGGGAAGATGGACGAGAGAGAAGACGGGAGAGTGAAGCCACATTGGCAGTTTTGAGGGGTGTGGGGGATGGTGCGGGGGCTGTGGCAGTGGGGGGTGGCGTGGGGGTGCACCAAGAACCCCTCACTGTTATCCCCACTACGGCCCCAACCACCACCACACACAAGAAGTCGAGCCGTAAGAGAGAGCCCAGACGACACACCCTGCAGAATGGCATTGACTCTAATATGGTGGGTATATTCTATAGTTCACTGACATCTTAGTTAAAATATTTATTACACAATCTTATGACAAACCAAAAATATTGCCTAAGCTCAATAGTAGTTCTGTATTGTTGTTGGGGATCCGCAGAGGGTTGTTCTCGGTCAGCATGACATATAGGGGACATTGATATGGCTGACCCTTGATCGTATAACTGTCTTGATGGTGGAATGGTTTGAGCGTGCAAGTTCTGTATGTGATGTCCTGGGTTCGAAGGAGAGTCACATACTTTCATTCATTTCATTTGGGGTGTTATTGGTAAGAACTATGTTGAAAATAATACCTGACCCTTGATCTTATATTTAATTTAGAATATTATCATTTCAGCTTCGTCGACTAAAGCAGCTGGAGGCAGAGCGAGACATGTTGGTGCAGGGATATGAGGTGGTGGAGCGGGCCCGAGGCTGGTACAGACAACAGCTACATGCCATCTCTGACAAGCTGCACTACCTTCCTCACTCTTCCTCACACACACAGGTATGTAAATAATCCAAAGTTCTTTCTCATCTTTGTTGCAAGCTTAACTCCTTCTGCACCGTCGACATCTTTTTTATATTAGTCTAGCTTTATTTAGACGATTTTGTGCAGTTTAAGATGGATCTGTGGTAGTACAAAAGGTTAAGTGATATAGTTCGAAGCCTGTTAGTTGCTGGAGGCCCATTTTAAACTGAATATAATCGTCTAATAGTTGCCAGAATATGATGAAAATGACGTCACCGGTAGTGAAGGGGTTAAAAATAATAACAATAATTTGTGTACAGGAACCAAGTCTGGAGGCCCAGCAGGAGAAGCTACACTTCCAGCTGGCGAGGATCCACGAGGTCAACAGTCACCTCCAAGCCCTCATGGATGCCAGCGAACACGGTCTGCCGGCACACCTTACCCTAGCACCCCATCCTTCTACCAGCACCACCACCACACACCACCAGTCTACCAGGGCCGGGGACTCTACCGGGGAGGACGGGGAGAGGATGTTCGGTAGGCTGAAAGAACAAAATCATCTGCTGACTGAGGTAAAGTGATTACATTTACAGTTACTGTATTACCAATATTACCCTTATGAAAGTTGTGGCAAGTCTTTAATGTACTGCACTACGGTAGAGACTAAAACCACGCTCTCTGTTGATCAAGCGTTCTTTAAACTTGTAGGTGTGTTTGTATGTAAAGTAGTTCATAGTAAGTTGTTGTTGTTGTTGCTGTTCCCCAGGCTGCCCAGGACCACCAGTCCCAGGCTGCCTGGCCGAACATAGTCAGTAGTCCATAATAGTTCATCATTACCTTTCCACAAGCAGGTGAGGATGGATGGTCACCTCAAGGAAGAGAATCCGAGACCCTGAAAGTTGTGAGAGCTGATCTATATGTATACCTTCTCTTCCCACACAGGAGGTGAGCAACAAGAGTGAGAGAATAACAGTGTTGGAGAGAGAGAAGGCGGCCCTCCTACGAGAACTATTCCAGGCCCGCTCTACCACCACCACCACCAACAATAACAACAACAACCTCCACCATCATCACCACCAGCCCACCATCCATGCCGCCCCTGATTCTACCTTCATGTGATGGGGCCTCTGTCTGGTTACCTTAATACAGTTGTTATTACAGTTGGTCCATGTCAAATTTGCTGTGAATAAGAGAACTTGTTGCATGGATATAACCAATTTATACATCTGAGGCAGACCACAGCAGCAGTGACTGGTCATCCTGCATTGCACCGACACCAGTATACCTGGATCTGGAGTGACGGCATCTACGCCATGGATCCACTTCCCGAGACTGCCTACCGTGGATGGCTACCGACTCTCCCAACCGGGGACAAGATGCCGACCGGTGGGGAACAGCAGGCTGCCGACCATTGTGGAGCATTCCTGGGAGCCAAACTGCCACAACTTACCCCATCCCCCTTCTTGGGGGCACGAGAACCTGGGAATGGCTTCGGTCGCCTTGGCAACTACCACACCTCTCAAACGGGGCTGTTCGGCCAGGCAGCCTAGGGAACAACTACCATTATACCTGAATGAATATAAACACCATATTAGGAGGAGCACTTTATTGACAATGTTTCGCAGATAGCTTCTTCAGGTCTAGTGACTTGAAGAAGCTGTCTGTGAAACGTCAGTAACATGCTCCTCCTCATATGGTGTTTATATTAATTCTGTCAACTTTTCAAAGTTATTTCAACACCATTATACCTGTAGGTATATTCACCCTTGGCCGGCCGATGAGTGCTCTGACCGTAATATGCTCCGCTAACTGACCTGCCTCTGGTTATCCGGGAGAGAGAGAGAGAGGTAGTGTGGTAGGTTTGGTCCCTCAGAAAAGGCTGAAGCCACCTACGAATTGTCTTCCCCAGCAGCTAAATGTACTAATATAAGGCACATAGAATAAGAGGAAAACAAGCACCATACATAAATATAATTTCAACCACTGTTTTTGAGATCTACAGAGATAGGGGCACAAATCTTGGCTACCTTAGCCAGGGATATTAAAAGACCAGACCCAAATCTACATCATTCCAAGATTGAGGACAATGGTATGAGATCAATCCCACATTGAGAGACAAAATTATTTATTGTAAAGATTCAGTCCGTGGTCCTTGGGTTACATGCGGTCTTGACAGCTGTATGGCTGACAGGTACCATTCTTCCTGACTGGAAAAGGGGTCTGGTCACCCCTATCTGGAAAGGAAAAGGGGACCGTCAAGACTGCAATAACTACCGTGGTATAACACTGCTCAGCGTGCCAGGCAAGGTCTTCGTCCATATTCTACCGATGTGAATCAGAGGCCATCTGCTACAGGAGCAGAGACCTTAGCAATCCGGATTCACTCCCAAGAAGTCAACAATTGACCAGATTCTGGCACTCCGGGTTTTTGTGGAGCGCAGTCTTGAGTTTTGACGGGCTACTTGCAGTCTATGTCGATCTCAAGAAGGCGTTTGACTCAGTGCATCGAGAGTCACTCTGGGAGCTGCTATGGTTATGTGGGATCCCACGGCGATCATCGACCTGGTGTCTGGACTCTATACAGGAATATGGAGAGCTGTCAAGTGTGGTGGGGGAACATCCTCCTCCTTCCCTGTGAGCTCAGGTGTATGACAGGGGTGTGTCCTAGCACCTACACTTTTCAACACTAATATGGACTGGTTACTGGGCCGGACAGTTGGGCGGAGTCGCTGCGAAGCTTAGATAGGCAATTTCAGAATCACAGATCTTGATTTTGCAGATGACACAGTGATCCTAACGGTGACGTTGGATGTTCTCAGATTGGCATTGAAGGCACTCCATGAGTCAGAACCACTAGATCTAAAGGTCTCTTGAGCTAAGACCAAAGTCCAAGCATTTGGCGACTGGTTGGATGATACCGTTCAATCTGTTCATGCATGTAGTGAGGACTTGGAGATCTTGGATAAGTTTACCTATCTTGGCAGCGTGATCCACAACAGTGGTGAGTTGGGCTACGATGTAAACTGGCGCCTCAGCTTAGCATGGGGTGTTATGGATTCACTGAACAAAAGTACAGTACCGGTACTGTATATGGTGTTGTCGATACCTATGCAGAAAGACGAAGTTACGGATCTTCAAGACATTGGTACTCCCTGTCTTACTGTATGTCTTGAAGAAACGTATTAACTCCTTTGATACTAAATGTCTCCGCAGGATCATGTGTTATCGCTGGTACGATCGCGTATCAAACCAGCAACTACTCCGTGAAACTGACTCGAGACATATTAGTTGCATAATCCGTGAATGCCAACTTTGGCTATATGGGCATGTGGTTCGCCTCCCTGAGGCAAAAAAACATAAATATTGTCGTATATTATTTAGTTATTATTTTATTATTTATTATTTATTTATTTTAGTTATTTCCACATAGCGATTTTGATGAGTTCTTTTGCTTTTATATTGTGTCATCCCAGTTTTGGTTTGTTTATATTGAAAGTTTCACATTATAATTTATGAATGATACTCGTGTGCTTCTTGTTCTGGGTGCCTAATGTACGCTACTTTATACCAAGAAATTAAACACAGCTCAACTTTTCATGTCCTAAATCAAGCAATCCTTTTTCCCGCTGCAATATTTTAAACTTAGATTTTGGAATTGAGGGGTTGAGCTGAGCATGATTTGAATTTCTATTGCCAACCAGTCCATTTGTGAAGATGGGCTGTTCTCCGTTTACAAAGTATTGACGCTTATGAATGTACTGTATTGTGAAATGTCTGAAATGCTCATATTTGTCGAATTAAGGTCATTTATTGGGGTTAGGAAGTGCGGTATTTTATTAATTTTGTTTTTAATGCCTTTGGTTACAGATACTCTACTATTTATATTTCTAAGAAATATATAAACATTATTTCTCTATTTATTTATGTATCAATCTGTTGTATTTATTATTTGCACATTAGTTTTATATTCAATTTATATGATCTTAAAAAATTGACAAGCTAGGTAGCTTTAACCCAGTAAGTGCGAGCTGTATATAGTGAACACCCTACTATTGGGCGGCTATGTTAGGCTTCATTCCCGCCTAAAATCGTAATTTTACGATAAATATCTTTATTACTTATTCATATGCGCCTATTTTATGTTTAATATGAAGATATTAACATTAACAGCAATAAAACAAGTGGGAATAGTGTTTGGAGGGTGAAAATCGCGAATTATTGCTGAACATTCATGAAATGTGAGACACGCAAATAGATCAGTAGCAAGTCCAAAACAGTACTTCTTGATGATGTTGTTGCCTGCCTGATACGCAAATAAGTTTTTGCTGGTGGTATGGATGTCGGTTTAAGGTAGGCTAAAGGCTCAAATAGAGACCTTCGGGAAAGTGGCTGGAACAAATTTAATTTATTCCCATAAGGCCTGTTATTTGATATACGCTGCACGTACACGATACGAATTAACCACATATATCGAGACCTGACTGTATAGTGCTACCGAGTACAGGGTCTTATAACACTCATATTTCTTTCTCAGATTTGGAAATTAATTATTATTGATCTACAATAACTAACTATGCTACTGTACTTTACAGTAGCCTACATGTCTACTTAACCTTGCTGCCGTGCCTCAGCTTCACGTAACACATTCCAATATAGTGTTAAGGTCGTTATTAGGTACAGAGGAGTAGCGGGTATCATAGACCAAGAGTCCTGTGCTTTCTTAGTGGTAAGCAGGGACGGTTCTGAGGGGGCGCTCGGTTATGGCCTTGGCCTTGCTTGGGATCTTGGGATCTTGGGGCTGTTCGGTCAGATAGCCTGGGGAACAACAACAACCACCAAGAATCCAAATTAACCTGTTTTACGGATTTTTATCAAATTGGTTTGTTCTTTTGTCTTTGTATTGTGCCTGTAATTTAGGAGGAACCAACTTTTGGCCGGGGCATTTTCTACAGAAAAATGTACAAATTAATCTCATAGGGGGATCTTTGGCATTGTTCTTTAATCTCATAGGGGGATCTTTGGCATTGTTCTTTAATCTCATAGGGGGATCTTTGGCATTGTTCTTTAATCTCATAGGGGGATCTTTGGCATTGTTCTTTAATCTCATAGGGGGATCTTTGGCATTGTTCTTTAACACCTTACGAGCGGCCTATGCGGTTTATTTATGTGTACCGCACAGCGGGGTGTTTTTAGCCAAAATAGGGCTGTTTACGTGATCATTTTCATGCCTAAATAAGACCCAGAACGTAAAACAAGTACCTATCCCTGAAAGGGCATAAACAGAGCTTTCGAATGACACCATAACGATCCTTGTATGATGGATAGTTTTCTTGCAATAACCGTGCAACGCGAGTGCAAAAAGCAGGTAATTCGGTACTTTCAGTACATAATTGAGTATGTAGCGAGAGAGAGGGAGGAGGGAGCTGAGATTTGTGTCAGTAGGTTCGCCGCGGTGGTCTGGAGCAGTCATACGCTCGCTAGTCTCCTGCCACCACTTGTCTCTCTCTCTCAGCCACATTACGTGCTGAAATTGCCACTCGAGTTATGTCGAGCGCCGCCACATAGTCCAGCTTTTTTTAACTCGACTTATGTTGCTCGCCGCTAAATAAGGGTTAAGCTTGATAGGGGTCTAGGGAGGAAATTACCACCATCCCCCCTTAACCCGTTCAGTACCGGACTTCTTTTTCATTTTATTTCGGCTACATTTAGACAATTTTATGAAGCTTAGGAGGGATATATGGTAGCTAAAAGGATTAATTGAGATGGTCTATAGCCTTTTAAAGAGGTAGACATCCTTCGTGCGCTGAATATAATTGTCTAATAGTTACCAGAATATAATGAAATGGACGTCACCGGTACAGAACAGGTTAAGTCAACGGTGTACAGTCAGTCGGGCCGCGGCATACTTGTTTTTTCCCCCCCTTTTGGCAATACTGTATAATATGTGATGATGACAATAAGTCATAGGGGCGTGAAGGGGGTTTTCAACCCATTATTGTATCCCACGGCAGGAGAAATAGACAAGAATATGGGCGATACGCCCGAATACTATTTGGCCGGCGGCCCAACCGCCATGGGACCAAGTCAACTGGGTAACCGAAATCTGCGCCCCCCCCCCCCCCCCTGTAGAGCACAAATTGGCATCATCGGATTGAATTATTGAAAGTGTAAATTAAAATGTAAAACTTGCAAACTAAACAAACCAAAATTGGGACAAGGACAATATAAAGTCAAATTAAATTATCAAAATCGCTGTGTGGAAACAACGCTTACTAAAATGAAAATTATTAAATAAAGGAACACAATCTATACAGTAACTGTATATTAGACTGCCAAAATATGATAATAAAAGATTATTATGGGTTTATGATACCCTGCTCCTCTGTAATGTGCCCGAAGCTTTTAACCCTTTCAAGATCCAATACGTATATCTTTTCTGTTCTCCGGCTGCTATTGGACGATTTTCTTCAGATTAGGAAGGGTATGTGGAAGTCAGAGGGTTAATTGAGATAGTCTTTACCCTTATGATTGCCACAGATCCTTCTTAAGCTGTATAAAATCGTCTAAGGATAGCCCGAATAAACTGTCAAAATGCGTCACAATCTTGAGAGGGTTGATGCCGTGTAAATATTGAATAACTTGTGATAGGGCTTTGCTACAGGCGATGTGCAATGATACCGTGTCTTTTTAAGTTAGATTTAAGGTATAGAATTTTAAAGACCCTGCAAGGTTAAATTATAAGAGTTTAACCCCTTCTGAACCGGCGACGTGTTTTTAATTTGATTCTGGCTATATTTAGACGATATTGTGCAGTTTAAGAAAGATCAGTGGCAGTGAGAAGACTAGAGTGATATAGTTCGAAGCCTGTTAATTGCTGGAGGCCCCGTTTAATCATCATCATCATCATCAGCAGCTATATTTAGATGATATTGTGCAGTTTAAGAAGGTTCTGTGGTAGTTAAAAGACTTGAGTGGTATAGTTCAAAGCCTGTTAATTTGCTGGAGGCCCCTTTTAAACTGAATAGAATTGTCTAATACTGTAGTAGCCAGAATAAAGTTAGAAAGATGTTGCCGGTACAAAAGGGGTTAAAGATTACAAGGTTTAATAATAAGAGACTAAAATGCTATGGACGTGTTTTACAATATAAATCCCTTTGGCACGATGATGCCATTTATACCAATTATTTTGGCTAAAGTTAGACGATTTTATGCAGTTTAAGAAGAATCTCCCCCCTGGTACTACTCTCTTTTCCGCGGTTGGTGGGCTTCGGGGCCGGCGACTGGAGCTTGATGGGGGATGGTTGTGGTTATTTCCCTCCCTCTCTCCCCTCGAGCTTTTGTCCTCAGCTTGACTAATTTTGAGTTGTTTTTCATTCCTCATTCTATGTTTTTCCCCTTCTATTTTTATTCTGTCCCATCCGGCTGTCCCCGGACGGCCTATATCTCATGTCTCCCTGGCCGGCTAGGTAGTTGACTCCTGACCCGTTTTGTCTACGGTTGCTGATGTGGCCAAACTGACTTGATTCTCTTCGGTAATGCTTTTTTGCTTCTCGATGTGATTTTTTCTACCTTCGACCTGATCTCTCATTATTCGCCCTGATCACTTCTTGGTTGGTGTTGCGGTGTAGCAGTTCCTTTGGCCCTGCCCTATAAGAGCTCTGATGTGGAGCTCATGTGGTCCGGCTGAACTGGTGAAATGGCGAGAAATATCTGCGTGTCTTCACCTTCCTCGATTTGTTCCCCTCCTGCCCTTCCCTCTCTATCTTGACTTGTTTAGTTATATATCTTGATCGAATCCTTCGGGCCAGCCCTAAGAGAGTTCTTTTGTGGAGCTCAGTGGTCTGGTTAAACTAATATTAAAAAACAAATAAAAACATATAGAGTATCAGTGATGAGATGCGTAAAAGTAGGCTTAGATGATTTGGGTATGTGGAGAGGATGGATGAACTAAGTTCGGTAAAAAGATGCAAGTCACCGAACATGGAGGCAGCTCTGAACAGGGCTGCCTGGAGCGCCGCCATTAGGACGTGACTCTGGGACCGTACTTCATGTGTAGCACTCGATCTTTAAATTTGTGAACGCATGTATGTACTGTATGTAAATTAGCTGCTATAGTTTAGTCGTTGTAAGTAGGCGAGAAATCATGACCTCTATCATCTATAACTCAAAAGGGGCTAGAGCAAATTGGCTGTAAATTTCCACATCAATTCCTTGACTGACCCTTCCCAAATGGTAGAAATATTAGCTCAATTACTCTAGTCGTTTTTTAGTTACAGAGTTTAGAGGTCATGATTTTTCACCTACTTACAGCGAATAGACTATAGTATGACATGTTTTGCCCAGTTCAAATGAACAGAATATAGTTAGAATTAGAAGTATTATAGATTCCGGTACTAGATTCAGTTATAGAGGAGATGATAAGTTATAAATGAGAGATATATATAGCACAACAGATAAAACAATTTCAAATTAGGTTGTTTATTGAATAAATATTTTTAGTAGATAATAGTTAAGGAAAATAGATATGTTAGTAATTATAGAAATATAATTTGCTACAGTTTGTATACTGAACTAAATGAGCTGCTAAGTGATTGAATTATACAAGTTGTTTTGTCTTTTACTTTCGTATACGTTTTGGTTTGTTTATTTTGCAAATTTTACATTATAATACTAGACTGCAGAGAAAATATAATATATTTGCTGATGTAATGTGATAGACTTTTTGATTTTCTACAGTGGATTATCAAAAGTGCTAAGCTAAGTCAAGTTAAGTGAGATAGTTTGAAGCCTGTTAATTGCTGGAGGCCCTTTTTAAACTGAATAAAATTGTCTAATAGTGGCCAGCATATGATGAAAAGGATATCACCGTTATTTTTTTTCCGTTATTGAATGAGTTAAAAACTGCATCATCATAAAAGCTTTATGTCTGTAAAGGATATTTTTCACTTATTGTTGCATATGTCAATCAGGTTTACGTAGACAATCATGACAATTTAATGTATTCAAAAACAGTTGTACAAATTTCCACTGTATTTATTTTGTATCCCCTATTATTTGTGTGTATAATAGAGGGGTTACAGACAATATAATATGAGGGGTTACAGACAATAGACCTATAATTATATTTGGCTAAATCGTTATATCCACACAGTGATTTTGATCAGTTATTTTGTTCTTATATTGTGCATTCCTGTTTTTGAGTGAGTGAGTGAGACAGACAGTGAGAGACAGAGAGAGAGACAGACAGAGATAGACAGAGTGAGTAAAGACAATCTAAGAATTGTGCCAAGTAAGCTGTCAGCCACTTAATCAGCATCGAATAAGTGTACTGTATACTCATATTTGTAATTATCTGAACTAATGTATAGATTATTTATTTTTAACCCCTTGTGTACTGGCGACGTCTTTTAAATTTGATTCTAGCTATGTTTAGACGATTATGTGCAGTTTAAGAATGATCTGTGGTAGTAAAATGGGTTAAGTGAGATTATTTGAAGCCTGTTTTTGTTGTTGTTGCTGTTCCCCGGGCTGTCTGGCCGAGCAAGCCCAAGGCCATTACTGAGCGGCCCTACAAAACCCTCCCTGCTTACCACTAATACAGTCCAGGTGACCGAAGCCACTCTAAGGCGGGGAGCTGATGAGGGTGTGGAAACGGCATTTGAAGCCTGTTAAGATCTGTGGTAGTAAAAAGGGTTAAGTGAGATTATTTGAAGCCTGTTTTTGTTGTTGTTGCTGTTGCTGTCTGGCCGAGCAACCCCAAGGTCCTGAGCAGGGCCAAGGCCATTACCGAGAGGCCTCACAAAAGCCTCCCTGCTTACCACTAATAAAGCCCAGGTGACCGAAGCCACTCTATGGCGGGGAGCTGAGGAGGGCGTGGAAACGGCATTTGAAGCCTGTTAAGATCTGTGGTAGTAAAAAGGGTTAAGTGAGATTATTCCAAGCCTGTTAATTGCTGGAGGCCCTTTAAAAGTCGAAAAAAATCTTCTAAACATAGCCAGAATAAAGTTAAAAAAGCGTCACCGGTACAGAAAGGGTTAAATTCTAAACTAGGAAAGAATTTAATAGACTATACCCTGTTCCAAATTGGTTGTCCATAAATCGTCAATCCTAACCTCTGTAACTCAAAAAGGGCTAGAGCAAATGGGCTGTCAATTTCCACACTTATTCTTTAGCCAAATCTTCCTAATTGGTAGAAAAATTAGCTCGATTACTCCAGTCCTTTTTGAGTTACGGAGGTTAGAGGTTACCATTTCTGCCCAACCTAGAATGAACGGACTATAGGAACGAAGTAAAAGACTATACTGTACAGTACTGCACCCTGTTCCAAATAGGTTGTCCGTAAATCGTCAATCCTAACCTCTGTAACTCAATAAGGGCTAGAGCAAATGGGCTGTACATTTCCACACCTATGCCTTGTCGGACCCTTCCCAAATGGTAGGAATATTAGCTCGATTACTCTAGACGCTTGTGAGTTATAGAGGTTAACGCCTTCAGTGCCGCTGACGTCGTTTTCATCATGTTCTGGCCACTATTAGACAATTTTATTCAGTTTAGGAAGGACGTCTGCCAATTACAAGGCTACAGACTATCTCATTTCACCCTTTTAGCTACCATATATCTTCCTTAAATTGCGCAAAATGATCTAAATATAACTAGAGTAAAGTTAAAAAGACGTCGCCCGTACAGAAGAGGTTAATGTTTAAGAGTTTTGGCCTACTTATTTGAAACAGGGTATAGTAAGAGTCACAATTCTATGTATTATTCTGTGTAAGGGATGTCGCAGTAGTATTTTGTAGCAAGTATATTTTCAGCCATTGCAATCCGGCCGTTCTCTTGATTTAACCCCTTCTGTACCGGTGATGTCTTTTTAATTTCATTTCCAGCTATATTTAGACCATTGTTTGCAGTTTAAGAGGATTTGTGTTAATATAAAGGGTTATTTCATATTTTTTCACCAACCAAACTTACTTCTAAACTCGATTAACCCTCTCACATCCTTATGACGCAGAGGTTGCCAGATTAGCAATAAGAAATAGATTACTCTCACTCTTATAATTACCTCTCCAAAATTAGTTTTCTGCCCACAGTTAACTCAAAGACAACTGCAGAGGTTGAAGTTAATAAACTAAAGGTTTATAAATACCCCTGATGATAACAAAGGCTTTAAAGTATCCCTAATAGGCTCAAAATTGTGTCAAGGACGTGAGAGGGTTAATGAAATCAAATCCATGTGGCACTCCGAGGACTCCGAACCTAGGATACTCACACCGATAGTTTGAAGTCTTTTTATTGCTGAATAAAATCGTCTAATAGTAGCCATAATAAAGTTAAAAGGACGGTAACGGTACTATTAGGGTTAAATTGTACAAGAACTCCGCCACATAAGGTAATTTAATGTTATTGTAGTTGCTAAAGCCGGTATCACACGAGCGTATTTTCACTCAACATTTATCCTCAACACTGATCTGGCAGCTTATGAGGTCAACATTTACAATATTTCGGTTACCTAAATTCATCTAGCAACAGTCTAGTTTCCGATACCAGTGCAAAATATTCCAGAAATGTTGCCAGAAAAATTTTGATCATTGGATGTTGACTATAAAAGCTCTCGTGTGATACCGGCTTAATACAAATGCAAAGGTTCACAGTATAGGTTATGCAGAGTAAGTTTAACTATTGTGGTGTACTGTACGCTTTTATGTTGGGTTCGAATGTAAACTGTACCAGAAGACAAGGAGCTATATTGTTCAGAGGGTGTATTGAGATCATATATACGTATTTGAGTTGTAGCGGGGATATGCCTTGTGTGGGCCAATCGGCTTTCTGCAGACTCCCATTTTGTTATGTTCTTATGTTCTTAAAGACAATCATCTAATGGTAACCAGAATCAAAGGGAATTTTTTGTTACCGTGCCGAAGGGGTTAACGGTATTGTAGTAATTATTGTGGAATAGGTGATCCGAGTATGATTATTTGACTCTGGTACAGTTGACGTGTGATCCCGTCGCTCCGTCCAAGGTCTGTGATGTCCACGGTAAAATAATATTGTCAATATTATATAACTTTCATTTTTTTTAACCTAGATCAATTATTTTAAGAGTACGGTAGGTCTTCCATTATTGCAGATTCAGTGCTCACAGATTCATCCACTCATGGAAAATCCACAAGTAATCATGTACAGTATGTATTTATGTAAGCACAGTACAGTCGACCCTCGCAAATTCGGACTAAAAGAGACTGGGCCTTGTCCGAATTCAGGAAAAGTCCGGATTCAGAAAATAGTGTACGGGGGGGCCACACACGCATACACATACGCACACACATTATTAATATTAATAGCCTAGCAGTAAATAAAAGTTACGTAATATACAGTACTGTACAGTACTCACCTTATCCTAAATCTTCTATTTACACTATGTACAGGGGTTGATTGAAGGGGGTTAATCAGAATCCGAGGTCGAATCAACGACCATCGGATCATCCACCTCACATCCACATCCACTACTGGGACCCGGCTGAGGCTCCTGGGTGGTGGCTGGCCGGCGATGGTCGGGGGCACTACTGGGACCTGGCTGAGGCTCCTGGGTGGTGGCACTACTGGGACCCGGCTGAGGCTCCTGGGTGGTGGCTAGGGTGGCTGTGGCTGGCCGGCGAAAGAAAGAGTGGATTTTCGTCTGCCTACCCACTTGGTGCTGCTTCAGTATGATTGCCTCCCTGAGTAAACGTAGCTGGGTGTAGTGTGACGCTACCTCAGGAGTGTATTCAGTGAAGGCAATCAGGTCGTCCACACTGGCCCTCAGTGACGATAGTTTGTGTCGGTTTACTGGTTCCTCTTCCTCGTCACTGCTCTCTTCTTCTGCTTCTTGGCTCTGGATCTGTTCTGCGATCTGTTCATGAGTGTAAATTTCATGCCCTGGTACTATCTCTGCCTCGTCCAGCCAATCTTGAACATCTTCCACAGTGACATCCTTTTCCCCAGCATTCCTCAATAGGTTGTGGAAATCAGCAGCCGCATCATTACCAAACCCCTCGAAGTCGTTGGGATCATCTTCGGCATGAAGGAATGGTTTCCAACAGTTGGCTTAGGTGGAAATTTGTAGGCTATCCCAAGCAGAGCAAAGATTGCAAATAGCAGAGCGGATGTTATAGGCTTTGATGTTAGCCAGTGTGCGTGCCCCACGAGTGTCCTGTACTGAGTCGGACTCGTCCTCCAGCACCACCAGGACTTCATTGAGGTACTTCCTGGTATATTTCCTCTTGAGGGCACTAATAATGCCCTGGTCCATGGGCTGGATAAGTGCTGTGGTGTTAGGCGGGAGGTACACAACTTTAATTCGCCCGTCAGGTGAGACCAATATATCAGCGCTGGGGTGGGCTGGGGCATTATCCAACAATAGAACTGCCTTCACTTCGTCTCTGGGGATGCCCAAAACTTCCACTTGATATCTCATGACAGCTGGCACGAAGTATTCGAAAAACCATGCAGTAAAAATAGCGCAGTTGAACCAGGCTTTCTTGCTGTGGTAATACTTGGCTGGCAGTTCTGTTTCGATGTCTAGGTTCCTCATTGCATGTGGCCTCTTGCTTTTTCCCACAATCGCCAGCTTGAGACGGTGCGTGCCACTGGCATTTCCCCCACACAGGGCTGATAATCGTTCCTTGGATAGTTTCTTTCCTTTTGTTTTCCCCTCATGCTTCGTTACCTGGGTATTTTTGGGCATAGAACGCCAGTAAAATCCAGTCTCATCGGCGTTATATACTTGAGAGAGGGTTAGGTTCTCTTCCTCCACAAGCTTATGGAAACGAGCACGGAAAGCTTCTATCCCAGAACTGTCTGCACTCCCACTTTCCCCATGAGTTTTAACATTAAACAATCCATGTCGATTCCTAAACCGCCATAACCAACCATCACTACCCTTAAAGTTAGCTAGGCCTAAATTTTCAGCCAGCTTCACTGCGGCGGTCATAATCTCCACACCCCGTACATTCACGCCACTAGACCTCTCCTGAAGAAACCACTTCAGTACAGCTGCATCTAGCTGGGAATGATCAGCTGTGGTCATATTTTTCCTTGGTTTTGCTTTGCCAGTTTTAGATTTATTGCCTTCGACACAAAATTTAGCAGCATAGTTCTTTAACTTGTCCTTGGTCTTACGTATATCGGAGACGGTTTGCTTCTTGCACCCATACTCCTCACAAACCTGGAGCACTGTACGACCATTCTCAAGCTTCCTTATCAGTTCTAGCTTTTGTTCTACACTCAGAGTAACCTTTACCCGCTTGACAGTCTTTTGAGGCTTGGGGGGGCATGGTGGCTGGCAATGAAAGTCGATAATAACTTCACAAACACCTTAATAACCAGGTACAGTAGTCGCACGGCGGGTTGTAAACAAGCTTGAATGACTAGGCGGGAACGGGTGGCGTCACCCGTCGCGAGAGCCACCTACCGGACAAAATTTTAAGTATTCGGACAAGTATGCGTTACGGTACGCACTACCGGACGATCGGACCGGACTCCGGATTGTGTCCGGATTGTTGAAAGTCCGGATTGGTGAAGTCCGGATTTGCGAGGGTCGAGTGTATGTATATACTCAGGTATATAACCCATAACCCAATGAGTGGAACGCACTGCCCCAGTATGTAGTCGATTCCGAATCAATAAGGGAGTTTGAAAGTAATCTTGATAAAGTATGGGGAAGACAAGATTTGAAGTTTGATTATAAAACAAAAATACAGAATAGTAAAAATGTTACGTCTGCTACCGCCGCCGCCAACACCGTGAACGACCGCAGCAGTGCAAGTACTGGTACTGAGCTGGATACACAGGCATAGTTTGCCTTTTTCCAGAGGATCTACTGTAAGAAACTGTAAGAAACTGTAAGAATAGCTATGGGTGGCCGACTTGAAACCGAGCTCGAACGGAAGCAACAAAATAAAATAAAAATGCATAATTCACACACATGTAGGTCATCCAGAAGACCCAGAGACCAAGGCCCATTTGGGATCCCCAGCAAGACTATCTGGTCCCAGACCACCTGGAGAGGTTCCAGTCTCAGCAAGCAGACACGCAGCGAAGCACACCACAATGCCCGCCCAAATTTTCATAAATAATTAAAATGGTAAATAACTAATATACCATCTTAATTAGAGTCATGAAAATCCAAGCTAGAGATTTCATGATCCAGCCACGACCTGGTCCCCTATGCTTCACTAATGTATTTATATCTTTTTTCTTGGCAGCAACACCTTGGAGAACAAAATTAACCCTTGTCATCACAAAAGTTCAACATATTTGTAGTAAACGCGGAACCACCTACCTTGTGAGGAGTAGCATTCCAATCACCCAACACTGAAAACAAGTAATATGATGATGATGCAGTTTTTAACGGTTCCTGGACATCTCAACCAGTAGACCATTTCAACCAGTAGCTCTCAACCAATGCCAAATCAACCAAGACCAACCAAACCAGTGCCAAAATATAGTACAGTACTAACCTAACCTAACCGTATTGGTTCATTTGGTACTGGTTGAGAGCTACTGGTTGAGTTGTCCGGTCACCAATTTTAACACCATGCACTCCCTTCATTGACAGGGCTAGGGCGTACCCGGACATTTGCCACGGAACGCTCGACCAAGCTCCCTAATCTCTTGCCGTGAACCAATGGCGCGGCTTGGGATTGAACTGCCGACCCTTTGATCAGCAATCAGATCTGCTACCGACCATACCACAAGTAATATCTAAGTAAGAAATTATGCCACCAAGTTCTCCAAGTTTTTCTAAATAGCCGTGTTCATTCTCTGGGCACTGGTAAGGTAAATAGAGTCAGAATATAGCAAATTTCCTGCACCTAACTTCTATTTGTATACCCGCACACTGATCAAGATTTGTCTCAGTGGTTTTATTAACGTTGTGTTGTGTGGTAGAAGTGGTAGTGTAGTTTGGTGGTAGTGATAGAGTTGTGTGGTAGTTGTGGTAATAGTAGTTGTTGTTGTAGTTCCCCAGACTGTTTGGCCGAACAGTCTCGAGTCAGGTTGACTGAAGCTGCTCCAGATGCTCAGGCCCCCGAAGGGGCCAGGGTGAGATGAGATCTGTCTCTGAGAGGGCAGCGGGGGAGGGGATAATCAGCCCACGGGCTTGCAAGCCCAGGCCAACGCCCCCACTGTCCCCAGCCCACCTTGCAGTGCTACCCAATCGGGCAAGGAAAAGTAGTACAGGAAAAGAGACAGACAGAAACGGTTAAGGTTGGGTAGAGGATGCCAAACCTCACTCAAGATAGGACCAGCCCGTAGTGTAGTGTGTTAGTGTAGTTATGGTAGTAGGGTGGTAGTGGTAGTGTAATATGGTAGTTATGGTAGTAGTGTTTTGTAGTAGGGTGGTAGTGTTGTTTAGTAGTATAGTGTAGTAGTAGTGGTAGTATTGTATGATACTTGTGGTAGTAGTGGTAGTGTACTATTGTAGTAGTGCTAGATGTTTTATGGTAGTAGTATATAGTAGTGTGGTAGTAGCAGTCATGGGTATCCATCCTAATCCAAGTAAATAAGTACTAATTGAGAAAGAAGACCAGTACGAAGAAGCGGTGCAGGTTTATGATAGAACAGGAGTGAAAATTACAAAGGAGGGTCAATGACATTTGGGAGCGGAAATAGGCATGACAAGATATCACCGCACTAATGCTGGATGAGGTGTGCCATCATGTCGGAATCGAACCTGACCTTCAGCCTATGGACGGACGGCTCTTGGCTCACAATACTGCAAATACTTTGAGGGGAACAAGAGTGGACGTAAGTGCTCAAGGTTTTGGATGAGGGGACAGCGTGCTTTTTTCGACATCAGAATCTTCAACCCAAGAGCACAAACATATTGTGAACGAGGACTCAAGGCAGCATATTTGAGAAGCGATAATGAGAAGAAACGAGCTTATGAAGAAACAATTTTGAACAGGGATCAAGGGAGCTTTACTCCCAGGGTGTCAAACGAAAGCCGAGTCCATTATTTGTAGTCTTTATTATTGTTTATGTAATGATAGAATTAAGGTTTATAGTTCATATTATGTCTTTGGAAGTAATATAATGGCCAAAACAAGGCTATTTTACGTTAATTGTCTTGTATTCCTTCTCCTATTTATTCAAGTCTTTGAACAAAATGGCTCTGGTTTGACACCCTGTTTACTCCACTGGTTTTCTTATCGTCAGGAGGAATGGGGTCTTCTATGCCATGACAGCTGAACAAATATCGGAAAAGAAGCGCCAGCAGAGAAGTCAAGTCATAACATGGATGAGATGCCTGCTCTCCTTCTGTTTTCTCAGGTCTACACTCCTGTGTCTTAAACCGGTATCACACGAGTGCTTTTTCCCTCAACATTTATCCTCAACATTGGTCTGGCAGCTTATGAGGTCAACATTTATAATATTTCGGTCACCGAATTTCATCTACCATCAATCTAGTTTCCGATATCAGTGCAAAATATTCCAAAAAATTTGCCAGAAAAATGTTGATCATCGAATGTTGACTATAAAATGAATCGTGTGATACCGGCTTTAGGGGCACAAGGTCCTGTCTGTACAGAGGACAAGGGTGAGAGACCTGGACTTTGAGATGGCCGTGGCAGAGGGTGAGTTTAGAGAAGTAGAATAAAATAAACCACCATTTTGTATAAGCCACTTTAAAAAAAAAAAAGTAGTGGTAGTGTTGCAAGGTAGCAGTGAGATATGGGTAAGTTGAGTCATAATAGCACCATGCACTCCTTGATATACCTGTATCTAGTATTTATTACCTCCACTAAACTATAATGCACTGTTCTATTGCACCAAAACACCTTACAGTGCACTAATGTAATGTTTATCTTTGGGAAAAATATATTAATTTTATGTGAATGTAGTTATCGGTTGAAATATTACGGTTGTCTCCATAGCGGGGATATGTGATTGTTAATTTGTTTTTGGATATGGCGCGTGTCAAGGTCTCAGGTCAGGTGAAGGTATTGTGGTATAAGCCTTTACAACAGCACCTCGCATCTATTTTCCGAAGAGTGTTGACGGGAGAACGGGTGTTGGAGAGGTTTTATTGTGTGTGTTATTGGTCTGTGTACGTCGTCGAGGTTTCCCCCGACTGGGTGCGTTTGCATGGTGGGGCAGTTGCATATGATCTCCACACTCACTTATATATTATGATACACCAAAGTTTATATTGTATTATGCATTCCATTCAATAATTATATATGCCTATATCCTAACACTGTGATATAGTTACAAATACTCTCAGACCGCAGTATAGCTTCCTTAAAGGCCGCTCTACTGGTGATCTTCTTTCTTATCTTACTAACTCTTGGTCATCCTCCATTCGGGACTTCAGTGAGACTTTTTCTATTGCGCTAGACATATTGAAGGTCTTCGATAAAGTCTGGCACAAATCCCTCATTTCCAAACTACCCTCCCTCCGGTTTCTATCCCTCCATCTGTGCCTTTGTCTCTAATTTCCTTTCCGGCCGTTCCATAGCTGTGGTTGTGGACGGCCACTGTTCACTTCCTCAACCTATCAACTCTGGTTTTCCTCAGGGTTCTGTCCTATCTCCAATTATCTTCCTATTATTCATTAACGACCTTCTCAACTGCACCTCCATTCACTCATATGCTGACGACTCTACATTACACTATTCAACTAGACTTCCACCATATTATGCACAGCAGGAACTCCAAAACTCAAGTAAGGAGGCCATAAAGCACCTGTCTTCTGATATCTCTACTATCTCTAGTTGGGGCAGAGAAAACCTTGTTACTTTCAATGCTTCCAAAAATCAATTTCTCCATCTGTTTACTCGTAGCCCCCTTCCAGAAAACTGACCAACTCTTCAACACCATACAAATTAACCCCTCATCTTCTCTTAATATTTTCGGTGTATCTTTATCTTCTAATTTTTCTTGGAGAGATCATATTACCACTCTTGCTAAAACAGCTTCCCAGAAGCTGGGTGTGCTCAATCGCCTCTGGGGTTTCTTTACCCCTGCGTAGCTTCTTGCTCTGTACAGGGGCACATTGCGTCCATGTATTGATTATTGTTCACACATGTGGGGAGGATCCTCTCACACTGCTCTTCTAGACAAAGTAGAAAGGAAATCCTTCTGTCTCATTAACTCAGGCCCGCTCACCAATTCTCTGCAGTCTATCTCTCTTCGACGCGATGTTGCATCTCTCTCACTATTCTACCGCTATTACAATAATCAGTGTTCCTCAGAGCTCTCTCGGTGTATACCACCCCCTCTTCATAGAGCACGTGGCACCCGTCTTGGAACACAATCCCTCTGGAACTCTCTCCCAAAATCAGTCTTTCCCTCTTCCTATTATTTAAATTGCTTCAAACTCTGTGTATCCAGGCATTTTGGCTCAAACGTCCCTTGATTTTGGCCCTGTCTTTCTTTCAACTCTGGGGGAGGCACTCGCTTTTGTCTCCGTCACTCACATAGGGGGAAAAAAAAAAAAAAAAAAAAAAGGTAAGAGGTTAATAATAATAATAATAATAGTTCTTAAAGCTAGCGCATGCTAAGCCAGCTAATAAGGCCGATTAGGCGTATTTCCATTGGGGTCCTGTACTACTACCCCATTCCCTTGCTCATGAGGGACGGTAATGACTCAGTGCTTGTGAAAAATCTTTAATGCGCCAAGCGTGGGCGCGATCCTGGGCCTTCTGGGTGGAAGTCCAAGACGCTAGTCACTACACCAGCGAGCCAGGTTGTATGGGCACTTGGGCAGTGCTTGGGGTGTTGTCCTTTTTTTTATTGTTATAACCCATACTGAGAGTGAGGTATTTTTTTTTCTCTTTTTTTTCTATGTGATTGAGGGAGGCAAAAGGCAGAATTGCCTATAGCGAGTGCCTCCCCCATAGTTGAAAGAGTGACAGGGCCAAAATCAAGGGAGGATCGGGCCAAAATGCCTGGACACACAGAGTTTGAAGCAATTTAAGTCTTAGGAAGAGGGAAAGACTGATTCTGGGAGAGAGTTCCAGAGCTCAGCTGTTGAGTAGAAGAAAGTTTGAGAGTAACATTTCACTCTTGGGTTGGAGAGTTGCACAGAGTAGGGGTGGGATTGAGTTGCAAGACGGGTACCACGTGCCCTACGTAAAGGAGGTGGTATGCACTGGGAAAGCTCTGAGGAACACTGATGATTATAGTAGCGATAGAATAGTGAGAGAGTTGCAACATTGCGGCGGAGAGAGAGAGATTTCAGAGAGTTGGTGAGTGGACGGGAGTTAATGATACGAAAGGCCTTCCTTTCAACATTGTTTAGGAGAGCGGGTGCGAGAGGAACCTCCCCACACATGTGAACAATACTCGATACAAGGATGCACTATGCCCCTGTACAGAGCAAGAAGCTGTGCTGGGGAGAAGAACCCCCTAAGGCGGTTGAGCACACCCAGCTTCTGGGAGGCTGCCTTAGCAAGACTGGTAATATGGTCCTTCCAAATGAGAGCAGAAGAAAAAGAGACACCAAGAATATTGAGAGAAGATGAAGGGTTGATTTTTGTATTGTTGAAGAATAAGGGATAGTCCGCTGGGAGATAGATGGAGAAATTGGGTTTTGGAAGCATTAAAGGTAACCAGGTTTTCTCTGCCCCAAATGGAGATAGTATTTAGATCAGAATTTAAGAGTTCTATGGCTTCATTACGTTTGTCGTTAAGGGATTGCTGGCTGGGGCGTTCTGAAAAACTAACGGAGTAGTGTAAGGTTGAGTCGTCTGGGTATGAATGGATGGGAATTAAGGTACAGTTAAGGAGATAATTTATAAAAATTAGAAAGAGAATAGGAGATAGGACAGAGCCCTGAGGAACACCGGAGTTTATAGGGTGAGGAAGTGAACAATGGCCGTCCACAACCGCGGCTATGGAACGGCCGGAAAGGAAATTAGAGACAAAGGCACAGATGGAGGGATAGAAACCGAAGGAGGGTAGTTTAGTAATTAAAGATTTGTGCCAGACTCTATCGAAAGCTTTTGATATGTCTAGTGCAATAGAAAAAGTCTCACCGAAGTCCCGAAAGGAGGATGACCAAGAGTTAGTAAGATATGAAAGAAGATCACCAGTAGAGCGACCCTTAAGGAAGCCATACTGGCGATCTGAGAGCAGATTATGAGAAGAAAAATGCTTAAGAAATTTGGAAGCAAGAATAGTTTCAAAAACTTTAGAAAGACAAGATATGAGAGCAATTGGACGATAGTTGGAGGGTTGAGAGCGGTCACCCTTCTTTGGGACAGGTTGAATGTGAGCAAACTTCCGGACGTCGAGACCCTTCGGAGAGACATGGAGAGATTGAACGAGTGGAGCAGGAAATGGCTCCTAACATTTAACGCAGACAAATGCAAGACTATGCACATTGGGCATAATAACCCGAAAGAGGACTACCAGGTACGCGGGACAACACTCCAGAAATCTTCAAATGAAAAAGACTTGGGCATTATTATATCCTCAGACCTAAAATCCTCAGCACATGTCGCTAAAATCGCTGCACAAGCAAATAGTCGTTTGGGCATAATTAAGAGGAACTTCTCCATATTGGACAAAGAAATCCTTGTACCACTCTATGTGTCACTGGTGCGCCCGATCCTCGATTTTGGTGTCCAATGTTGGTCACCCTACCTAATCAAGGACATACAGACTATTGAGAGGGTGCAGCGAAGAGCAACCAAGATGGTCCCAAACCTAGAAGAATTACCCTACGAAGAAAGGTGTAAGCATCTTGGCCTCTAGACACTAAGTGACCGCAGAAAACGAGGGGACATGATAGAAACATACAAACTTCTACACAGCTTTGAGGACATACCATACACCAGGTTTTTCCAGAAAAATAACAACCACCTACGGGGCCACTCGCTGAAACTCTCCAAACCAGACCACTGGAGAACGACACTGAAGGGGAATTGGTTCTCTATCAGAGTCATCGACGAGTGGAACGCACTCCCAGAGAGTGTGGTTACAGCGCCAACGATTGCCACTTTTAAAGCCAGATACGACAAACATAATAACATAACCTAGTTAATATTGGCTGACCAGTCTTTGGAGGTGGGGTTCACACAAGAAGCCTGCTTCTTAATTCCCCACTATCATTCAATAGGTAAGCATGAAGGGAAGACGTTAGAGGATAGACAGAGACGAAAGAGTTTGCCTAGGCAGGGAGAAAAAGAGAGTGGTGAAGAGAGAGTGAAGGGAAGTAAGAGAAGAGCCTGGTGGCTTATAAGATATCAAATGTTTAACTAATTATGCAATATATATTAATTCATCTTTATTAGATGGTAGGCTACACTCGGATACCATAGTCTCTAGCCCACTCATACATATTCCTGGACTTCATCTATTTCTAATTATGGAAGTATATCTCTGGAAACCAATTTAGGAATATATTTGTCTTTAAATCAACTGCAAAACTTTTTATACTATTTGTTATGCCAGGTTATTACTGGGGTTGATTGGTTTATATAAGTGGATTCTTCCTAACTGGAGAAATCGCCTTAACACAGATACGGAAAGTAATAGAGGATAATTTATTATAACAAGACGTACCTTCATATTATATTTATTGGCACAAGGATATCGCATATGTAACTACTAGAATAATGGTAAAGAACAGAATATAAGACACACGAACGAGGCTCCACTACGTCTGACTCGTAAGACTGGGTTTTTCTATGCAATATCTAGGTGAGTATTGTGGACCGCCTTTTAATTGAAGGATTACACTTGTCCTGTATTTATTTCAGAGATAAAGATAGCACTCCTTTCAATCGAGGATTTACCCTTGTTCTGAGACGCTACGTGGTGATTATATATACAAACTTTTGGTTTTAATATGCGTATAGAGTTATTCTGGGTTGGAAGCCGAATGTAATTAATTCACTGTGGTGCTTACGCATAAGTTAACTTGAATTTATTTTTTATTTTATTTATTTATTATCAGTACTTCCCTGATGTATGTGGGCTTCACTAGTACTTTCTTTCTATCGCTTTTTGCACAAGCTCGCAGTATCCACTGTTTCTAGAATACCTGTACTTCTTTTTATATAGAGGTATTTTGATCGAATGGGTATGGAAAATGTGCAAACTAGCATGGGAGTAGGGGAGTGCACCCGATGACTGGAAGACTGGCATAATAGTCCCCCTATATAAGGGCAAAGGGGAAAGAGGAGTGTGTGGTAACCACCGAGGAATATGTCTTCTAAGCGTAGTAGGGAAGGTATACAGTACGGTAGTGATTGAGAGAGTGAGAGTGAGAACGGAGAAATGGATAGGCGACGAGCAGGGATCAGGTTTTAGGAAGGGAAGAGGATGTGTAGATCAGATTTTTACCCTGAATTGTGTTGTGGAGAAATATCTGGAGAAACAACAAAAGGTGTATGTTGCCTTTATGGACTTGGAGAAGGCCTATAACAGAGTGGATAGAGAAGGTTTGTGGAAAGTACTTAGAATATACGGAGTAGATGGCAAGTTGCTGAAAGCAGTGAAGAGCATGTATGAGGGTGCAAAGGCGGCAGTACATGTGGAGAGTGAGCAGACCGAGTTCTTTGACCTGAATGTTGGTTTGAAACAGGGGTGTGTGGTGTCCCCGTGGTTGTTTACTGTATATATGGATGGAGTCATGAAAGAAATACTA
This sequence comes from Paralithodes platypus, assembly GCA_032716605.1. Classification (NCBI taxonomy): domain Eukaryota; kingdom Metazoa; phylum Arthropoda; class Malacostraca; order Decapoda; family Lithodidae; genus Paralithodes; species Paralithodes platypus. The sequence goes on along the minus strand of CM064565.1, from coordinate 250,086 downwards.
TCAAGAGCAGTGGATGTTGGTGTATCGCTGAAAAGGGAGGGAATTGAGTGGAAGCTACCTATACTGCTGTTTGCGGATGATACAGTTCTGATGAGTGATAATGAATGGGAGTTGCAGGGTCTGGTAAATGAGTTTGGAACAGTGTGCGAGAAACGGAATTTGAAGGTAAATGCGGGGAAGAGCAAGGTTACGGTCTTCGAAAGGGGTGAATTCACAGAGTGTGAGGTGAAGCTGAACGGTCAGGCTATGGAGATCGTCAACTCTTTTAAGTATCTGGGCAGTGTGTTGAGTAAAGATGGGACTATGGATGAAGAAGTGCGGGAGAGGGTGCAACGGGAAGAGGGTTGTAGGAACGTTGAAAGCAGTAACAAGAAATACAGTGGTCAGTATGGAAGTGAAGAAGTCCTTGCATAACAGTGTGGTAATCCCGACACTAACTTACGGAAGCGAAGCATGGACGTTCGGGAAGAGACTCAGACCAAGAGTGAGAGCGGTGGAAATGTGTTACTTGAGAAGTGCATGCGGAGTTACATGGAGGGATAGACAGACGAATGAGGAAGTAAGAAGGAGGTGTGGTGTGGAGGTAGATGTGCTGGAGAGTGTGAAAAGGAACAACTTGAGATGGTTCGGCCATATGGAACGTATGGAAAGCGAGAGAATGACTAAGAGGGTGTACGAGAGCGAGGTGGAGGGACAGAGAGGGAGAGGTAGACCGAAAGAGAGGTGGAAGGATGGAGTGAGGAAGTATATGAACGAAGGCGGTGCTGGTTGGGGGGAAGGACGTCGACTGACTGGGAACAGAGGTGCATGGGGGCGGTTCGTTCGTGGCCACCCTTTCGGGGATATCGGCGTCGGGAAATAGATAGATAGATAGATAGATTTTGACTAATTTCCATTGTTGATCTTTTTATACTCTTTCTCTGACTATTTCCATTGTTGATCTTTTTATACTCTTTCTCTCTAAGTACACTAAGTATAGATCCTGTTCACAGTTATTTCTCTTGTGTATTAACGGTATAGTAACTTCACTTTCGATTTGTAGAATAAGTAATCCCGTCTCCTGGTAGACGCAGATGCGTTGGCCGTGGGGTTTATCCTGTCGTGACTGGGTTCCCACAGTTTTACTCGAACTCTTGGGTTTGACCGTTTGGGAACTTAAATACTATATACCATATGCCAGTACATAGGTAAATAGAATCGAGTTAACGCAGGAGAGAGCTCCTGACTACTCTGGTCTTTATAAGAGTTTTGAAGAACTGAAGGTGATGTTTGTGGCCCTAATATTTCAACTGTCTTATGTCCAGTAACTAATAAGAACAGCTGTTTGTTTTCCACTGAAATGGGGCCCCGATATTCCACTGTCTTACGTCCAGTAACTAATAAGAGCAGTATCCTACTGAGTTTTAACTGTCTTACGTCCAGTAAGCAGTTTCCCACCGAGGTGACCCAACATTCCAACTGTCTTACGTCCAGTAACTAATAAGAAAAGTTTTCCAACTTTGTTCAGTTAGAATTTCCTGCCGAGGTCATCCCTTTTCTCAGCGTCTTGGCGGTGGTGTGGCTGCGCAGTAGAAAGGCGCCTGGGGTAGGGTGTTTTATGGTGGCTGTTTCCGTGTGGCTTGGAGGTGGGGTGAGGGACGGATTTTTTGTTTTGTTTTTCCTAAATCAATCCAGATAGTTATAATTGCTTACATAAAAACATAGGGGGTACACAAATTCTTATGGGTAGGCTAGAGACTATATATGGCATCCGAGTGTACATTCATCTTAGATTGTTCATCTTTAGTCTATAGTACATTCATCATAGATAGGCCAAAAATCGTGACTGTATCTGTAACTGAAAAAGGGCTAGATCAAATGGGCTGTAGCCTACATTTCCACACCTATTTCCTGGGTGACCCCTCCTAAATGGTAGAAGTATTTTTTCGATTACTTTAGTCGTTTTTTAGTTATAGAGGTTAATTAAGTTTTTTTTCTTCCCAGCTGAGGGTATCTTGGTTACTCAGCTCTTACGTAGATTTTGTAGTGAAATGTGTTGTTAATTATGATAACTTGGCATTATTTCGACGTAGACACATAGTAGATTCATATTTGCCCATTAATTATCGAGACATCAGTTGCTAAGGGATTCAATTTACCATCAGCTTAACTTTTAATCAAGAGTCTTGGCCTACCGATGAGGAATGGTCTATAGTTCCGATACCAATAACAACAATAAATAAAAATTAAATATATGCTGTTCAATTTTGGTTTCCTTATTACAGAATGGACATAGATTCATTGGAGAGAGTACAACGTAGAATGACAAAAATGATCCATAATATTAGAAATCTTCCGTATAAAGAAAGCTTGAAGAAATTAGGCTTACATTCGTTAGAGAGACGCAGAGTTAGAGGGGATATGATAGAGGTGTTCAAGTGGGTTAGTGGGATTAACAAAGGGGACATGACAAATGTACTAAAGCTCAGTGATAGCGAAAGAACTCGTACCAATGGTTTCAAATTAGATAAATTTCGTTTCAGAAAAGATATAGGCAAATATTGGTTTGGTAACAGAGTTGTAGATGGGTGGAATGGACTACCAAGTGCTATAGTGAGATTAAAAACGATAGGGAGCTTTAAGATAAAATTGGATAAGCATATGGACGAGAAGGGTTGGGTGTGAAGGGGGATCAGCAGGGTTGGGCCAATCAGCGCTCTGCAGACCCCCGTAATCCTGCGCTAATCTCTAACCGTTTTGATAAGATGATCCTCAGGGTATTAGAGTGTTGAGCCTATAATTGGGCTTTGTAATTGGGGTTGTGTGGGACAGGGATCTGCCTTGCTTAGGCCAATCGGCTTTCTGCAGACTCCCATTTTCTTATGTTCTTATATATATACTGTATATATATATATATATATATATATATATATATATATATATATATATATATATATATATCGTCGGAAACAAATGAGGACTATCGTAAATTAAAGATAATAGCTCTCGTGTGATACCCCTTGGGTGGAGATAAAACCCGACTTGTGCGCGCGACTGTACACATTTAATCAGGTGCCAACACCAGACACACTTGGTCACACTCAGTACGTCTCTTGGCATGAGTTGGTGAAGTTACGCTTCTCTCTCTCTCCACTCTTCTCCTGTGAGTATAGATGCTAGCTCAGGTGAAGACGTATACACACATAACAAAGCCACTCCAACAGCTTTCTCTCTTCAACACCCCTTCTCCCCTCTCAACACTTCGGAAAGTAGTTACCTGACCTGAAGGTATTGAGGTTTAAGCCTTTACAATGGCACCTCGTATCTACTTTTCGAAGTTTTGAAAGGGGATAGGGGGTGTTGGCGAGAGTAAGGAAGCTGTTGGAGTGGCTTTGTTGTGTGTTATGTACTGATGCCCACTTGCCCAGCTAGATATTTAGCTACTATGTATTATGCTATTTAATTTACTTATATACATATTAGCCAACCAATGGGCCGAACGTCTTAAAATCTCGAATCTATTGGGGTTAAACATGAGGGAGAAGGGGGTCGATTAGCCCATTCAGTACCGGTGATATAAGTTTCCTTATATTCTGGCTACTATTAGACGATCTATATTCAGCTTGGGAAGGACGTCTACCCCTTAAATGGGTGTCATAATATCTCAGATGATCTCTCTAGCTGTCGTGTATCTTTCCTGAGCTCCATAAAATCTCTCTAGCTGTCTTGTATCTTTCCTGAGCTCCATAAAATCTCTCTAGCTGTCTTGTATCTTTCCTGAGCTCCATAAAATCTCTCTAGCTGTCTTGTATCTTTCCTGAGCTCCATAAAATCTCTCTAGCTGTCGTGTATCTTTCCTGAGCTCCATAAAATCTCTCTAGCTGTCTGTATCTTTCCTGAGCTCCATAAAATCTCTCTAGCTGTCGTGTATCTTTCCTGAGCTCCATAAAATCTCTCTAGCTGTCTTGTATCTTTCCTGAGCTCCATAAAATCTCTCTAGCTGTCGTGTATCTTTCCTGAGCTCCATAAAATCTCTCTAGCTGTCTTGTATCTTTCCTGAGCTCCATAAAATCTCTCTAGCTGTCGTGTATCTTTCCTGAGCTCCATAAAATCTCTCTAGCTGTCTTGTATCTTTCCTGAGCTCCATAAAATCTCTCTAGCTGTCTTGTATCTTTCCTGAGCTCCATAAAATCTCTCTAGCTGTCTTGTATCTTTCCTGAGCTCCATAAAATCTCTCTAGCTGTCTTGTATCTTTCCTGAGCTCCATAATATCGTCTAAACGTAGCTAAAATCCCATAATAAAGCCCCGTCGGTACTGACAGGGTTAAGGGGGTAGTGCTGGTTTTTCGGTCTATTTATTTTATTACTGTATTTTTGAGTTTCTTCGCTAGACCTCCATCAAGCTTAAAAACGCCCTTTAGACCCCCTTTCAAGATAAACTTGTACATTTTTCGGTAGAAAAATGTTCCCTCTTAAATTTACAGGCTCGCTTTCGCTCGCCAGGAAAAAATCGACAGCTAAATGGCACAATAAGATTTAACATGGACATAAAAATAGGGCAAATGATCTCAAAATCGCCAAATTAATGGAACAAACGTCTAAGAATCTATGGTTTATTAATTTCACCACAACACCAAACACCTCCAATGAAATTAGTGAAAGTATATAATTATGTGATCCACCAGGATTCGAACCCGGGTTATCACACACAGATTTTTAGACACCTTAACTATCAAAACCAATGAGGCTAAACATGAGGGAGAAAGGGTTTGACATTGCAGTTTCATGTCTTAGTAGCCTATTTTTGCATTAGGGCGGGGGAGGGGGGGGGGGAGACGTGTGATTGGTCATTGATGTTATACGTATATTTTCCAGACCACGCCCATTGGCTCTCATCTTTGTTGTTATTCTCTACTATATACAGTATATCATTCATGTTATTCTGTATATTATAATTTGTTATGGTCTACTCTATAAATTATATAACCGATATATATATATATATATATATATACACATCACCACCAGGCCCGCGCGCTAACCCACTGTACTACCACGGACGTACTAAAAGTATAGCAACCTTAGTCCGATTTTTAAGAACCAGGTGATAGTCTCGTGGTGTTATCACGTGATGAGTTTATTGGACTTACCATCTCCGACTATTTTACGCTATACCTGACGTCAACTCGGGTTAGTATTATTGTGGGTGCGGGACATTTTCGAGGGCATTACACCCATTTACCTTTTCTAAACTGACCATTTTCCACACCTCACGTACACTAACCCCCTCGTGTCCTACACTCCTAACTACAAAGATGATGAACAGGAATATACATTCATATTAAAAACACCCATGCCTGTCCCGACGTTGAGCCAATGCCAACACATCAGACAGCCATAATTATATCTATGTATGTTCTTGCATCCGAGAAGTAGATGTTATATATCTTAGAAGTTAAAACACCCACGCTGTCCCTAGACCCCGTATATCATTTTCCATGACGAGTATAGATATGTGTAACCCGTGCTCAGTCGCCCCTTGCATTGTTCCTCTAGTAACTAAGTCTATAATATTAACTGCCACCAGCATTGATACGACATAGCGGCACTGTCCTTGCTACAAAGATGATGAACAGGAATATACATTCATATTAAAAACACCCATGCCTTTCCCGACGTTGAGCCAATGCCAACACATCAGACAGCCATAATTATATCTATGTATGTTCTTGCATCCGAGAAGTAGATGTTATATCTTAGAAGTTCAAACACCCACGCTTGTCTCTAGACCTCTTATATCATTTTCCATAACGAGTATAGATATGTGTAACCCGTGCTCAGTCACCCCTTGCATTGTTCCTCTAGTAACTAAGTCTATAATATTAACTGCCACCAGCATTGATGCGACATAGCGGCAGTGTCCTTGTGTCGTATTGTGCCAAGTACAGATCAACCAGGTTTCATCACCTTATTAGGACGACGACTATAATGTCATCGTTCATCGATGTATGCAATCCTTAGGTTAAGTATTTTATCCGCCATTGTGTTCACCTTTTTCCATTTACTTTCCACAATTGTCATACGTCTTCCCCTTGCCTCCTTCGTATCCACAGTCCACACTCCGCCAATTTACTTCGTGTCTTACACCTCTTACCCCAACCAGAGATTATATAAGATAACCTGGTTATCAGTATCTGTCATAAGTACCCCGAAACAATAACTAAGTACCCCTACGAACTGCCGCTGTGGTTGGTATTTTATATTTAATAGAAAACGCAGTTCCCAGGGCCAACTAATAGTATCCATAACCCTCTGACTGATCACATAACTCTATCTTTTCCAGACTCATATACCACCCCATAGTTGCATTCCCCGGTAGCATTTGGCTAACGTATTCTACTGCCTTTTCAAACTTCCATATCAATTGTAGCCTAATGCCACCCCCACGCCCAGGGACCTTAGGGGCAAAATTTCCCTGTAGCCCTTGAACTCTTCCCCCCCCTCTCATTAAGACACCCGCGCTTCTCGACTCTTGCCCGACCTAGCCTCTCTTTCATACCTCTTGAAGATCCTTGAATTGTCCGTTACTAACGCTCTCCAACCTTTTATATATATACTCCTATCCAGCCTATCTTCACTTAGTAGGCCAGAACAACATTATAACTTTACTAGCCCCTTGCATGCCATCTATTCTCTTACAACACATTCACAACCCTGCACCCAATGGTCGTCGGTGCGAGGCTAGCCGCCCCGCCAGTAACTAACTTCTATTGCCATACTTCCAGATAAATGTGGCAGAGTTAGCAACCCAGTCTCCACCATATCCAGCAAAACCTACAATTAACAACCAGCCGAGTAAAACCAGCTAGCTAAGGCACCTTCGGTTTTGGTATTAAAGACACTCACATCTGTCTCATACACAGAGGGTTATTACAAACACTGGTGATATGGCAAGCCCCTAGCCACAGCCGCCGGACGACTATATCAGAGAGAGGGCGCCCAGCTCCCCCTTTTTGCCCACCCGAGGAGGGAGACCCCCACCCCCGCGGAGGTATACCTGGCCCCTGTTTTGACTTTCGAGTCATTGCCAGGTAGCACAGGAATTCTTCCTATCAATGAACTAACCATGAATGACTAACACCTTTACTAACCTCTATTACCTCACAATAAACCATTTACCTTTCTTGCATGCTCTGATCACTAAATTAGCACCTCAGCTATACCATAGAATGAAGATTGAACAATCTAGAGAGACGCTCCTATCACAGCTGTCCCCATCTTCCTCGCAAAGTAGATCCAGTCTCTCTCCCCTAAATACGTCCAGTATAGCCAAAATAGTACCTCTTACTAAGGCTCAGTTTTATGAAAATATAAAGGCTTCCTATCGCCCTGTGCCACAACAGTAAATACCATCTTACCTAGTCCCCATATCTATTGAGAGCTCAATTAAGTCCATAAGACTCGAGATCCCTACTGTCTACAGGGTCCAGAACCGAGCCTATAAATCTAACTCCCGCCCCAGTCAAATCAGTTGAAAGCTAGACACCAACCAGGGGTCACTACCCTGCAGTTAATTTCTAGCTCTGCCCTTGTGTTGTTCCGGAGTGAGATCCCAGAACCGGCAGACTCCGTGGCAGATTTGGATAGAAGGACCTGCCCACGTATTGAAGAACTTCACACATATGGCCCCCCTGGACGGCCGCGGAACCAGTCGTTAGCCCCCAACATCATGGACGCAAGATAACCAGGACCAGACCCATCAGATACTACCCAAGATTCCCTTTAGCAGTACTACATATTACTGTGCTGTTTAGAGATTCACTAATTAATATTTCTACGAAGTGGCTAAGACCTTGCCCAGTGTAACTCATACTTAACCATTCCATTTGGGACGTACTAAGCGATCAGTGCTCTTTAATTAACAGGCGACCTTGACTCTCGTAATTACCTTATTCAGATATTAAAACTCTAGTGATATCTAACGTTCGCCCACTGATTTGCGTTCTATGTATTTCTGAGACAAGGATATAAAACTTAGATCAGTACCCCCTGAGGTTACTAGAATTCCCGTGCTCTAAAATACGTGTGTCTAATCTAGTCTGTGAACTACTACTTGTGCACCAGAGCTACCAGTAATAAATCTAACAGTGAATATGAATCTATAAGTAACATTGATGGTCTTCGGTATATAAACCTGTGAAATCAAAGCCAGTGATCAGAAGATTAATACCTGAACGTTGGAAGTGGGAGACTAGGTTCCATCCAGATCCACTTATGCTAGTGTTGTTCAATTCTATTATATTGTCTTACACAAGTATTCTGCAATGGTATATCAATAAACGTGATCATGTAACTTGCTACCATGTGTTTCTTTGTGTTCTCTATTCCTCATATCTTGTATCGTGCATGCAGCCTTATATACCCAGTCAATTTAGAACTCACATTACCCAAGTTTAACCTGTAGAAAAACAGGGCATAACATTGGTGGCAGCGGTGTTACGCTATACCTGACATCAACTCGGGTTAGTATTATTGTGGGTGCGGGACATTTTCGAGGGCATTACATTACATCCTTCTTTAACTGGGCTAGTCCTTAGCCTATTTTAAGGTCGTAAGGTATCGTAGCTGTATTACCTCAGCAATCTCAATATTGTTGGTATAGGGTTCGCGTGACGGGTGCTCCACGTAGCTACCTGGTCACGTTCCCTAGCTGCCACCAATGAAATGCTGGGTGTGAAAGGAATTTCATGGTCTCCTGAAATATCCCCAGGCTACCTTTAGGATCAACTTTTCCTGGTACCTGGCGCGGGGTACGAACCTCTGAAGGGAATTTAACCCCCCTAAAAACCCACAGGTTTTGAGATGCCTTGGGTGGGGTTCGAACCCTGGTTAGTGACCCAACCATCACCACCAGGCCCGCGCGCTAACCCACTGTACTACCACGGACGTACTAAAAGTATAGCAACCTTAGTCCGATTTTTAAGAACCAGATGATAGTCTCGTGGTGTTATCACGTGATGAGTTTATTGGACTTACCATCTCCGACTATTTTACGCTATACCTGACGTCAACTCGGGTTAGTATTATTGTGGGTGCGGGACATTTTCGAGGGCATTACAATATTGTTATGCCCTGTTTTTCTACAGGTTTAACTTGGGTAATGTGAGTTCTAAATTGACTGGGTATATAAGGCTGCATGCACAATACAAGATATGAGGAATAGAGAACACAAAGAAACACATGGTAGCAAGTTACATGATCACGTTTATTGATATACCACTGCAGAATACTTGTGTAAGACAATATAATAGAATTGAACAACACTAGCATAAGTGGATCTGGATGGAGCCTAGTCTCCCACTTCCAACGTTCAGGTATTAATCTTCTGATCACTGGCTTTGATTTCACAGGTTTATATACCGAAGACCATCAATGTTACTTATAGATTCATATTCACTGTTAGATTTATTACTGGTAGCTCTGGTGCACAAGTAGTAGTTCACAGACTAGATTAGACACGCGTATTTTAGAGCACGGGAATTCTAGTAACCTCAGGGGGTACTGATCTAAGTTTTATATCCTTGTCTCAGAAATACATAGAACGCAAATCAGTGGGCGAACGTTAGATATCACTAGAGTTTTAATATCTGAATAAGGTAATTACGAGAGTCAAGGTCGCCTGTTAATTAAAGAGCACTGATCGCTTAGTACGTCCCAAATGGAATGGTTAAGTATGAGTTACACTGGGCAAGGTCTTAGCCACTTCGTAGAAATATTAATTAGTGAATCTCTAAACAGCACAGTAATATGTAGTACTGCTAAAGGGAATCTTGGGTAGTATCTGATGGGTCTGGTCCTGGTTATCTTGCGTCCATGATGTTGGGGGCTAACGACTGGTTCCGCGGCCGTCCAGGGGGGCCATATGTGTGAAGTTCTTCAATACGTGGGCAGGTCCTTCTATCCAAATCTGCCACGGAGTCTGCCGGTTCTGGGATCTCACTCCGGAACAACACAAGGGCAGAGCTAGAAATTAACTGCAGGGTAGTGACCCCTGGTTGGTGTCTAGCTTTCAACTGATTTGACTGGGGGCGGGAGTTAGATTTATAGGCTCGGTTCTGGACCCTGTAGACAGTAGGGATCTCGAGTCTTATGGACTTAATTGAGCTCTCAATAGATATGGGGACTAGGTAAGATGGTATTTACTGTTTTTTTTTTTTTTTTTTTTTTTTAAGAGACAATGAACGGAGGAAGGAAAAACACAGATAAAACAAAAAGGTCCATGTGCCTAAAGGCATCCTCCATTCATAAAATGTTTGTAACAACTGGATTTAAACATTTGTTGATTGTAAGTTTGTGGAAAGCAATTCGAGGGAAGTGAATTCCAAAGAGTAGTAGCTCTGGGGATAAATGAATTCTGATAAGCAGAAGTTCTGCATTGTGGAGGAGAAAGTGTAAATTCATGGGCGCTCTCAGCTGCCCTAGTTCTACGGGGAAAGATGTGGAGAGGCGGCACAATTGAAGCAAGTTCCTCGGAACAATTGCTGTGAAAATATCTGTAGAATAATGCAAGGGATGCAACGTTTCTTCGTATGGCTAATGTAGGAAGGTCCTGTGTGATTGCAGGGTTATTGATTAATCTAATAGCTTTATTTTGAATTTTGTCCAACTGCCTCAATGCAACCACTCCACTTCCACCCCACAGAGGTGAACAGTAATCCATCTGAGAGCGCACATGACTTTTATATATTACGGCCAACTGCTCGTCAGTGAAGAATTCTCGAACTCTGTACAGGAGTCCCAGTTTTTTAGAGGCATTCTTAGCAATGCTTCTAACATAATGTGTCCAGCTCAAGTTAGTAGTTAATGTTACACCGAGAATGTCAATACTAGGGGAAGTGGGAATATTTACATCATTAAAAAATATATGGCACATATATGTGCCACATATTGTGCCATATATGTGCCATATATGTGCCACATATTGTGGCACAGGGCGATAGGAAGCCTTTATATTTTCATATAACTGAGCCTTAGTAAGAGGTACTATTTTGGCTATACTGGACGTATTTAGGGGAGAGAGACTGGATCTACTTTGCGAGGAGGATGGGGACAGCTGTGATAGGAGCGTCTCTCTAGATTGTTCAATCTTCATTCTATGGTATAGCTGAGGTGCTAATTTAGTGATCAGAGCATGCAAGAAAGGTAAATGGTTTATTGTGAGGTAATAGAGGTTAGTAAAGGTGTTAGTCATTCATGGTTAGTTCATTGATAGGAAGAATTCCTGTGCTACCTGGCAATGACTCGAAAGTCAAAACAGGGGCCAGGTATACCTCCGCGGGGGTGGGGGTCTCCCTCCTCGGGTGGGCAAAAAGGGGGAGCTGGGCGCCCTCTCTCTGATATAGTCGTCCGGCGGCTGTGGCTAGGGGCTTGCCATATCACCAGTGTTTGTAATAACCCTCTGTGTATGAGACAGATGTGAGTGTCTTTAATACCAAAACCGAAGGTGCCTTAGCTAGCTGGTTTTACTCGGCTGGTTGTTAATTGTAGGTTTTGCTGGATATGGTGGAGACTGGGTTGCTAACTCTGCCACATTTATCTGGAAGTATGGCAATAGAAGTTAGTTACTGGCGGGGCGGCTAGCCTCGCACCGACGACCATTGGGTGCAGGGTTGTGAATGTGTTGTAAGAGAATAGATGGCATGCAAGGGGCTAGTAAAGTTCTAATGTTGTTCTGGCCTACTAAGTGAAGATAGGCTGGATAGGAGTATATATATAAAAGGTTGGAGAGGCTCGGTCAGCTGGTCCTTTCGTTCTGTGGACCTTTTCTTTGGTGTTTCTGTGTGGTGTTCGTTCATGGCTTCTGTGGTGGGCTTCTCGTTCTGGGGCATTTTATATATATATATATATATATATATATATATATATATATATATATATATATATATAATTTATGTTTTAGGGCTCCTTCGGAGCATTTGGAGTGGCTTTGGTCTACCGGACTCAGGACTGTTCGGCCACACAGTCTGGGTGTGTGTGTGTGTGTGTATGTATGTGTGTGTGTGTGTGTTTGTGTGTGTATATATGTGTGTGTGTTTTAAATACCCCTCAAGACCCTCCTTTGAGATGAGTTTGTATCGCGGACTTCGCGGTATTAAGGTCAACAAGTGTGGCTGGCTCCCTGGACCACTTGTTGATTGATAATTAATACTTTAGATGAGTGTGTGTATAGTAGTAGTTAAGTCCCCCCCCCCCCCTCTCTCTCTCTCTCTGTATGTATGCTATGTAGCCTATGAATGTATGTCTATCTATCAATCTATCAATAATGTTAAATAGGTAAGGACAGAGAGGTAGAGGCAGACCGATAATGAGATGGAAGGATGAAGTTAAGAGATATGAGTGAGTGGTGTTGGGTGGGAGGAGGGGCAGATGACATGGAAAGATAGTGGCGATTAACCCTCTCCGACATATGACGCGATTTTGAGCCTATTAGGGATACTTTAAAACCTTTGTTACCATCAGGGGTATTTATAAACCTATAGTTTAGTTACTTCAACCTCTGCAGTTGTCTTTGAGTTAGCTGTGTTGAGCCTATTGGGGATACTTTAAAGCCTTTGTTACCATCAGGGGTATTTAGAAACCTATAGTTTAGTTACTTCAACCTCTGCAGTTGTCTTTGAGTTAGCTGTGTTGAGCCTATTGGGGATACTTTAAAGCCTTTGTTACCATCAGGGGTATTTAGAAACCTTTAGTTTAGTTACTTCAACCTCTGCAGTTGTCTTTGAGTTAGCTGTGTTGAGCCTATTAGGGATACTTTAAAGCCTTTGTTACCATCAGGGGTATTTAGAAACCTTTAGTTTAGTTACTTCAACCTCTGCAGTTGTCTTTGAGTTAGCTGTGGGCAGAAAACTAATTTTGGAGAAGTAATTATAAGAGTGAGAGAACTCTATTTCTTATTGCTAATCTGGCAACCTCTGCGTCATATGAGTCTGAAGGGATTAACTCGTGGCCATCACCTCGGGGATTGAGGCGTATGACAATAATTAGGCATACTCAGGTGTTGCTTTGACGAATCACTTAAGGGGAGATTTCCACTTGAGGGATTTTTTTCTTGACCCCTTTCTCCCTCATGGTTAGCCCCATTGCTTTTGATATTTTAAGACGTTCGCCCCATTAGTTTGGCGATTTTAAGAACTTTCGCCCCATTTCTGTCAATTTTAAGACTTTGTGCCATTTAGGTGTCAATTTTTTCCTGGCGAGCGATAGCGAGCCTGTAATTTAAAAGGAATCGGCCTTTGGCCGGGACATTTTTCTACCGAAAAATGTACAAATTTATCTTGAAAGGGGGTCTAGGGGGAGTAATGTTAAGCTTGATGGAAGTCTAGGGAATCAACTAAAAACCTCCCCTTATTTATGTTTTGGTTCATTTATTTTATAGTTTCCTCGCTAGACCTCTATCAAGCTTATAAAATAATAATAATAACTATATGTCAGCAGCATCAAGCTTATAAAAACTCCCCCTAGATCCCCCTTCAAGATAAATTTGTACATTTTTCGGTAGAAAAATGTCCCGCCCAAAGGCCGATTCCTCTACAGGCTCACTGTCGCTCGCCAGGAACAAAATAGACACCTAAATGGCACAAAAGGTCTTAAAATTGGCAGGGAAATGGGGCAAAAGGTCTTAAAATCGGTAAGCTAGTGGAGCGAACGTCGTAGAATAAAAAAAATAAAATAATGGGGCTAAACATGAGGGAGAAGGGGGACCAGAAAAACTACCCATCTCCGCTTAATTATGTAATCTCACATAATATCGGTAAATGCCACATTTATCAGTAATAAGGATGAGTCAATAAGTTCAATAACCTTCGAGTACCAGCACGTTTGTTATTTTGTTTTCTAGCTATATTTAGACGATATTATGCAGCTTAGGAAGACTGTGGTAGTTAAAAGGGTTGGTTGAGATAGTTGGAAGCCTTAGTATTGCTAGAGGTCCTTCCTAAGCTGAATAAAAGCGTATAGTAGTTGCCAGAATATCATTAATAAGGGTGAGTCAATAAGTTCAATAACCTTTCAGTAATAGTTTGTTCGTCATGTGTGTGTGTGTTATGAACTAAAGGCTATAATATTACTTGTATTTCCAGAGGCCTCCGAGATAGAAGCACCTGTTTTTCTAGGTACAGTTGCGCTAATAAGTCATATCCCAGCTGTCATTACGTTTGTCTCGCTCTGTGCTGTATTAATGTCTGTCAGATGTTGAATAGGGTAGGTAAGTGTAGGAACATGTTTATATATTTCACTCGATATGAAGAAATGAAGCTTAGATATTGCTGATACCAATTATTGATTAAAACATACTTGGTGCCGAAACATCACTTATTAGCACGACTGTACACTCGGATACCATAGTCTAGCCCACTCATAAGAACTCGTGGACCTAACCTATTTCTAAGTATGGAAGTATATCTCTGGAAACGAATTTATTAATATAATTTTCTGTACATCAACTACAAAACTATAAATACTATTCATTGAAAAGCGAGTTCTATGTAAAAAACAATCAAGATAGATACAATTGCATAAAGAAAAAACAAGGGGTCCACAAATTTGTATGAGTGATCTAGAGACTATGGAATCCGAGTGTACTTATGCTATTTGTATTTATGTATGTATTGGAAAAAAAAAACCCGGGCATCTTCCCCACTCCTCAATTATCGGCTATTTTTCCTCTTATTTTCCCTCGTTTATGTTATTTTTCGGGCCAATTATCTATCGTCAGGCCGGCTCGGCTCGTAGACAGGGGTGAGTTATATTCCGACCCTCTAGCAGTCTGACATCTCTCCTGGGCTGCTCAGTAGCTTGCGAGACATTGCAGAGGCGAGATGTAGGTCTCTCGCCCGGCCGTCCCAGAATACGACCTCGTGGCATAAATATAAGTTTTCCACCAGGCAATTGCTGTTCCCACTTCTTTTATCACTTTTCAATATTCATATGTTCATCATATAAGTAAAATAAGCACACAAGGAGAAGAAATAAAACTTTATTTGGTAAATATAATTTTTTTTCAGAATCAAAGTTTTTTTTTTTTGCAAGTGCGGCACTTTTAAACACCTCAATTGCGCGCTCCTCAGGTTAAAGAACAATCATTTATCTCTCCCCCTCCCAGAATTGCAATGGTAGCCAACGTAGCAGTGGTAGGAGCGGGTGTGGTAGGGTTGACCACCGCCACCTTCCTCCAGGACCAGCTGCCCCCGGGATCAAAGGTCACCATCATAGCAGACAAGTTCCTCAGGGATACCACCAGTGACGGAGCGGCCGGCATCTTCAGACCAGGGCTACAGATTCAAGGACCCAATGACCAGATGACCAGGTGGGTGCTTAACTCCTTTGCTGCGGTACCCGTCACCAGATGGGCACCAAAATCCGCTTATTATGTGTCCTGGGAGTGAGGCAAGCGAGTGCAGGTAGCGCAAAACCCCTTCGTCCATCGCCCACCATGGCTGGGCGGCGCGCGCGCATTGACGTATTCTCAGTTGTCTGCCACATCAGTAGTATAGTCTATTCGCTGTAAGTAGGCAAGAAATCATGACCACTACCCTCTGTACCTCAAAAACGACTAGAGTAATCGAGTTGATATTTCTACCATTTGGGAAGGGTCAGTCAAGGAATAGATGTGGAAAATTACAGCCAATTTGTTCTAGCCCTTTTTGAGTTACAGAGGTTAGAGGTCATGATTTCTCACCTACTTTCAGCGAATAGACTATACTGTAGTAGTGGTATGGGTATTGGTGTTTATTCTATAGGCATCTACCTCACAAACCCAAACATGACTAGCAGGATTCGAACCCTCCACGTGATATTACCCAACCATCTGGACCTTGAAGTGGAGGGTGGTTGATAAGATAGCCTGGGTGAGTTGCAGTGACAATAAAGCCGGTATCACACAAGAGCTTTTATAGTCAACATTCGATGATCAACATTTCTGGCATATTTTGCAACGGCATCGGAAACTAGATTGATGATAGACGAATTTAGGTGACAGAAATGTTTACAAAGTTGACCTCATAAGCTGCCAGACCAGTGTTGAGGATAAATGTTGAGGGAAAAAGTGCTCGTGTGATACCGGTGCTAGAGTGACACCGTGCCAGAGTGACATGTTAAAACAGCTCATATGCCTTATATATAACCAAAATCAGTTAAATCACGACTGTATTTCCATATATCGTGAAAGAGCATAACCTACCACTACTTACAATAATACTAATGCAGAAAATAACTATAAATAACAAAAATTTGGTGAGATACAGTATGGGATCGACTTGTAGAAGGCAAGGGATCCCGGAGCGCTAACCACGATTCTATTTCGGTTGATTTTGACGTAATGCTATTGTATTTACTAACCTAACCTAACCTAACCTAACCTAACCTCACCGAAATACAGTTGTGATTTAACTGTTTTGGTTATTTATAAGGCATATATGGGCTGCTTTACCATGTCACTCTGGCACGGCGTCAGTCTAGCACCTTACACCGGCTTTACTGTGATGGCCCCAAAATCCTGACCATAGATAATATTACAATAACATACTACAGGGTATTATGGGTCGCCACTCTCACTCTTATATACAAGGACACCCTGTATATATATATTGTCTATTCTATATACTCCTGCCCAATCCCCACTTTTCCTTTTTTTCCATCTTTTTTTCCCCTTTGCTTTTTGTGTTGTTTTTTTTTTTTTTTGGGGGGGGGGCGACTCAAGACAGAGCCAGAATACGGATAACACAACAGAAAACAATGAACACCCACAAAACAAAATACAAATTCACACACATCTAGGTATATATATATATAATTATATAGATAGATACCATAGCTGACAGTGGATATATGGTATTTTAGCTAATTAGAATAATGATGCATATCTACCTTGTATGGCAACCCTATCAAGATACCATCACTGAATTTCCCCCCCCCCCCCTGCACACACACACACACACATACACATACAGCCCGTAGCCTAGTAGGTAGAGCTCTCGTCTCACACACGAGGGGTCGGGGGTTCAATCCCCGGCCGGGCGGAGACAAATTGGGCTTGTCTCCTTTCATGTGTTAGCCTCAGTTCACCTAGCTGTAAATAGGTACCTGGAATAAGTGGACGACATTGTGACGTCCCATCTGGGGTTGGCAAAAATGGTACAAGGCGAGATGGGTATCGTATGGTTCACCTAAGCTGATGGTTACCTAAGCCTTCGGGCGAGACGGTACCGTCTATAGTGAGAATGGTACCATACAGATCCACCCTAAGCCTTCGTTTCCGATGTCGCCAATTGGTTAAAATACAGACTACACACACATCCACAGCCATTCCAACAGTACATAAAACACTTAACATGCATGTCACGCAATACATTCCCAGTTAAGGAGGCGCGATAATAATGAGCTTAGCTCGCATTGCGTGGATTCCCCTTGACGAACAAGTAACTGAGTAACTGAGACACACACACACACACGCAGACACACTTTATTAACCCTTAATTAGCGGCGAGCAAAATAAGTCGTGGACGTTGGTTGAGAGACTCAGACCAAGAGTGAGAGCAGTGGAAATGAATTACTTAAGGAGTGCGTGCGGAGTTACATGGAGGGATAGACAGACTAATGAGGAAGTAAGAAGGAGGTGTGGTGTGGAGGTAGATGTGCTGGAAAGTGTGAAAAGGAACAACTTGAGATGGTTCGGCCATATGGAACGTATGGAAAGCGAGAGAATGACTAAGAGGGTGTACGAGAGCGAGGTGGAGGGACAGAGGGGGAGAGGTAGACCGAATATGAGGTGGAAGGATGGAGTGAGGAACTACATGAACGAAGGCGGTGCTGGTTGGGGGGAGGGGCGTCGACTGACTGGGAACAGAGGTGCATGGGGGCGGTTCGTTCGTGGCCACCCCTTCGGGGATCACGGCGTCAGGCAATAGATAGATAGAACATAAGTCGAGTTAAATAAAGCTGGACTATGTGGCGGCGCTCGACATAGGTCGAGTGGCAATTTCAGCACGTAATGTTGCTGAGAGAGAGAGACAAGTGGTGGCAGGAGAGTAGCGAGCGTATGACTGATCCAGACCACCGCGGCGAACATACTGACACAAATCCCAGCTCCCTCCTCCCTCTCTCACTCGCTATATAAGGAATTGTATCGGGAAAGTGGCTAATTACATGCTTTTTGCACTCGCGTTGCACGGTTATTGCAAGAAAACTAGCCATCATAAAAGGATCGTTATGGTGTCATTCGAAAGCTCTGTTTATGCCCTTTCAGGGATAGATACTTGTTTTACGTTCTGGGTCTTATTTAGGCATGAAAATTATCACGTAAACAGCCCTATTTTGGCTAAAAACACCCCGCTGGGCGGTACATATAAATAAACCGCATAGGCCGCTCTTAAGGTGTTAAGGTGACAGTTACAAAGTGGTGTACAATCTATCTTATTCTAGTTACATTATAGTTTATCTTATTGTACCACGCAGACACACACCCACCCACACACACATACAGACACACACATACACACGCAGATACCCACCCACACACACAGTTCAACAACATACTATATTTCCGAAAGCCTTTCCTCTATACATAATAATTAGGCTGCACAGAATATCTACTTAATTCAGTTGCATGTTCCACTTCAATACGGCTTAATATCTAACAAATGATAGCTAATGACAGTAATTGGCTCCCCTTAATTACTGTATCTCTGATGCAGAAAAAAAAATATATATAAACACCTTAATCAGATAACCCTTTATACCCCAAACATACTGTATATAAGACATTTAATTTATCTGTGTAAGTTTCCATGACGATGTAATTATTTAGTGTCAGAGTTTCATAGTTTTCTTAGTTTTTAAAGGTGGTGGTGCATGGGTTGAGATAAACATGGAATAATAATCGCCAACCTGCACGTAATTTTCTTGCAAAATGCAATGTCACTGAAATAGATATTAACAATGGTATACAGGATTTTGTGGATCATCTACACCGGACCTATTTCATCATAGTGATGTCACAGGGGTATCCTCAACCTGGACTGGATGGTGGAGTTACATCCCTATAACGTCACAGGTCCGGTGTAGACGATCCACAAAATCCTTTATATCATTGTTAATAATTATATCAGTGACATTGCATTTGGAAGATAATTATGTACAGGTTGGCGATTATTATTCCATGTTTATTTCAACCCATGCACCACGACCTTTAAAAACTTGGTATCCTTCTCTTCCTTCCAGACAGTGGCTAGAGGACTCCTACCAATACTATTCCAAGATCCTGAACTCTCCTGACGCGGTTACTGCGGGAGTGAGGCGTCTCTCGGGATACCACTTCTCCTCTAAGAACCCCAAAATAGTGTGGGTGAGTGGTAGTAGCAGTTCACCCATGTTTTTTGTCATTAACCCCTTCTGTACCAGCGATGTCTGTTAAGTTGTATTTTAGCTATATTTAAACAATTTCATGCAGCTTAGGAAGGATCTGTAGTAGTTAAAAGGGTAGATTGAGATAGTTAGATGCCATATACTTACTAGAGATCCTTCCTAACCTGAATAATATCGATTAGTAGTAGTTAAAATTAAATATAACACACGTCGCTGGTACTTAAAGGGTTAACCACTTCTGTACCGGTGACGTCTTTTCAATTTTATTCTAGCTATATTTAAAGCTTTTGTGCAGTTTAAGAAGGATCTGTTGTAGTAAGAAGTGTTAATCCAAAAAGTGCGAGAGGCCTCACGGTAGTATGTGTATAGCGAATGCGATAGGCCTCACAGAAGCAAGACCCTTAAAAATAACTTAAAAAACACCCCAAGGGCTCTCAAAACAAAGGAATATGTTATTAGGCGAGATAATTCCTCTCTAATACTTCCTACCACTCATCCATATGTTTCTCACCTCCCCTCCTTCCCCCCTCTCCTCCTCCTCCTCCTCAGTTATCGCCTATTTTCCCTCTTGTTTTCATTATTTATCGGTTATTTTTTGCACAAATTTTTCTCCCGCGGTTTCGTAACACAAGCGAGTTACATAAGAGACCTTATATAACTCTGAGACTTTACCCGCTCGGCTCAGTATAGAGGTAGAGCTTGTAGAGGAAGGGTGTATGTTTCGCGAGCTCCCGCCTGAGTATATGACTGGGCGGCAAATATTTTAGTTTTATACCACTCAAATGCTTTTCCCACTTGTTTTATTGTTCTTCAAGGTTCATATATTCATTTATATAAATAAAATAAACACATGAATAAATAATAATGTTATATATGGCAAATATAACAAATTCTGTCAGAATTGAATGTAATTAATTCGCATATAACTAAGTTCATCACAGGCCATTGGCGCGCTTGCCGGGTTAAGCAAGATATTACAAGCCTGTTCATTGTTGGAGGCCTTTTTTTTAATTGAATAAAATCGTCTAATAGTAACCAGAATAGAGTTAAAAGGACGGCATCGGTACAGAAGGGGTTAGGATATTATTTCGCTGCACAATCGGTCGGGTTAGGTTAGGTTCAGATGGGTTACTTTAGGTACCATGGTGATTGTCGAGGTAAAAGTCCATGGCTAAACTTTGGGAATACGCACCAGGATTCTGAAAACGATTCTGTGAAACGAACTATATTACAAAGAAAAAGAGAGAGAGAGAGAGAGAGAGAGAAGCGTAGATAATGAAGAATATTTCAAGGGTGAATATAGTTATTCAGAGAGAGAGAGAGAGAGAGATTACAGAGAGAGAGAGTAGATAGTTAAATAGAGAGATTACAGAGAGAGAGAGATAGATAAACGTAGATAATGAAGACTACCCATTTAATTAATTGCCTCGCGTCCATTATTGTTGATTTAGAATAGGAGAAATAATTAATAAGCTCTACTATTTACCTGAAGTAAATATAATTAATGCCAGGTGTTCCCATATGATCTACAACGAATAATAATCTTATGTATGTGCAGGCTGATCGACCCAATCTAACCTAACCCAATCCAATCTATCAAACCCAACCCAACCCAACCCAACCTAACTCAACTCAACTTAATATAACCTACCCCAACGCAACTGAACCCAGCCCAACCTATCCAAATTCAACCCGACCCATCCAAGCTTAACCCAACCCAACCCAACCCAACTGAACTGAACTGAACTGAACTGAACTGAACTGAACTGAACCCAACCTACCCTACGCAAACCTAACTCAACTCAACCCAACCTTCCCTGCCCCAACCCAACCTAACCCAACTCCACTCAACCCAACCGGACTGTCTCTCCCCCAGAACTCCCTACTGAAGCCCCTCCTGGATGAATACCGAGAATGTACCCCATCCGAGTTGTCTGCCCACGGTCACAAGTACGGTACCTACTGCGTCACCCTACTGACGGAGTGTAGACGGTACTTGCCATACCTCACTAACAAGTAAGTAGATTTGAATTCTTCAGTACGGGCAAGGGCCTCGGCATGGTTTTTTGTTGTTGATGTTCCCCAGGCTGTCTGACCGAGCAGCCCCAAGGTCCCGAGCAAGGCCAAGGCGAGCGCCCCCACAAAACCTTTCCTGCTTACCACTAATAAAGCCCTGGTGACCGAAGCCACTCAAAGGCGGGGAGCTAAGGAGGGTGCGGAATTTCGGAAAGCCGGAAACGCCCGAGAAACCAAAGCCCCGTGGCATGGTTAGCGCGTCTGACTGCTGATCGAAGGGTCGGCAGTTCGATCCCATCCCGTGCCATTGGTTGAAGTCAAGAGTTTGGACGCTCAGGTCTAGAGATTTGTGGGAAATGTCTAGTAAAGTCCCTCTAACAAGGGCATGCCCTAGCACTGTCAATCAAGGGAGTATATGGCGTTAAAAACTACATCATCATCATAATCACGGGCGAGGTACTTTTTATATTATTCTAGACATATAGTCAGTATAGATGATTTTTTGCACCATAGGCCGGATCTATGGTAGTTCTATCCGTCTATTGCTGGACGCCTTACTCCTCTTTATGAGTGAGGACTGTGTGGCCATACACAAAACGCCCCCAAGCACACCTGTCTCCATGAGGACAATCCGCACCAGCTTATTGAAGGACTTACAGGATTGACCACGTAACTTAGGGGCTGTCCGACTCCGAGGCCCTTTTAAGTACACTCGACCAAAAAACAATCTTTACACTGGTGAGCTGTAAATAATCTAGTGTGAACGGAATGAATCGGGTGAAACATACGTCTGTGATGTATTATCATAAGATCTCGACCCACTTCCAGAATGTTTTGAGCGTTAATGTAAAGATTGTTTTTTGGTCGAGTGTACGGTATCTATTTAGCACAATTTTTCAAGTGTCGGGTGGCTAATCCTTCCACCAACCTGCTTCACCAATCGAGCAGGGCAATACCCAGGGGAGGCCACATAGGCATATGATAAGGAGTTGCTGGAACTCCTGTTTCATTTGCCTGGCTTCCCCTACTGTTTATATTTGCGTTTCACATACACAGAGAACAATCCAGTTAACTCTCACAAACTCCTCCCCATCCTATTCATTTCACTACATTTAACAAGCACATCAGACATCTTTCCAAAACATCTAGATTACCTAGTTTACTTTAATTTTGGCTCTGTCACTCTTTCAAGTTTCAACCTTTGAACAAAATAAATAAATATATAACCTTACCTATCCAGGGTTTGGCTACGGACTAGATAATGAGGACGACGATGAATACGATGATAACGAAACCATTATTACCTTCCATTACCCATAGATTCACCAGTCGCGGGGGCGTGATAGAACAGCGCCACCTGGAGAGCCTGGAGGAGCTAGCCGGCCACTATGATATCGTCTGTAACTGCTCCGGGTTCGGATCCAAGGACCTGGTGGGGGACCGTACTGTCACCCCCATTAGAGGTCAAGTTTTTAAGGTCGGCTGTAATTCTTTTATTATTATTATTCTTCTCCTCCTACTGTGTCTGTGTGTCTTATTAATGCTAAGTTTTCATAATTAAAACCACATTTCGCTCTAAAATATACGTAGTAGCTGAGTAACTAAGATAGCAAAATGGCAACGTACCATCAGCTGGGAAAAAATGGAGTATAAATATTAGTGGCAGTAAAGATATAACAACCTTATAATTATAGAGATATTAACACCTTAAGAGCGGCCTATGCGGTTTATTTATATGTACCGCCCAGCGGGGTGTTTTTAGCCAAAATAGGGCTGTTTACGTGATCATTTTCATGCCTAAATAAGACCCAGAACGTAAAACAAGTACCTATCCCTGAAAGGGCATAAACAGAGCTTTCGAATGACACCATAACGATCCTTTTATGATTGCTAGTTTTCTTGCAATAACCGTGCAACGCGAGTGCAAAAAGCATGTAATTCGGTACTTTCCCCATATAATTCAGTATGTAGCGAGTGAGAGAGGGAGGAGGGAGCTGAGATTCGTGTCAGTAGGTTCGCCGCGGTGGTCTGGAGCAGTCATACGCTCGCTAGTCTCCTGCCACCACTTGTCTCTCTCTCTCAGCAACATTACGTGCTGAAATTGCCACTCGACCTATGTCGAGCGCCGCCACATAGTCCAGCTTTATTAAATACGACTTATGTGGTGAGCCGCTAATTAAGGGTTAAGGGGACACTGACTGCTTTTTTCTCTCCTTTTCTCTCTTTCTCTGGCTTGTATCCATTCGGCCCCATTCAGCCTACTGTTTTAATACGTTTACCCCCATCCAGGTGTCAATATTTTCCTGGCGAGCGGTAGTGAGCCAGCATACATATATTATTTTTGACAGCAAGCTAAATTTGTAAATTTTTCTATAGAAAAATTTCTCTGGCGAAGCCGGATTTCTCCATACAATGCTGGCTCGCTATCGCTCGCCAGGAAGAAATCTACACCTGGATGGGGATAAACGTCTTAAAAGAGTTGGCTGAATGGGGCCGAATGGATACAAGCCAGAGAAAGAGAGAAAAGGAGAGAAAGAGAAAAAAAGCAGTCAGTGTCCCCTTAAGGAAGCTAAGTAGTGGAATGTTTTCATAGAAATTTAAATTTGTTTGTGTTTTTAGGTTTTGTTCAAACCCAAGGCCTTAACCTAAGAAACAGGCAAAAACGGCACAATTAAAACACAAGTAAGCAAGAATTCCTACTTAGCATCACACACATATACATACATCACACATACACACACACACACATACTTGATTCTTCACTATCACTATCACTCTCTCTCTTACCCAACACGTATACCCACTTAATTCTTCACTATCACTGTATATATTTATCTTTCCCAAGGTCAAAACAACAAGTAGGCTGTCGTTGGTGATTGATGGATGGCTGGAGTAAAGTAGGAAAGTAGAGAGTTTTGGATAGAGGAAGAATATGTTGAGAAATGAGAAGTACAGTAAAATATAAAATTACTCGGGTTCAACCAAGTTGCTCCATTGCTGTTGGTGGTGATGTACGACGTAGGCGTAGTTATATAAGTTACACTTAGTTACACTTAGTTGTATTCCGTCCGTTAGTGACACAGTTGAGCTGGGGCTCCACTGCGACCAGGCAGCTCCCTTTCTTCCACTCTCCATTCCAGAAGTCGGTTGGAGTTGGTGCTGGAGTATCCTGGTGTTGGTGGCCGGTCCGGTATTTTGGCCAGCCACATGTCCAAGTGTTTCTTGAAGGTGTCTGGAGACACCCCGGTCATGTTCCTGAGAGGGGCTGGTATACAGTTGAACAGTCTGGTTCCATTGTATGTAAAGCTGTGATGGATCAGGGATTTGATTTTTTGTGTTGATCCCGGCGTAGTCCTCACATAGCACAGCCTCCCTCGCCTTTGGTGCTGAGTCTCTTGGATGTTTGGATTTGGTACCTTTTTTTCCAAAATCTTCCAGACGTAGATGATGATGTATCTCTCCCTACGTCTTTGAAGTGAGTACAGCTGCAGCTCCTTAAGTCTCTCCCAGTAGTTAAAGTGTTGAAACCCATGTATTTTACTGGTGAATGTCCTCTGGGTGGCTTCAATTTCTGTTATTTCTCCTACTTTTTGGGGAGACCAGAGCTGGGAGCAGTACTCCAGTCGTGGTAGGACCAGTGACTTCCACAGTGTTAGCATACACCTCTCATTTCTTGTGTGGAAGGTTCTCAGGATCCAGCCTGCTATTTGTTTTGCTGTTGTTGTGGCTTTGGTAATATGCTGGGAAAAAGTGGCGTCACTGCTCATATTTACTCCCAAGTCCTTCACTGTGTCCTTGGCGGTAATTTCTTGCTGTCCACTTTTGTAGTTGGTGTCGTTTTGTAGTGCTCTCTTGTTCCCGTACCTTAGAAGCTCGAACTTGTCTCCGTTTAGGGCCATGTTGTTTTCTTCTGCCCACTTCAGGATTTTTTCCAAGTCTTGTTGTAGTAGCTGAGCATCATGTTGTGAGGTGATTTTCTTCATGAGTCTGGTGTCGTCTGCAAACGATGTGGCTGTTGAGTGTTCCAGGTCCCTGTCAATGTCTCCTATCATGATGAGGAATAGGAGAGGTCCCAGTACTGATCCTTGTGGTACTCCGCTGATGACCCCACCTGCTTCTGATAGGCTTCCTTGAACCGTGACTCTTTGTTTTCTGTTGGTGATGAAGCTGTGGAGCCATCTTCCAAGGTCTCCCCCTATTCCCAGTGATTTGAGTTTATGTAGAAGGATCCCATGGTCCACCTTGTCAAAAGCTTTGGCGAAATCTAGATATATGACGTCTAAATTTTCTCCGTCTTGAATATCCTGTAGGACTTTGTCGTAGTGTGATAGTAGTTGTGAGAGGCAGGAGCGGCCTTTTCTAAAGCCATGTTGCCCCTCGTTGAACGCCTCATTATCTTCCAGGAAGCTGACCATCTTAGCTCTTATTGTTCTTTCTATGATTTTAATAAGATGTGATGTCAGCACCACTGGTCTGTAATTTTTGGCTATGCCTTTACTACCCCCTTTGTGTATTGGTGTGACATTACCTTCTTTTAGGGATTGTGGTACATATCCAGTTTGGAGGGACTTGCTCCACAGCAGTTTTAGAGGCAGGGCTAGCTGATGTTTGCAGTTTTTTAGCAGTTGGGCATGAAAGCCGTCTGGTCCTGCCGCAGAGTTTGGTCCAATCTTGTCGATGGCTGCTATTATGTCCTCTGTTGATACTGTTACCGAGGAGAGTTGATGTGGTGTCTCTGGAGCGTTGCCAAAGAAAGTCGTTGCATTCTCGATTTTCTTGTCTTCATTTGGCGGGCTGAAGACACTTTCATACTGCTGTTTGAGTATCTTGGCCATTTCGGTTGGGTCACTCTCAAGTTCGCCCGTAGGTTTTGCAAGTGGTCCTATTGTTGTGGTGTTCCTGAGTCTCCTTTTTGCGTATGCATAGAAGAATTTGCTATTTACTCGTATGTTTGCAACTGCTTGGAGTTCTTCGCGTGTTCTTTGCTCTTGGTGTGACTGGATGAGTTTACGTTCAACTTCATCGAGCTCTTCTTGTAGTTTGGTGATATTGTGCGCATAGCTGGTCTTCCTTTGCTTGGCTCTCAAGTACGTCCTTTTCTTCATTAGTATTTTTCTATCTCTGGGAATCTGCTTGATCTGCTTCCTGCTTGATTTGGGTGGTATGGTGTTTTTACAGGTCTCCAGGCATTGTATCTGGAGGATACTGAGAGTTTCGTAGAAGTTTTTTTCTTCGAATAGTGCCCTCCAATCAGTTCCTGCCAGTTCTGCTCTCAGTCTGTCCCAGTCTATATCTTTGCTGTAGAAGTAGAGATCTTTCAGAGAGGTGCAGGGTATTTGGCTTGATTCCTGTTGACATCTTCTTGGTGGTGTGGCGGCTGGTGTGGGGGTTCTAACTTTGATGAGGCTGTGATCGGACATTATAGTTTTTACAGTTTCGTACGAGTGTACCAGGTCGAAGTTGTTGCCAAATAGTAAGTCCAGTGTGTTGTTGCCTCTTGTAGGTTCCTCGATGTATTGCTTCATGTATGCAGTGTCCATGATAGTCATTAGCTCCTTGGCTTGCTGTTTTTCATCCCTGGTTCCTCCATCTATTTTCATGGTTGCCCAATTGATGATGGGCAGGTTGAAATCTCCTGTGATGATGACATCTGTAGCGGGAGTTGGAAGATTTTGTAGGAGTGATTGTATTTTCTCTGTGACCTCCTTGAAAATTTCCCCTGTGGTGTTTGGAGGTCGATACAAAATTATGATGAGCATGTCGGTTTGTCTTATGTGTACTGCTAGTAGCTCTGTTGTGCCGTTTGAGAATGCAACTAAAGTTTCGGTATTTGCAGCCATATCCTCCCTTAGGGAGAGTGCTACTCCTCCGTGGCTTCTGTCCTCTCTGTCGGCTCTGAATAGAGTGAAATTATGGATATTGATCTCTGCATCCAAAATGTTTTCGTTCAGGTGTGTTTCTGTGAGGGCTAGAAAAATTGAGTTGTCTTCCTCTGCAATTTCTCCCAACATAGGGACTTTACATTGATTGTTTCGGGGGTAAAGTCCTCTGATGTTGCCCACAAAAAAACTAGTTAGTGGTAGTTGCACCTTCCTCTGTGGTTCATGTCTGGCCCCTCGGTTTGGGCTAGGAATCTCTCCATTATCACTTGAGACCGTTTTTCCACTTCCAGAAGACGTCCCATTACTACCTCTAAAAAAGCACCTTGGTCGGGCATAGCCGTGTGTACCGCTGCTGGTCTGACCTTGTGAGTTTGCTGGATGGTTGGCCAGCTTCTGAGGGCATTGCGTTGGCTTTCTATTTTTTCCTCATGTGTTGGTGTGTAAGCAAATTCCCTTTGAATGTGTCCTGCAGCGTGTTCCCTTGGTTTGTTGACGTTGTTTCTGGGCGTCAGTATTTTGGTTCCCTTGATGTGTGGAAGATTGCAGTCTCTCATAGTACATGCCCTTTTGTTGAGTGAGATTCTGCATACATATGGGTGGTAGTCGATGCACTTCCATCCACGCTTGCAACCGATTCTTTCATCCCGCCCGTGCTTCATGAATTTTGCACATATTTTTGGGTGGTCTTGTTTGCATCCCATGCCCACTACTCCATATCGGCATTCATTTCTTAGGTAGAAATTGCATACTTCCATTCTTTTCCTCCTAATATCGGTGCCCCTGTATTCAGCTCTGGGCCTAGGTCTCCATGAATTTGTATTTACAGCACTAACCTCACCTGTTCTTCTGTATGTAGGAGCATTATGGCTGCATCCGTTGCATGTGGGGTGTGTGCTCGTTGGGGTCCCCGACCACACCTGTCTTGCTGCATTTTGAGGGGGCTCTGCCGTGTCTGCTAGTGTTGCGGAGGGGAGGCTATGGGCATCTGGCATTGTGATGCTAATATTTCCTGGTGTGTTCCCCAGACCTAGATCTAGGCCTATAGCCACGTTTGTTGTGTTACTGGTATGGGGGTTGTCACCGTCACTCTTGCCTAAGGCTACTTCTGGGCTTATGGGTAGGCCTTGGCCTAGGTCAGTGTCCCCAGTTAATTCCTTGGTTGTTGGAGTATTGTCAGCTGGCGTGTTGGTGACAGCTTTGTTGCTCTGGAGCTGAACATGGGTTTTTCTTACCTTACTTATCGCTCCAGAATTGGTTATTCGTTCCTTGTGTTGGAGAACGGCTGCTTCTGCCTTGGCCACCCACTCACCTTTTGTGTCCAACTTTGTTAGGCAGCATGTTTTGCACATGAATTTCCTTGCCGTTTTTGCATAGTTGAGAATTTGATAGGCAGGGAGTTCTGTGCAGAAATAGTGCAGCCAATCCTGGCAGTAGTCGCATTGGATTGCATTTTTTTCACCTGCGAACTTGATTCCGCAGTCGGGGCACTCTGGGTCAGATTTGTTTTGATCCCCGTCCATTGTTGGCGTCATGTTCTTAGTCACTGTTTTTTTTTCTCTTATTTTCACTTCAATCCTTCTGTTTCGGACTTTGTTTCTTGTATGTGTGCACTCACTAAGTGTTTATGTAGGTTATTCTGTCTTTGGTAATCACCGATTGCACTTTCTTTACGAGAAACACTTGATAATGTATGGAGCTACAGTGTGACGTGGCCTTGACCTTGACGCTTCCAAAGCTTAATTTAACTTCCACACGATAGATTCATATCACCAATATGGAGAAAGGCGATGGGGGAAGATAATGGTAGTGGTAGAAATGTTGGTGGAAATGTTGGTGTGGGTGGTTTGTGATCTGTGTTTACTGATCTGTTGCTGTTACTAAGGGGTATAGCAAGAGGGGTTATATATATATATATATATATATATATATATATATATATATATATATAATTATATATATATATATATACTGTATACAGTATATATATATTGTATGTATGTTTGTGTGTGTGTGTATGTGTATGTATATAAATGTGTGTAACTCATGTGTGTTGTAGACATTTACTTCATATTAACCCCTTGAGGATCATGACGCATCTTAAAAGTTCATTCTGGCTATCGTTAGACGATTGTATACAGTTTAAGAAGGATCTGTGGGAATGATAAGGGTAAAGACTATCTCAACCAACCCTCTGACTTCCACAGACCCTTCCTAATCTGAATAAAATAGTCTAATAATAACCGGAAAACAGAAAAGAAATGCGTATTGGAGCTTGAAAAAGTTAACCCCCTGAGAATCATGAGGCATTTTGACAATATATTCTGGCTAGTATTAGACGATTTTATTAAGCTTAACCTAAGAAGTGCGCATGAGGGGTATTAGACACCTCTGCCTGTGCTGACGTATTTGAGCAGTTTCCATCACTAAAATATTAATTTTACCATAAATAGCATTAATACTTCTCCATATGCGCCTATTATAGGTTGATTATAAAGGTATTAACCTGTTACAACAATAAAACAAGTGGAAACAGCGTTAGGATGGTCAAAATCGGCGATACAGGCCGCGAGTTACATAATGTATGGCTGAGGCAACCTCCTTTCCCGCCAATTTTCCCCAAGGCTGGAGAGACACTGTCGATCGATACTCTCTCTCTCTCTCTCTTGCACTCGCTTGCTAACAGTGATGACAATGCCTTGCTTGCAACTCGCTAATGTTAGCACGAAAATATACCACAGAATAAGGGAATAACAGGGAAAATAGGTGATAACTGAAGGAGGGGAGGAAAGTGGGGAAGGAGGGGAGGTAGAGGAGTGATATTTTGCATGGCCCAGGGGCAAACAAAATAAATAAATAAATAAATACAAAAAAAAAAAAAAATTTGGTGTTTAAATTTTTTGTTTTTTCCCCGACTCTTAACCCGTACAGCCCCAGCGACGCGCCTAACGCGTCGGCGATGTATGTAACGCACAGCCCCAGAGACGCGCCTGGCGCGTCACCCTAATTGCGCCGACCGTAACCTCAGGTGTAGCCACTCAAGAGGGCTCAGATTTGTATGGGAACTGTACGGATCCCACGCAACCGTGCCGATGGTTGAAAACTCTCAAAGTCCACGTGCGTGCGCGTGAGCGCGCAATAACCTGTTTTTTTGGGGTAATTGCCTTCAATTTTTTACTCTTGTAAAATACGTTTTCGGGGGCTCTGTAGGACCATTCTTTAAGCTTTTTGAGCGGTTTTTCGTGGTTTTTCCTTCATTCCTAACCCATTCGCTATTGTTTCTGGAATAAAACCATTTTTTTGAAAACCGGCCGGGTTCTGGTGAACAAACATTACAAAACTAGCCGGGGCTGGACGGGTTAAGAGTCTTCCCGCAGTTCCCGGGTTAAGGGGAGGCAGACCGTTTGTTTGGTCTATTAATTAATTTATTCATATATTTGTTTTTAGTTTCCTCCTTAGACCTCCATCAAGCTTAGAAAAACACCCCCTAGAGGCCTAGACCCCCCTTCAAGATAAATTTGTACATTTTTCGGTAGAAAAATTTCCCGGCCGAAGGCCAGTTCCTCTTGAAATTGCAGGCTCGCTATCGCTCGCCAGGAAATAATCGATAGCTAAATGGCACGAAAGGTCTTAAAATTGACAACAAAATGGGGGGAAAGGTGTTAAAATCGCCAAACTAATGGGCCGAACGTCTTATAATTTCGAAACTAGTGGGGCTAAACATTAGGGAGAAGGGGGTCCAGAAAAACGGTCTGCCTTCCCTTAAGGTGAAATGGTGGGAGGTAAAGAGATAATGGAGATAGTATTTACCCCTTTGATTCCAAGATATCCTTCCTAAATTGCACCAAATTGTCTAATGCTAACCAAAATACAACCTAAAAGGGCTTATTAGATCGTCAAGGAGTTAAACCAAAATGTAATCTAAAAAGGCATATTAAATCTTTAAGGAGTTAGACCAAAATATAATCTTAAACGGTGTATTAGATCTTACCGAGAGTGAGGTGGAAGGACAAAGAGGGAGAGGTAAACTGAGAGAGAGGTGGAAGGATGGAGTTAAGAAGTATATGCGTGAAAGCGGTGCTGGATGGGAGGAGGTGCGTCGACTGACTGGGGACAGAGGTGCATTGGAGCGTTTCGTTCGTGGCTACCCCTTCGGGGATCACGCCATCCGGCAATAGATAGATAGATTGATTGATCTTAAAGGAGTTAATTCTGCTAAATATCGATATAAAAGACTCCAACTTCCTTATAGCCTGAAACTCGCAAGTGGTCTATTTCCCCCGCCTGAAACTCTCAATGGTTTATTCCCCCCCCCCCCCTACATGTGCGAGCTCCGTGGGTGAAGAAATTTTTCTACTTGGACTATGACTCAAAAATGTACAAATTTATCTTGAGGAGGGGTCTAGGGGGTGTTTTTACAGCTTGATGGAGGTCTAGGGAGGAAACAATAAGCAAATAAATATGCCTATCTCCCCATAAGACGTTTGACCCATTAGTTTGGTTTATTTCCCTCCTTCAGGTACGAGCTCCCTGGGTGAAGAACTTTTACTACCTGGACTATGGCTGTTACATCCTGCCGGGGTTCGACCACATCACCCTCGGAGGAACCAGGGAATTTGATAGCTACGACGACGAGATTTCTCCGCACGATTCCACCGCCATATGGGAGCGATGTGTGAAGCTGGTGCCGAGTTTGAAGGATGCGGAGGTAGGTGGTTGTGGTACTTGTGGTTTAATAATCTTGGTGGTTCTAGTTGTATTCATATTAGTTGAGCTTGAAATTTAGAAGGATTTGTTGACATGATTTGGCCGCCATTTGAGAGCGATGTTTGAAGCTTGTGCCTAGTTTGAAGGATGCCGAGGTAGGTGGTTGTGGTAGTTATGATTAAATTCTTGTTTTGTATTCATATTACTTGAGGTTGAAAGCTAGAATTATGAGATTTGTCCACACGATTCCGCCACCATATGGGAGCGATGTGTGAAACTGGTGCCTAGTTTGAAGGAAGCGGAGGTAGGTGGTTGTGATAGTTGTGGTTTTATAGTTGAGGTGGTAGTTGTACAAGTCTCCCTCAATACATGATTGGGTTACATTCCTGAAAACCCGATATTGAATAGACAAATTTTATAGCGATGGTGATGCGTCCTCTGACCAACCAAAACTCAAACACAAACACCTAATAACCTAAAATAATATTGTAAATCGGGGCATCGGATAGTGAGGGAGACTTGTATTCATATTAGTTGAGGTTGAAAGCTAGAAGGATGAAATTTGTGGACACGATTCCGCCACCATTTGGGAGCGATGTGTGAAACTGGTGCCTAGTTTGAAGGATGCAGAGATAGGTGGTTGAGAGTTGTGGTTGTGGTAGTTGTGGTTTTACAGTTGTGATAGTTTTAGTTGTATAATTGTATTCATATTTGTTGAGATTGAAAGCTAGAAGAAGGATGAAATTTGTCGTCACGATTCGGCTGCCATTTGGGAGCGATGTGTGAAGCTTGTGCCTAGTTTGAAGGATGCAGAGGTAGTAGTTTCCTAGGCTGCCTGGATGAACAAATTTATCCAAAAGAGGGATCTTGGAGATCTTTTTATAAGCTTGATTGAAATGTAACAATCCGAAGTATTGCTCAACAGATATTGTAATCTTAAATTATTTGGCCTCAAGACTCTAGAGGTATGGGAACTTCAAACCTTACAAGAGACTGAATTTGATAGGTAGGTATTCAGTAGATATGGTATGGGTAGATTTCTTATAGGGATATTATTCTTATAGAGTTACTTCATTAATATTCCAGTTCTTAGCTAGTTTTATAGTATATGTTCAAGGGTTAACCAACCAAGCTTCATTAATGCCTATTCTAATAGGATTTCAAACCCAAGAAATAATTTAATTATTATTATTATTAAAGTAAAGTAAAGTTAAAGATTAATATAATTAAAAGAAATTTGAGTTACTAATTGAATTATTTACAGAGGGATTAAATATTAAAAGTAAAATATTAGTTATAACTTACAAATAAAAAAACAAATGGTTAATATACAGGAGACGCAACAACTTGTTTTTCAAGCATTTATTTTTGGTATTTTGATTTTGTTTTTGGTGTTTTAGTGGAATCTAGTGATGAAATTGAATGGGAATTAAGCATTTACCCATTATCCATCAATCTAAAGACACGCCACCCGATAGTGGGGAGGGCTATGAAGATCAGGGAAATTGAGGGGTAAAAAACTTATAGAACACGATAATACACATTTGTAACTAAAATTTGGCTCGGGTTTTGTGAATTTCCAGACCCATAAAATCTGACTTTTTGAAAACCCGAGCCAAGTTTTGACGAAACTTGGCTCGGATTTAACTAATTTAAAAGTGAAAATAACACAGTAACCTTATTAAAATGTTGGCTCGGGTTTTGTCAAATTCCAGACCCATAAAAGCCGACTTTTTGGAAACCCGAGCCAAGTTTTGACGAAACTTGGCTGGGTTTACCTAATTTTCATGTTAAAACTACACAGTAACCCTAATAAAATCTTTGTTTGAGTTTTCATAGGGTTAACATTAGCCTAACCTAACAACCTTACCTAACCTAACCTAGTAAGAATGGGGGGTAGCATTCAAGGCTACAGCAAGACTCTTCTTCTTCTTCTTACCTCTGACCGGGTATAAGCTATCCTAGTGTTTACTAGCCTAGTATACCCCTTTGAAAAGACATTAGCCTAACCTAACAACCTTACTTAACCTATCCTAGTATTATGGGTGGGGGCTGCCGCCCCCACACCCCCGCTATTTGACATTTGACTGTTTTTTGGTGTATTTCTCTGTGAAAAAGGACATTAGGCTAACCTAACAACCTTACCTAACCTATCCTAGTATTATGGGTGGGGGCTGCCGCCCCCACACCCCCGCTATTTGACTTTTTTGACTGATGTTTGGTGTATTCAACCAACTAACCTTAATGAGCACAGGATGTAGCGAGTTGAGGGTCGTCGGGTTGAGTGGCTTGAGACTGAGGGTAGGCTAGTTATGCGGAGTGTCGTCGGGTTGAATGGCTTATGGCTGGGGTTGTCGAGATAAAATAAAGTTGTGCAATTATAGTGTTTGCAAGTCCAAAGGGTCATTTCTGGACAACAGCAAACTCGAATCGTGGAAAGTGCTTGCCTTTATTGTCTATTACCAAAGTAAGTACGGTAAGTACCTCGAGAGACTTCGTTCTTGCACTGTCAACTCTCACACTTCCTTCCTCACCACCCTGTACACATCCTCAGACTGACATGTTGAAGATCCAGGACCTGTGTATCCAAGCCTGGCATCACCTGATTGGTCGATAGACATCACGTGTCAGTGGACTAAATCGTAATTGGTTGAACTAGATTATATTTGCCACGAGAGCATTACTCTCGCCAGCAGTATAGTTCATTGCATTCGCCACCAGATGTCTCAGTTGTTGACTGACAGTCACGCAAAACAGCTCTCCCAGAAGAAGAAAAGGAAGAAGTGTAAACAAACCCTTAAAACGTAAATATCCATATAATATGTATATATTATGTTAGTTTCCTGGGAATGACACCTATCCTACATCAAAAATTTGGGAAAAAATTGCTTAATATCATGCTATTGAGCTTAATTTTTTTACCAATATTGTAGCGCCTCCTGTATATTGACCAAACAAATAAATATAAATATATAAAAAAATATTATAAACTAAAAACATGAAATTATGACATTGAAATATAGTCACGTGCTCAATCCCGGTTAATGAAGATTGTTAGCCTAGGCGTCACACTCTCTAGTTGGTAGGTTGAAGAGAAGGGAAGTAACAACCCGACTGTACTTCAGGTATTCACAGAGACACCACCCCGAGCTATATTCCAAGTAACACTGAAGTTAGTCTAAAATTAAGATCACTCATAGACTCGGGAAAGAGCTGGTCACTAAGAAAAGAAACTCGCCCCCTAGTGGTGTGGGGCGAGTTAACGATCATTGAAGAGTATATACAAAGGTTCATGGCGCTGGTGTGGTGCTTTGAAGCTCCATGTAGAGGTAGAGTTGGTTGGATGAGGCTTCAGGAAGGGTTGAGCAGGCTCGGAGTGTGGTGCTTTGAAGCTCCATGTAGAGGTAGAGTTGGTTGGATGAGGCTTCAGGAAGGGTTGAGCAGGCTCGGAGTGTGGTGCTTTGAAGCTCCATGTAGAGGTAGAGTTGGTTGGATGAGGCTTCAGGAAGGGTTGAGCAGGCTCGGAGTTTCGAGGGACGTAACAGAAATCTAGGGAGGAAACTAATAAATAAATGAATATATAAATATATCGTCCAATAAATAAACTCTCTCCCCCCCCCCCCCCCCTTAACCTAATCTCTCGACCTTACAGATCCTGACAGAGTGGGTGGGATTTCGCCCCTACCGTCCGTCTGTGAGGGTGGAGAAGGAACTAATGGACTTCGGTGCTGGCAGAAAGCTTAAGGTCAGAGAGAATAATATTGGCTTGAGTTGGGTTTTGCTAAGTTAATTAATCTACACTTAGTGTTATATATAAACATTATTATATACTTACTATTCGTAATATCACCAACCCACCAATTAACTTGCGAGGCAGACCTCTTTGTTCTTTTACACCTTTATGCCCTACACTAGGCTACATCTCTCACTATAACATATACCCCCTGTAGGCAGGCACTATGTATATCTCCTGCACTACATCTATCTTAAAGCTACCTAAGAATATTTCTCACTACAACTTATATCCCCTGCACTAGTAGTTTAGCTACGTGGGACTTTTAGCCATTGATTATTTAGGATATGATAGAGTGGGATGTGGTAGTTTAGCTACGCTGTACAATTTTTACCACTTTTTCGGAGACTTTCGGGAAAATTTCCAGTCTTGTCTTGTCTTGTCAGGGGGACCCACAGAGGGCTGCTCTCGGGCAGAATGATGTGCGGGGGTTGTGCAGGGGAATTAGGAGCAAGGGATAGGATCGGGTCAAGGATTAGGGAGATAATGATTTATCCTATTTCTAAAGGAATCAAATAATTTGCTTTATTTACCATTCAGTACTAGCCCCAACACTCGGAGGAATGGTGTAGATGAAGGGATGTGTATTTGCGTGCTAATCCCTTCACCACCTTTACGTAACTTTCATCATATTCTGGTTGCCATTAGATGATTTTCTTTAGTTTGTAATCTACAGTTCTACTTATACAACTCAGTTACTCAAATGGGTAAAGAGGGTTCTCTTTTACATAGGTGATAGGTCCTTCTTAAACTGCATAAAATCGTCTAATTGTAACCAGAATCAAAGGTGGAAAGGCCTCAATGTGCTGAAGCCAAGGGGTTAAAGGTATTATATTATGAACAAGGAAAACATATTTACAATATTTATCCCTTAAAAGTAATTTTCTTTTGTGCAACGTTAAAAGAAAACGGTAAAGTTTGGGTATAACTGTAATGTATATTTTTGGTTTCCACTTAATCCTGTAAAGATCATGACGCATTTTGACAGTTTAGGAAAGATCTGTGGGAATTATATGGGTAAAGACTATCTCAAATAAGCCTCTGACTTCCATATAGCCTACCTTCCCTAACCTGCAAAAAAATAAACAAATAAATCGTCTAATGATAGCCAGAAAACAAAATAGAAATGTGCATCAGATCTTGAAAGGGTTATTAGACGATTTTATACAGCTTAAGAATGATCTTTGGGAATTAAAAGGGTAAAGACTATCTCAACCCTCTAACTTATACTCATATAGTGATGTAGGCCTACATTCTATGTGGTGGTTTTTGTGTTCTCTTATTTCAAACATTTATTTTGCTAAAGTTATTTCCTGATAGTGATTTTGATAAGCTCTTTTGTCTTTATATTGTGTCGTTCCTGGTTTTGTTTGTTTATTTTGCAAGTTTTACATTATATTTTCATTATACCTTTCCTAATCTATATAAGATCGTCTAATAATAGCCAGAAAACAGAAAAGAAATGTGTCATCGTATCTTGATGCAGTCTATACCATCTTGTCACCTACTCCCTGTTCAAGAGTGGGGCTAGGGTGGGTGCCCTGATGTTTCAGGCACTTCAGTGGACAATTGCCTCAGATTGCTAGACCGTGCCGTTCACCAACAACACTTTTGTCTGCCAATAACTCACACTGGCTGTCCCAACCCTAGAACCCTCAAGCTTCCGGATTGCAGGCGAGTGCTCTACCAACCGCCCTACGGCCTGTATGTTGAAAGGGTAAATGTGCACAACTATGGTCACGAACGGTACGGCGTGATGGCTTCTCCAGGCACTTCCATCACCGTAGTCAACATTCTATATCAAATGAACAGGGTATAATAAAAATCTACAGTACATTAGATATGAACAGGATATAGTAAACATCTATATATAATGAATAGGGCATGATAAACTTCTATATTATCTTCCAGGCGGTTATGACTCCCATTTAACCAGGAAGGCGCATGTATGAGATTTGAAGGCCTGGAGCCTTGAACGTTTTAACGTTATCAAGACCTTCAAAAGGCCTTCAAAATTTTCTATGACAGAGCTCCAGAGTATCTAAAGAATGATTTTGTTAAAGCAAATGAGAGGAGTGGACATAATACAAGAAACAGGATGTTTAATTTTAAGGTCCCGAGAATCCAAGGACAGGGTAAGCAAACATTCTTCTTCACTGCCATCAAAGACTGGAACGACCTACCCCAGTCAGTCCGTGAAAAGAGAACACTGTATTCCTTCAGACGTAGCCTGAAGGAACACCTGAACCGGACAGCTGCGAGAAGGGAGCACCAAGCTTATGTCTACTACTAAATACGACATAAGAGATAGACAAACCAAACTGAAATGATTACTGATTACGGATTACTGATATTTACTATAGGATGTAAGGTATCTTAAAATAACCCCCTAGAATTACTTTCTCTAAAGTATCTATTTCTTTATCCTCCCCATTTCCCCAGCTAACCTAATCCCACAAGGACCCCAATGGAAATACGCCTAACGGCCTTATTGGGCTATCCTTAGTTGGAATTATGCAAGGCTGGTACATGTCATATTTATAACATACTATGTGGTACCAACTCTGTACATTGCTAACTGAATAAATATTATTATTATTATTAATATTATTCTACATGGCCATCAGAAGACGATGTGGGTCTTATCTATGAATTGGTAGTGGGGAAATAAGAATTGACTTCTTGTGTGGTCCCCACCTCTTAACCCGGGAACTGCGGGAAGACTCTTAAGAGTTCCCCCGGCGGACTGCGGGAAGACTCTTAACCCGGAAACTGCGGGAAGACTCTTAAGAGTTTCCCCGGCAGACTGCGGGAAGACTCTTAACCCGGTGAGACCCAGCGTCGCACGTGTTGCGTCGGCAGTCTTTGATCACCAACTCCCAGCGACGCATCACGTGCGTCCGACATATAAAAAACACTTACGTGGCTCGTAAGGTAGGAAATGGCGAGAGAATAGGAGGGGGAGGTACCGTAGTGTGGTTGGAGACCGGGCCAGTAGGTGTGAGCGGGCCGAGACAGCCGCGCGGCTGGTGGTGGTGGGCTTAGTGGGGATAGTTTACACCCCTAGTTCACCGCCACTTTGAACCTTCATTACTCCGGTCATATGGGAGCTAGAGGCTTGAGATTTATGTGAGATACTCCTTAGGATGTATGCCGTACAATGCCATACTCAGTTTTTACCCTAGTGCTCCCGGGCGGGTGGTCATGCGGGGGAGACGAACTATTGAAACCCCCCCCCCCGCCCCCCAAATGACCGAAATGAGTTTTTTTTTATTTTTGTCTTCATTTCTCACCATTCTCTTCCATTTTGGCTCAACAAATTTTTTTGAGGCTCCCCCCAACCCCCCACTGGCCCCCCCCCCCCCCAAAAAAAAATGTCAGAGGTGATTTTTTTTTTTTTTTTCATTTCTCATCCTTGTCTTCCATTTTAGCAAACCAAAAAAATAAGTGAAAATGGCTTGGGACTGGGGTGAACAAAATATTATAACTAGCCGGGGCTCAACGGGTTAAGAGTCAGAGAAAAAACAAAAAAATTTAAACATCAAATTTTTTTTTTTTTTTATATTTTTTTTTTTTTTTTTTTTTTTTTGCCCTTGGGCCATGCCAAATATCACTCCTCCACCTCCCCTCCTTCCCCACTTTCCTCCCCTCCTTCAGATCACCTATTTTCCCTGTTATTCCCTTATTCTGAGGTATATTTTCGTGCTAACATTAGCGAGTTGCAAGCAGGGCATTGTCATCACTGTTAGCAAGCGAGTGCAAGAGAGAGAGAGAGAGAGAGAGTATCGATCGACAGTGTCTCAGTGGCCTTGGGGGAAATTGGCGGGAAAGGAGCTTGCCTCACCCATACATTATGTAACTCGCGGCCTGTATCGCCAATTTTGACCATCCAAACGCTGTTTTCACTCATTTTATTGTTGTAACAGGTTAATACCTTTATAATCAACCTATAATAGGCGCATATGGATAAGTATTAATGCTATTTATGGTAAATTATATTTTAGTGATGGAAACAGCTCAAATACGTCAGCACAGGCAGACGTTTCTAATTACCCACATGCGTAGTTCAGAGGTTAAGAGTCGGGGAAAACAAAAATCAATTTAGGCGGCCTAAAACCGATTTTTTTTTTTTTTTTTTTTATGCCCTGGGCATGCCAAATATCAGTCCTCCACCTCCACACCTTCCCCACTTTCCTCCCCTCCTTCAGATATCACCTATTTTCCCTGTTATTCCCTTTCTGTGGTATATTTTTGTGCTAACATTAGCGAGTTGCAAGCAGGGCATTGTCATCACTGTTAGCAAGCGAGTGCAAGAGAGAGAAGAGAGTATCGATCGACAGTGTCTCTCCAGACTTGGGGGAAAGTGGCGGGAAAGGAGGTTGCCTCAGCCATACATTATGTAACTCCCGGCCTGTATCGCCGATTTTGGCCATCCAAACGCTGTTTCCACTTGTTTTATTGTTGTAACAGGTTAATACCTTTATAATCAACCTATAATAGGCGCATATGGATAAGTATTAATGCTATTTATGGTAAAATAAATATTTTAGTGATTGAAACAGCTCAAATACAGGCGCACAGGCAGAGGTGTCCCATACCCCCCCATGCGCCCTTCAGAGGTTACCCTCTGAAGTCCGCATGGGGGTTATGAGACACCACACTCCTGTGCTGACGTATTTGAGCTGTTCCCATTACTAACATTGTTATTTTACCTAGCATTAATACTTATCCATATGCGCCTATTATAGGTTGATTATAAAGGTATTAACCTGTTACAACAATAAAACAAGTGGAAACAGCGTTTGGATGGTCAAAATCGGCGATACAGGCCGGGAGTTACATAATGTATGGCTGAGGCAACCTCCCAGCCCATTTTCTCACGTCTGGAGAGAGACTGTCGATCGATACTCTCTCTCTCTCTCTCTTGCACTCGCTTGCTAACAGTGATGACAATGCCCTGTTTGCAACTCGCTAATGTTAGCACGTAAATATACCACAGAAGAGGAATAACAGGGAAAATAGGTGAACTGAAGGACGGGAAGTGAATGAGGGGATGGAGGAGATATTGGCATGGCCCAGGGGCATAAAAAAAAAAAAAAAAAAAAAAAAAAATTGGGGTGTTTTTAAATTTTTTTTTTTGTTTCCCTGACTCTTAAGAGTCTTCCCGCAGTCCGCCGGGGGAACTCTTAAGAGTCTTCCCTCTTCCTGGGTTAAGACGTGTCAGCCTAAATGTCTCTATACCCATGAGTCTGTCATACCGTGATTTGAATATGGCTATGGGTGCAGTTACTATCCCGTCTGGGAGCGAGTTCCAGTCATCGATCACCCGGATCGCCTCCCTTTTAGTCTTGTTCCCAGGTCCGGTTTCGCTAGTTTCAGTGAATGTCCCTCAGATTGTTTGTGTGAGGCAGAGAATCTGGTGTAAGATGTCGTCAAAGCCTGCATTAGCTTGAGGTGATCATATCACTCTTTCTCCGGTCACTGAGTGTCTGCAGTCCCAGTCGCTGACATCTCTCCTCGTAGGGCAGGTGTGTTAGTTCGGGTACCAGTTTCGTAGCACGTCTTTGTACCTCTCCAGGGCTGAATACTAACCAGGTAAGGGGACCAACTTTGCACACCATAGTCCAGGACCGGGCGTACCAGTGACTAGTAGAGAGGTACCAGGATCTGTCTGTCTCGTATGAAATTTCTATGATTCCAAGCCGGCCGTTCGCTTTTGCCGCAA
Source organism: Paralithodes platypus (assembly GCA_032716605.1). Taxonomy (NCBI): domain Eukaryota; kingdom Metazoa; phylum Arthropoda; class Malacostraca; order Decapoda; family Lithodidae; genus Paralithodes; species Paralithodes platypus. Next base: position 208,568 of record CM064565.1, on the reverse strand, counting down.
CCTTTGCTACGTGCTGTAGGACTTGAGGTCACACGACACCAAGATACCCGGTCCTTCTCCTCCGTTGTCTTCTGTAGTGATATCCCGTTCAGGTGGTAGTCTGCTTGGATTGTTTCGTCCAACGTGCATCGTTTTGCATTAGTCAGCGTTGCTGTTTAGAAGCCACTTCTTACTCCACTCGTCCAGCCTCATCATGTCTCTTCGCAGCGCTTCTATGTCTCCTGTCTCAATTGTCTTATAGATTTTGGCGTCGACTGCAAATAAGCTGGTTGATGATTCAAGGTCTGCAACAAGGATTATAATATCAGGAAGTATTGGTCCCAACAGGGTAACCACTGTGTACCGTAAGCTGTTGAAAACAGTTCCTAATTATGTTGACCTGTGCAGCCTGTCTGTGAGGAAGTTCGTTATCCACTGGATGTTCCCTCCTATGCCCGTTGACTCAATTTGGCTCTCAATCTACGATGGGAACTCTGTCAAAGGCCTTTTCGCAGTCCAGGTAGTTAATGTCTATGCAGTGTCCGTCGTCCACATTCACCAGATCATCCAGGTAGCATAGCATTTTGTGAGGCAGCTTCTGTTATTCCTGAATCCATGCTGTGAATCGCTGATGAGGTTGTTTCTTGTCAGGTGCTTATAACGACTTCCTGTCTGATGATTCCTTCCATTACCATAATTTAGACACTATGCTTGTTAGGGATACTGGCCTGTAATTCAAGGATCAGTTCTGCTGCCTTCTTGAATATCGGGTGATTGGCACTTCTCCAGTCACTCGTACTTCACCTGTTTGAATTGATTTGCTAAAGATGTCAAATAATGGTCACTAGGGTGTCTGCTCATGCTTTCAGTATTACTGCGATATCCCATCTGGTCCTGGCATTCAGTTCCCGTAATCTTGTTCTTACCTCTCGTCTGAGCAATGTCCTTTATGGGTTCCTGAAACGCGTCCGGTGTTGGTACTGGTACGCTTGCTTCCTCCTTTACGTACACTCCATTGAACTAGTTCATCTCTCTGCTATCCTCGTCCTTATCGGTAAGGTCCCCACTGGTGGGTTTATCTTGCTAATTGAGTCCTTCACAGTTGTTTTCGAACGCACATAGGCCAGAAGTTTAGCGTTGTTCTAGAGTCCAGTGCTACTCTCCTTTCATATTCATACTTGTTGTTCTCACTTCCTGGTTACCTCATTTCTTATAGTGTTGTACTGTTCCCCTTCTTACTTCTAGCTCTGTACCTCTTCCATGCTTCTTTTTTCCTTGCTATCAGTGTCCGTAGTCGCTGTTCATCCATTGGGGGCATATGTCTCTCTTTTTTTCGGTAGAGGGGGACACACTCCTTCATCCCGTCGTACGTATCCTTAAATGGTCCACATTACGCCTGCTGATTTGTCGCGCAGGACTAATCCACCCTGCTGATTTGTCCTGTAGCTTCTCCTTGTCCGCCTTGTGGTAGTTGAGTTTGTTCCCCGTCTCTCTTTATCCGGCACGGTGTCTGATATTGTGAAGCTCAGTACAGTATGCTTGCTCTGTCCCTGGTGCCATATTCTAGTTCGTCAATTTCGCAGTCAGTCTTTGTCAGTATGAGGTATCTTGAATGGTTTTCAGTCTCGCGTAGGTGAGTCCATTCTTTGACATTCTTTAAAGTTGTCATTGACAGCTTCAAAGAAATGTTGTGCCTGTCCGTGTCCCTGAGAGCCCGTCACTACTGTATTGTTTTCCCAGCCAATGTTGCCGAAATTGAAGTCGCCGCAGACTAGGATCTGTTTGTCATTCGCATACTCTTCGCTCAGCCTTATGAGGTCACATAGTCTTCGTTGTTGTCACTCCTACAAGAAGATCTATAAATCTACACCTGGGAACTTACCAACATGACCTTCAATGAGGAAAAATTTCAAATCCTCAGATACGGAAAAAAAATAACAATATTAAGAACTCGACTCAGCTACTTTTTTTGAAGCCCAAGTCACCACTTCAAGTTCAAATGTGAAAGTCTAGGGTTGACCTGAGTGATGATGCAACATTTTAGAAAACACATAGAAGAGGTCACAAGTAAGGCGAGAATGGCTGGATCATCTGGATGGATCCTACGCACCTTCAAATCCAGAGACACCTGTATGCTGACATTATGGAAGATGCTACTATCATGCTAGTCCAACCCATTCGGGACTACTGCAGTCAGTTATGGTCACCACACAACATTGCTGACATACAGTCCCTGGAATCGATCCAACGACCCTTCACAAGAATATTGCTGAAGTCCAGAACGATAACTAGGCTACTGGGAGAGGTTGAAAAAACTCGGCCTATATTCTCAGCAGAGGAGAAGGGAGAGGTACGTACAATGCTATCTATATCTGGAAGATCCTAGAAATATGGACCGAACCCTTCTGATTCAAGTTTAACCGACCTCGAACATGAGAACAGGGCGTAATGCAGCCAAGACCATCCCCTCACAAGCGCCAAGGAGCATCAAGACTTTAACATCGTCCAGCTTCTCTAACAAGGGCCACAGGATATTCACAGTCTACCAAAACCCTTGCGAGACATCTCCAACTGTCCTACAAGTAAGTTTAGGTGGAGACTAGACAAGTTCCTGGACACTGTTGGATGAACTTCCGGTGCAGGGTTACACGGTGCAGTAGGGCATCGAACTCCATACCCGACCAGGTGAATCTCCTGCAGAGGAACTGCAGGGGGAGCGGTGGACCACCACGACTGTGAGGCAAAGCTTCTAAACTACAATAAGGTTCATAAGCCAATCCAGGGACTCTTTTCAAAATGTAACCAGAGTAAGGTATGCTCCAAGAAGTAAGCCAAGAACAAATTTATTTTCTTGCATTAACGGAAATCATGATGAAATCCAAGACACAAATAAGGCTAGATGGGTACACCATACACAGTCTTCAGAACAGACCGGAAAGAGAGAAGTCATGAAAGGGTAGCCATTTTATATAATAACTAAATTGGCAACAAACACAAAGATACTGTCCAATTTCTCAAATGGTACCACAGAGCTGATAGCATTGCACATTAAAAAGACAAATCTATTGATATAAATGTCTATTGGCCCCCAATACCGATGCAAAGACATTCAAAATGTGATGGATATAATAAGGACACTACTAAAATTGCCTAGCCCATCTACAGAAGTCCTAATAATGGGTGTTAATTTCCAACATCTGTTGGTCGACGTCAACATCAGTGGAGAATTGCAGATGAGAAAAGACAAGCTGAAGACCTAATTGCAGTCACTGAAGAGCAGTACTTTGCAGTTCATCACAACACCAACGATAGAGGAAACATATTAGACCTAATTCTATAAAACAATGTAATATCATGCACTCATAGGAGGTAGCAGAGACTGCATTCAGATCACAAGCTGATTAAAGCCTTCATCAAACTACAGAGGATGACAAAGTGACAAGCCGATTGGGATTAGGCTACAGAACAGGCTGGACAGTATACCCATTCATGAGTGATCTAAATTTCTACGTACAGCTCTGCAACAGAGAGCACATACAACTAGAGCTGCAACAAATGGAATGGAAAATCTTGTAGAAGAACGCTATTCTGGACATAATTCAAACAAAACCCAGAGATATCAGAAATATGTTAGAAAACCAGAGGAAAAGGCTGAGATCCCAAGAGACAGAATAATCCTGATAAGGAAGAGGTCAGCTCTGCGAAGGAACTGGAAGAAACAAAAATTAAAAGGAAAGCTGACAAATAGAACAGGAAATCCAAGAAATAGAACAAAATCTACTGCAGTCACACAAGAAGAGGAACTGCAAGCAGTAAAACCATAAGGACACACAAAGTTCTTCTTTTCATTGACAAGGTTGAAAGACTTCAGTCCAATAGGCTCCCTAGTTAGGAGGATGGAGCACGAAGACAACCCAAAAGAAATGGCCAATCCTACATCAACAAGTGTTTCAGTCAGCCCAATAATAACAAGAGCAACTGACCCTGCTGCATTCTTCAGAGATCCGGCTGTGATCATATGACGCACATCGAGGTCACTGAAGACATAATTGCAGCTATCGACACGATTACCCATTGAGGACCAGCGACGCACGTTATGCGTCGGCATGTATGTAACTAAACCCCAGCGCCGCTTAGGGTGCGTCGCGGTTAATTACTCTGGTCCTATGGCTCCTAGAGGGCTCAGATTTAATGGACTGCGTAAGTATCCCATGCAACAATGCCGATGGTTGAAATCAAAGTCTAACCGTGTGCTATTGAGGTATACAGATTTTTTGCCTACCCATTCCGTCTTTTAATTCCAACTTTCGGGCACGTAGGACCCTTAATGACCTAGGGGATCGTTTTTTTGTGGTTTTTCCTTAATTTCTAATATTCCAGGGTTTTCTGGAAAACAATTTTTTTGACAACCTGCTGGTCCTGGGTGTAGGCCTACTTTTATTATTAATTAGCTGTGCTCAGCGGGTTAAACCAAACTCAGCTGCATGACCAGATGGTTTTCATGCCAGGCTACTCAGAACTGCAAAACGATGGCAAAGCCATTAAAACTGCTTTGGCCACAGTCCCTAAATTCCGGGAAGATTCCATCACTACTCAAAATGGTGTAACAATGCCTATTCACAAAGGTGGCAGTAAAGGCCTAGCAAAAAAATATAGGCCCGTAACCCTCACATCACATCTGATTAAAATTATTGAGTTTTAAAAATTAAGCTCATCACTCATTTAGAAGGAGCAAACGCTTTTAACGAGTGCCAATATGAATTCAGACAAGGTTGTTCATGTCTCTCACAGCTGCTGTGCCACTATGGAACTATTTGGAGGTTGTACAACATGGCATCAATACAGATGTTACCTACCTAGATTTTGCCAAAGCCTTCGATAAGGTAGACCGTGGCATTTTCTTCCACAAACTAAGGGAACATGGCATCTGCAAAAGGTTGGGAGAATTGTTGCACAGTTTCCTCTCTGATCAGACCCAGCAAGTAACTGTGCATGGAAGCCTTTCTGAATAGAGCCAGATTATCAGCGATGTCCCTCAAGGCTCAGTACTGGGCCTCCTACTGTTCCTGATAATGATAGAGGACATCGACAAGGCTCTACAGCAGTCTCGCGCCACATCTTTTGCAGATGATACCAGAATCACCAGGAAAATCCAAGCAGAAGAGGAGGTAGCCCTATTACAAGAAGACCTGAACAGGGTGTTTGTTTGGGCAGAAGTAACATGTTGCTCAATGGCGACAAGTTTGAGTGCTCAGGTACCCTCTACAAGATATAAAGCAAACTACAGAGTATAAATGCCAAGACCAACTCAGTCTCATAATAGCCACAGACCATGTGGAAGACCTAGTTTGTACTTTGTACTTTTGTAGATGTTTAGGTGACAATCACCACGGTCGATCTGGGGATCCGCCGCTAATGAGCTCGTCCTGGAATCTTTGACTCTGAATCTCACGATTATTTACAGGACTGACCATGCCATTTTTTTTTATCGGCACTAGCTCAGAGAAGAGTGTTGAGAGGGGAGAAGGGGTGTTGGAGAGAGAGAAGTGTTGAGTGGCTTGTTATGTGTGTTTAGTCTGAACGTCGTCAGGATGTCCCCTGACTGGGTGCAAGCATTGAACATGCTAGGACGTACTACGCACCACTAAATGTACCGTGGCAGGGATTCGATGGGTCTTTCAGATTCACACGCGAGCGTGCTCACCACTTGACCACCACAGATTCACATGAGCACTGACTTGAGCTTCTCCTATCACATTAATGAAACAACCAAGACTGCCCGGAAACTAACTGGGTGGATTCTTATAACCTTCCAAAAAACGGGAGACAGACTGTACGCAGTCTCTCTGAAAATCTTTGGTGCTTCCAAGAATAGAGTACTGCTGCCAACTTTGGTCTCCTCACAAAGTGGCGGACATAGTTAATGTTATGCCCTGTTTTTCTACAGGTTTAACTTGGGTAATGTGAGTTCTAAATTGACTGGGTATATAAGGCTGCATGCACAATACAAGATATGAGGAATAGAGAACACAAAGAAACACATGGTAGCAAGTTACATGATCACGTTTATTGATATACCACTGCAGAATACTTGTGTAAGACAATATAATAGAATTGAACAACACTAGCATAAGTGGATCTGGATGGAGCCTAGTCTCCCACTTCCAACGTTCAGGTATTAATCTTCTGATCACTGGCTTTGATTTCACAGGTTTATATACCGAAGACCATCAATGTTACTTATAGATTCATATTCACTGTTAGATTTATTACTGGTAGCTCTGGTGCACAAGTAGTAGTTCACAGACTAGATTAGACACGCATTTTTAGAGCACGGGAATTCTAGTAACCTCAGGGGGTACTGATCTAAGTTTTATATCCTTGTCTCAGAAATACATAGAACGCAAATCAGTGGGCGAACGTTAGATATCACTAGAGTTTTAATATCTGAATAAGGTAATTACGAGAGTCAAGGTCGCCTGTTAATTAAAGAGCACTGATCGCTTAGTACGTCCCAAATGGAATGGTTAAGTATGAATTACACTGGGCAAGGTCTTAGCCACTTCGTAGAAATATTAATTAGTGAATCTAAAACAGCACAGTAATATGTAGTACTGCTAAAGGGAATCTTGGGTAGTATCTGATGGGTCTGGTCCTGGTTATCTTGCGTCCATGATGTTGGGGGCTAACGACTGGTTCCGCGGCCGTCCAGGGGGGCCATATGTGTGAAGTTCTTCAATACGTGGGCAGGTCCTTCTATCCAAATCTGCCACGGAGTCTGCCGGTTCTGGGATCTCACTCCGGAACAACACAAGGGCAGAGCTAGAAATTAACTGCAGGGTAGTGACCCCTGGTTGGTGTCTAGCTTTCAACTGATTTGACTGGGGGCGGGAGTTAGATTTATAGGCTCGGTTCTGGACCCTGTAGACAGTAGGGATCTCGAGTCTTATGGACTTAATTGAGCTCTCAATAGATATGGGGACTAGGTAAGATGGTATTTACTGTTGTGGCACAGGGCGATAGGAAGCCTTTATATTTTCATATAACTGAGCCTTAGTAAGAGGTACTATTTTGGCTATACTGGACGTATTTAGGGGAGAGAGACTGGATCTACTTTGCGAGGAGGATGGGGACAGCTGTGATAGGAGCGTCTCTCTAGATTGTTCAATCTTCATTCTATGGTATAGCTGAGGTGCTAATTTAGTGATCAGAGCATGCAAGAAAGGTAAATGGTTTATTGTGAGTTAATAGAGGTTAGTAAAGGTGTTAGTCATTCATGGTTAGTTCATCGATAGGAAGAATTCCTGTGCTACCTGGCAATGACTCGAAAGTCAAAACAGGGGCCAGGTATACCTCCGCGGGGGTGGGGGTCTCCCTCCTCGGGTGGGCAAAAAGGGGGAGCTCTCTGATATAGTCGTCCGGCGGCTGTGGCTAGGGGCTTGCCATATCACCAGTGTTTGTAATAACCCTCTGTGTATGAGACAGATGTGAGTGTCTTTAATACCAAAACCGAAGGTGCCTTAGCTAGCTGGTTTTACTCGGCTGGTTGTTAATTGTAGGGTTTGCTGGATATGGTGGAGACTGGGTTGCTAACTCTGCCACATTTATCTGGAAGTATGGCAATAGAAGTTAGTTACTGGCGGGGCGGCTAGCCTCGCACCGACGACCATTGGGTGCAGGGTTGTGAATGTGTTGTAAGAGAATAGATGGCATGCAAGGGGCTAGTAAAGTTCTAATGTTGTTCTGGCCTACTAAGTGAAGGTAGGCTGGATAGGAGTATATATAAAAGGTTGGAGAGCGTTAGTAACGGACAATTCAAGGATCTTCAAGAGGTATGAGAGAGAGGCTAGGTCGGACAAGAGTCGAGAAGCGCGGGTGTCTTAATGAGAGGGGGGGGGGGAGTTCAAGGGCTACAGGGAAATTTTGCCCCTAAGGTCCCTGGGCGTGGGGGTGGCATTAGGCTACAATTGATATGGAAGTTTGAAAAGGCAGTAGAATACGTTAGCCAAATGCTACCGGGGAATGCAACTATGGGGTGGTATATGAGTCTGGAAAAGATAGAGTTATGTGATCAGTCAGAGGGTTATGGATACTATTAGTTGGCCCTGGGAACTGCGTTTTCTATTAAATATAAAATACCAACCCACAGCGGCAGTTCGTAGGGGTACTTAGTTATTGTTTCGGGGTACTTATGACAGATACTGGTAACCAGGTTATCTTATACAATCTCTGGTTGGGGTAAGAGGTGTAAGACACGAAGTAAATTGGCGTAGTGTGGGCTGTGGATACGAAGGAGGCAAGGGGAAGACGTATGACAATTGTGGAAAGTAAATGGAAAAAGGTGAACACAATGGCGGATAAAAATACTTAACCTAAGGATTGCATACATAGATTTATGGGGCGATGGGTCTTCAGAAGCTTAGTCTGGCAAGACAAGATGTTAGGGAATGTTAATATTAATACTTAGTTACTAGAGGAACAGTGCAAGGGGCGACTGGGCACGGGTTACATATATCTATACTCGTCATGGAAAATGATATACGAGGTCTAGGGACAGCGTGGGTGTTTTAACTTCTAAGATATATAACATCTACTTCTCGGATGCAAGAACATACATAGATATAATTATGGCTGTCTGATGTGTTGGCATTGGCTCAACGTCGGGACAGGCATGGGTGTTTTTAATATGAATGTATATTCCTGTTCATCATCTTTGTAGTTAGGAGTGTAGGACACGAGGGGGTTAGTGTACGTGAGGTGTGGAAAATGGTCAGTTTTAGAAAAGGTAAATGGGTGTGTCCTGGAGCTGTTTAGCCCTGCGGGCTGGGGCCTGTCTGGAATGGCGGGCTCGGTCAGCTGGTCCTTTCGTTCTGTGGACCTTTCCTTTGGTGTTTCTGTGTGGTGTTCGTTCATGGCTTCTGTGTTGGGCTTCTCGTTCTGGGGCATTTTAGTTAAACTAGAAGCAGCCCAGAGGACCTTTACCAGCAAAATAGGAGGACTGCAGCCCTTCAATTACTGGGAAAGACTGTAGCAGTTGGGACTCTACTCGTGCCAGAGACGCCGTAAGAGCTACTCAATAATCTACGTTTGGAACATTTTGGAGCATTTGGTGCCGATCGTGGGCCTGCAGGTGAACAATCACCCCAAAAGAGGTCGGCTATGCTTCGTGAGGATGACAGGTGGTGCATCCCAAAGGCTGAAGACACTAATTCACCACAGCTTCACTTTCACGGGGATTCGGGGACACGCCTCTTCAACTCAGTCCCACGGGAAATAAGAAACTTGACAGACATATACACGGTACACCAGACAGCTTCAAGAACAAATTAGATAGGTGGCTGGCAACAGTTCCTGACTAGCCTCCAACACTATAGGAAATACCAGTACCAGTACCAATTCCCTCCAGTCAGTGGTCCTCAACATGGGAGGGGAGGAGCTGACTGGGACCAGCTTATGTCCACGTTAGCTGTGTCCAGCGAGGTGAGATTCAACTAAGGTGAACAAAGGTAGTTAAAATAGTACGAAAGCGTCTTTAGATACCAAAACCCAGACAAGACCGTTACAGATCCGCTCAGCTTCCTTGAAGATGCA
>CM064565.1:177864-198898 GCA_032716605.1 Paralithodes platypus | reverse complement strand
TAAACCTCTGACCTCTATAATCAATGTTGAAGAGTTCCATAATATACACAAAAGTGTGAATGTTGAGACAAAAGAAAGTCATCAGCCAAACATACGATTTACCCCTTTAAAGATTATGACGCATATTGACAGTTTATTCTGGCTATCATTATACGACGTTATACAGTTTAGAAAGGCTCTGTGGGAATTATAAGGGTAACAACTCTCAATCAACCCTCTGACTTCCATATCCTCTACCTAATCTGAATAAAATCGTCTAATAATAAACAGAAAACAAATGCGTAATCGGATCTTGAAAGGGTTATTTTTTTTCTCCATAAGGTACAGCCCAACAACTGGTACTCGTTACCGTCGTTTGACCGCCCTTCGGTAACCGGCGACATTCTTTTTAATTTATTATAGCTAAAAAATTTTAAGTAGCGATTTTTGTTTTTTTGTGCAGTTTTTAGAAGTTTTTTTTGTAAGAAGAAAAATTTTTTTTTTAATGATTTTATTTTAATGTAATTAAGTTTTTTTAAGATTTTTTTGTTTTTTTGTTTTTTATTTTTAACATTTTTTTACAAGAAGGATGTGGGGTGTGGTGATCGCAAAGAAAAAAAAGGGTTAACGTGGAGTGTGAGGAGGTCGAGTCTGGTTCCATTGCTCGAGGCCCTTTTTAAACTGAATAAAATCGTCTAATAATAGCTAGAATATAATTAAAAAGACGTCGCCGGTACAGAAGGGGTTAATATTTGCACTCCTCCACAATTGAGTGCATTTATATGACTGATTCCTCCATGCTATCAATCATCCATTCACACACTCTTATTGTCGCTATTCATCATCTTCTTTCCAATCTCTCAGACTTATCCCCTCTTTCTTCTCCATAACAGTCAAGATCCAAATCTCTCTCTCTCTCTCTCTCTCTCTCTCTCAAACACATCAATTCTGCCACTGCTCTTCACCTCCCATTTATCATCCCTAAGCAAGCCGTTTATAGGACGACTCCGACTCAAGACTCAACCTCTTTACAGTGGCAGCCATACTGAATACCTCATCAACCACTTCTGCTACTACAGGTGTTACCTTGTCAGTAAAATGTAGTCATATTACATTTCGTCTTACTAACATTAGAAGATTGTATAGAGCTTAGGAAGGACCTCTAGCAATCAAATGAGTAAATTGAACCTCATTTAACCCTTCCACTCCCACTGACCCATCGTAAACTGATCAAAATCGTCTAAGAGCCAGAAAAAAGAGAGGAATGAGATATGTAATTGTATTATTGGAATAGTGAAAGGTTAACTCTTTCCAGTTTGTTTTTTTTTAATAAAAAAATAAAAAAAAAAACAAAAAAAAAAAAAAAAAAAAACAGCACAACACAACAAAAAAAAAAACAAAAAAAAAACAAAAAAAAAAAAAAAAAAAAAAAAAAATAAAAAAAACAAAAACAAAACAAATAAAAAAAAAAAAAAAAAATACAAATTTTGTGCTGCTTTCCTTTCATTTCTAACTATAGTACATTCTGTGCATAAAGTAGGCCAGATAAAATAATCGGAACACTACTCTATAAAGCTAAAATACAAGTAAACTAATCGGACTAATACTTAAAACATTAAGGGAAAGTTGGAGTAGGTGATGGCCAAGGATTCCGTGTGGGAATGTATAGGCCGATTTTCCTCTAGCCCTTTTTGAGTTACAGAGGTTAGAGATAAAGATTTCTGGGGCCAACACCTATTATTAATTTAAGGAAATCGCCATATATGTATCATTCAAACCGAATTTAGGCCTATTCAGTTTAGGAAGAATCGTTGCCTCGGCTGAGTAAAATGATCTAGTGTTAGCCAGAACATAATTATACTTTTACATTAACGCGCGCGCGCCTCTCTCTCTCTCTCTCTCTCTCTCTCTCTCTTCTCTCTCTCTCTCCCTATCTCTCTCGCTCTCCTCCTCTCTCTCTTCTCTCTCTCTCTCTCTCCTCTCTCTTCTCTCTCTACTCTCGCTTACTCTATCTCTCTCTCTCTCTCTCTCTATCTATATCCTATCTCTCTCTCTCTCTCTCACTGTCCTCTCTCTCTCTCTCTCTCTCTCTCTCTCTCTCTCTCTCTCTCTCTCTCTCTTCTCTCTCTCTCTCTCCTCTCTCTCTCTCTCTCTCTCCTTCTATCTCTCTCTCTCTCTCTCTCTCTCTCTTCTCGCTCTCTCTCTCTCTCTCTACTCTCTCTCCTCTCTCTCTCTCTCTCTCTCTCTCTCTCTCTCTCTCTCTCTCTCTCTCTCTCTCTCTCTCTCTCTCTGATACCCTGCTCAATAGTTTTTTCGGCGTCGATCTATTTTAAAATCCGGGGAGGAAAATGCTGACGGTGAAAATGCATATACATATATTGAAAAGAGGGAGAACGCCGAAGTGCAGAAATGATGTTCTCTGACAAAGGGTGTGGGAAGGGTGATATGCAAAACAAAATCATAGAACGCATATGATAATAATAAAACGTATATACAACTACTACTACTACTAACAATAATAATATTTCAAATAATAGAAACAATAACACTATATATATATTTGTTTTCTAAAATATAATATAATATACGCATTTCTTATATCATTGCCGTATATGTTAACAAATTAAGGAACGGTGAATTTTGCAAATATATTGTAAACTCACGCAACAATAACAATATTCACTGCACATACTGTAGATGAAAACTTCAACTTATGGAAAATTACCCCATTCAGTCTTAAGCTAAAGAAAATCGTCTAATGGCAAGAAGAATATGACGAGCACTACGTCATCATGCTGAAGGGGTTAAGGAGGGTCTGAACCAACGTGTTTTTACAATACCAAATGTACAGTAGGTTTTTATTATGTAGGTTGATCTTAACGGGGTGAGGATAATAGAGTAACAAACGTGGCATATAAAACAGGGTGTGGATAACAGCAATACAGTGGAAGCGCTAAAAAACATGGAATATACAACGGGGTGTGGATAACAGAGCAACCAACGTGGAAGAGCTAACAAACGTGGCATATAGAACAGGGTGTGGATGACAGAGCAACCAAGTGGAAGAGCTAACAAACGTGGAATATACAACGGGGTGTGGATGACAGAGCAACCAAAGTGAAGTGGAAGAGCATTGATAGAACCTAAAACCAGTGGAGGATAAAATGTGGATGGTATAGAGGTGAAGTAGAGGCAGCAATAGGTATGGAGTGTGGACCAGAAGATAATCAGGTGAGGGTGCTGGAACAGGTGAAGGTGGATGCTTAGGTGACAATGGTGAAAAGGTGAGGGTGGATGCTTAGGTGAGTATGATGGAACAGGTAAGGATGATGGAACAGGTGAGGGTGGACGCTAGGTGAGAATGGTGAAAAGGTGAGGGTGGATGCTTAGGTGAGTATGATGGAACAGGTAAGGATGATGGAACAGGTGAGGGTGGACGCTAGGTGAGAATGGTGAAAAGGTGAGGGTGGATGCTTAGGTGAGTATGGTGGAACAGGTAAGGATGATGGAACAGGTGAAGGTGGACGCTTAGGTGACAATGGTGGAACAGGTGAGGGTGGTGGAACATTGGAACAGTAAAGTGTGAGCCCCCTGGCCCCCCCTAAATTTCACAGGTAACATGGCGCCCCCCGCGCCTGACATTGCCACCCACACAGGAAAAAGTACCAGAAACACGAGAACGAAAAAGTAGAAATTCCAAATACTTTTCAATATATATGAAACAACCGAATACTCTAAAATGGCAATCAGACATCGGAAACTACAGTATGGCAACATCAAATATTTAAAGTTAAACTTGAAACCAGATTATTTCAAATGGTCACCCGTATCGCCGATGCGGATCACAGAAGGGTCATTTTGTTGTTATAATGTTTGTCGTTGGAGGGAAGACATTTTCTATTTGTTGGAGTACCGGTACTTGTTGAGATACCGAGTTAAAATGTGGTAACATCAAGATCAGACTTACTTGATCATAGAGGAAGGCTACAATTAGGATTTTTAGGGGTAAGATAACTGCATACCAAGCTTTGCAAGCCAATAGTTAGCAAGGCTGGGCGTAGAGTATGAAGTTATTCTAGTCTCTATTGGCACATGTTACATATAAGATTGGTTCAAAATGAAAGGTCAATTCGAACTACGTAGCCAAATCGTTTAAAAAAGTATTATCATGAGGAGTCATTTTGGTGTGTAGACATAATCATACTAATTACTAAAAGGAATTACCAAATATATAATTATAGACTAATAAACGCGCGCACATACACACACACATTCATTGAAACCGAACACTCATGATTCCACAATACTGTATATAGCCACACAAACCCAGTGACCTTATCCTTGGTTGGGTAGAACACAATGTAAATGATTATGGTGCTGCCGGGTCCTCTACTTAGCCTGTATATGAGGTAGATAAGAGTTTACATAATATATATATAAGACCCCCCCCCCCCCTGCCACACATATACACAGCTAAGTAGGTCATAATATGTATGCCAGTATAAGAAGTACCGTACAGTATAAAAGAGATTACGGTACATATATAGCGCGCACACACAAACACACACACACACACACACACACACAAACATTAACCCTCTCTCACCAAAACTAAAACACTATTATAAACAAATAAAATCTGCATAATTAATACAACATACACTTACATAAACTCTCTCTCTCACCAAAACTAAAACACCATTATAACCAATTAAAGTACAAGTCTTATAAACGAACCCCTTACCCTTACAGCATGCTAGAGGGACATACCGGTACTGTAGATGGCGATGGTAGTGCCACGTTATCTTCTTCCCCAGTATATGAGGTAGATATGAGCTTGCATAACACACACCCACACACACACAGACCACACCCACACACAATTAAAATGTCTACCTCTTATCCTTCCCTGAGTAGAATAACATAATGTAGATGACTGTTAAGGGGAGGTTTCTAGTTTGTTTCCTACTCCTCCAGCAATCTTAAAATGTTACCCCCTTGACCCCCTTTCAAGATAAATTTGTAAATTTTTCGGTAGAACAATTTCCCGGCCAAAGGCCGGTTACTCTTAAATTACAGACTCGCTATCGCTCGCCAGGATAAATTCGACACCTAAATTGCACGAAAGGTCTTAAAATTGACAGAATGGGGTGGGAATTCTTAAAATCACCAAAATAATGGGGCAAACGTCTTAAAATCTCAAAAGCAATGGGGCAAACCATGAGGGATAAAGGGGTAAAAAAAAATCCCTCAAGTGGAGACCTCCCCTTAATGGTGCCGTCAGGTCCTCTGTGTAAAGGAACCTCAATAAAACCACACGCGCGCGCACGCTATGAAAACAAAACCCCTTCATAATCTCCTAATATTAATTACCCGGTACTCCTTCCATTCATCTATCCATAGCCTATGATAGCGCAGTTGGAATTGTGTACATGCTTAAGATTGATATGCAGGATTCGAAACGGGCATAATAAATCGTAGGCTTGTCCACCATTCTTTAACGGTCTTCGTAGCGCAATGGATAAATGCACTGAATTTCGGTGAGCATCCTAAGTTCGAATCCCTGGACTGCCACATGTAATTGTTGATTTCATTAATTGAGTTTAGGAGTAAAGTCGGTTGGTGGAGGTAACATAATAATATAGAATCCCGTTACACTTACCCCCCACAACACACACATGCACACACTCAATGGAAGCAAAACCCCCTCACAATCTCATAATATACCGGTAGTCTCCCGTTACCCTTACACCGACAAATACACTCAATGAAAGCAAAACCCCCTCACAATCTCATAATATACCGGTAGTCTCCCGTTACCCTTACGCCGACAAATACACTCAATGAAAGCAAAACCCCCTCACAATCTCACAAAACACCCACACAAACACACACATATACACTCAATTCAAGCAAAACCCCTCATAATCTCACAAAACACACATACACACACACACACACATATACACTCAATTCAAGCAAAACCCCCTCATAATCTCATAAAACACACATACACACACACACATATACACTCAATTCAAGCAAAACCCCCTCATAATCTCATAAAACACACATACACACACATATACACTCAACTAAAGCAAAACCCCCTCATAATATCATAAAACACATACATACACACACACCACACCTATACACTAAACGAAAAGCAAGAAACCCTCATAATCGCATTAAAACACACACACCAATCTACACGTCAACCTAAAAGCAAAACCCCTGATAATCTCATAAAACAACACATACATATATTCAACTAAAGCAAAACCCCTGATAATCTCATAAAACACACATACATATATTCAACTAAAGCAAAACCCCTGATAATCTCCTAATATAGAATCCCGTTAGCCTTATCCTTGGTTGGGTCGACCATAATCTATCGTCGGACTCTTAATGGTAGGTCCACGTCCTCTACTTCTTCGGTATATGAGGTAGATAAGACTTGCCAGCGTCCTTATGAGCGCCTTAACTGGAATATACGGAGCAGACGTGGCTCTGCGTATGTGTGTGTGTGAGAGAGAGAGAGAGAGAGAGAGAGAGAGAGAGAGAGAGAGAGAGAGAGAGAGAGAGAGAGAGATGAGGAGAGAGGCGAGAGAGAGAGAGAGAGAGAGAGAGAGAGAGAGAGAGAGAGAGAGAGAGAGAGAGAGAGAGAGAGAGAGAGAGAGAACTTTGCTGGGAATATATCGTAACACTATTAAATTTGTAGGAACAAGATGATTCACGCAAGTACAGTAGCCTTCAAGCATTTGAGATAGCTTCCTTGGGAAACAATAGCTTTATGTCTGTATCTACTATTAAACTAGACTATGTAATGCTATAGCCTCCATTAGAGAACGATTTGTATGTATTGCTTGTCACCATAAAACGACATTATTCAACTTCTAAATTATCTAGAAAACTTGAAGGAAATCACCACCTCAAAGAACCTCTTAACTAAGATATATATCTTTGCTAGGTTGAATGAAATCGTTTACAGGGTACTAACATATAATATAAATATCACATGCCTGAACGGTCAACACACTGCATTGTAAATATGACATTAGTTTCTAGTTATCACTGGACTTTTAAGATTTATGTTCTGATAATCAAAAAGTTGCAAACAAATTTATATTGTGTTTTTGTCCCCCAGAATGGTATTTTTTGTGAAATTGTTCGATTACATCAAAATGCTAAGGTAAAACAAGAAAGGATGCATGTTCAAATGGGCAAATACTTATGAGTAAATAATTATGGGGGAAGTGCTTGAAGAAGAAATGACAAAATGAAAGACAATATATATTGTAAAATAAAATACTGTATATACGTGGCTCACACAACAGGCTTATAAAGGAAAAAAATGTGACAGGAAAGGGAAAAGTAAATATGTATGATATCAAATTATTTCGACAAAAATACAGTCTAAATATGCGAGGTACGGTACATAAATAGTGAGCATACTAAGACAGTGAGAGAGAGAGAGAGAGAGAGAGAGAGAGAGAGAGAGATTTTACATAGATACACTGGCCACACAGATCTTACGATCCCTAAGAGGTGACCAGGACTTAATTCTAATAGAGATAGCAATCCTAAGAGAAAGTTGAAGGAAAGGGATAGCAAAGATGAAGGCTCTCTCACAACCCTCCGGCAATATGCTCGCTACATGAAAAATAGTTAGAAGTGAATAACCGGCAGGGCTTGGAAAAATCGCCCTGAAGGAATTTATAGCTATAGGTAGAAATGGAAAGGAAAAGGAATGACACACCTGGCATTGATATTATTATTATTATTATTATTATTATTATTATTATTATTATTTTTTTTTTTTTTTTTTTTTTTTTTTTTTTTTTCCCCCCCCCCAACTAAAAAAGTTTTCATTTCCGCCAGGTTCTCTTATCAGTGATCAGCTTCTACTGGCAGGACCAACTTTCTGTGATAGGGGTATAACCTTTTTGAACTTGTGTGTAAGGAGTCACTGTCAATAACTTCATTAGGGAGCTGATTCCACTCATTAAGAATACGGGTTTCTTTTCTTTTTTCTTTGTTTTTGTGTGAGCAGAAAACATTTTTAGTTATGTCTAGGTTCGCTTTCCTGCCTGTTAATTTTATTTGGTTTCCTCTTGTGGGAACTTCTTTGGCTATCTTAAATAGATTATTAGGAATTACGTTACTAAAGCCTTTTAGTATCTTAAAACACTCTATCAGCTGTCCCCTTATTCTCCGTTTCTTAAGCGAAAACAGGTCGAGTTCTCTTAATCTCTCATTGTATGGCTTATTTCTAAGGGAAGGGATTAACTTTGTTGCTCTACGCTGAACGGATTCTAGTTTCTCTATGTCTTTTTTTTAAGTAGGGAGACCAAAACTGCACAGCATACTCCAGATGTGGCCTCACAATACTTTTATATAGTGGTACAACTATGTCTTTACTATGACAATGAAAATTTCTTTTAATGAAACCTAGCGCTCTATTTGCTTTGTTAGATGCTGCGGTGCATTGGCTTGTAGATTTTAGATTTTCATTGATAAGCACTCCTAGGTCTTTTATCTGTGATACGCTCTTTATCTTTTCTCCATTCATATGGTATTCGTATTTGTTGTTTCGGGAGCCTATTTGTAGTATCAGGCATTTGTTTACGTTAAAGGGCATCTGCCAATTTTCTGACCACTCTGATATCTTGTTTAAATCTGATTGCAGGCTACTTCTATCGCTTTCTGATATTATTGCATTTCCTATTTTAGTGTCATCGGCGAGAGAGAGAGAGAGAGAGAGAGAGAGAGAGAGAGAGAGAGAGAGAGAGAGAGAGAGAGAGAGAGAGAGAGAGAGAGAGAGAGAGAGAGAGAGAATGGATGCAACCCAGAGATACAGGGAGAGCGAGAGAGAAAAAAAACACGAGGTGGGCCCCCTCAATGGAGGTAACTGACGTGGGTTTGCAATCTGTTAATTCCCAACGTAAAACAGGTCAAGAGCTCTTAATCGATCCTGGTAGCTCAGTTCTTCTAATCGATGACACGTGGTTCATTACTTGGCAGTCTCTTAAGTCGGTGTTATTAGAGAGAGAGACTGAGTGAATGAGAGAGACTGAGTGAATGAGAGAGAGAGAGTGAATGAGAGAGAGAGTGAAAGAGAGAGAGAGACGATATTCTTGCTGAGACTGTCAAGATATTTTTTATGTGAGCCAGTTTTATGTAAGGCATGAACCAGAGTTGTCAGGTTAAAAATAGATAGATGATTGTTTAGATAGATAGATAGATTGATAGATAGATAGATAGATAGACAGATAGACAAATAGATAGATAGATTGACAGGCAGATAAATAGATAGATAGATACATAGACAGGCAGTTATATAGATAGACATACAGATAGATAGATAGGTAGATAGACAGTCAGATAGAAAGATATATAGATAGATAGACAGACAGACAGATAGTGAGAGTCGGTGTTTGTGCAGACAGACAGAGGGAGAGAGGCGATATTCTTACCGAGATTGTCATTTTTGTTATGGCCTGCTCTGTAAGGCTGTTTAATTTAAGGCTGTTTCCACCCATAGTAGTCAGTTTTTTTATATAACTATGTTTGTGTGTGTGTGTGTGTGTGTGTGTGTGTGTGTGTGTGTGTGTGTGTGTGTGTGTGTGTGGACGAGCGGTTGTGTGTTTATTGGTACAAATCTCTGGATATTTGTGTGTGTGGTGTGTTATAGTTTTTTTTTTTTTTTTTTTTTTTATTTTTTTTTTTTGTTGTATTTTTTTTTTTTTTTTTTTTTTTTTTTTTGTTTTTGTTTTTTTTTTTTTTTTTATTTTTTTTTTTTGTTTTTTTTTTTTTTTTTTTTTTTTTTTTGTTTTTTCCCATCGAGTATCGAGTATTTATCTGTTAAAGGATTACATGGTTTCCACCTCCCCCCCCCCCTCCCCCCCCCCCGCCCCCCCGCCCCTCCCCTCCTCCCCCGCCACTCCACCCCCCCCCCCGCCCCCTCCCACCCCCCCCCCCCGCCCTCCCCCCCCCCCATCCACCCCCCCCCCCCTCCCCCGCCTCGCCCCCCTCCACGCCGGTGAAAATTATAGTCGAGTAATGCTTAAATATGCCGCCCCGCCCCTACCCGACAATCCCCCCCCCCCACCAACCCACACACACACATACACACACACACACACACACACACACACACACACACACACACACACACACACCTTGTGATTACTGTAATAGCATGTATCTTGGTGTGAGAGAGAGAGAGAGAGAGATAAATGAATGATGTGAGGAAATGAAAAGTAGGACGCAGGAGATGAGATTTAAGATGGAAGGAAGTTAGAGAGAGAGAGAGAGAATGTGTGTGTGTGTGTGTTTTGGTGCATGTGGGTAGGTGTTTTAGATGGTGTTTCTTGTCTATGGTATGTGTGTGTGTGTGTGTGTGTGTGTGTGTGTGTGTGTGTGTGTGTGTATGTATGTATGTATGTGTGTGTACGTGCGTGCGTGCGTGGTTTATTGCATGTAATATTGTATCAGGTCCATTACCATTTCATGAGCCAATAAGTTAGATAAGTTTCTATTTATAGTGTTATATATATATATTACCACGACATTATTACTGGTGTTTGTATCTGGTGGTATAGACATATTTAGCTATACTTATCTATACGAAACAGTTACAAAGAGTTACAAGGGATAGTTAGTATATCAGAGACCTTGCAGTCCATTCCGAGGAGATACTGGAAGTGGAAGGAGAGAGACTGTTTAGTGCACTACACACATTGCAGAGTGTGCAGAATACTATCTACTCTCTTCTTGAACTGCTCTACTGAAAAACTGTTTACAATTTCTGATGGAAGTTTGTTCCAGGTAGAACAGATCTTATATGTTAAAAAGTTTCCACATATACTAGTGCTGAACCTTTTCAATTCTAACTTCCAAAGAGAGAGAGAGAGAGAGAGAGAGTTTCCTATGTGAGTGAGTTTGTGTCTTAGATATGTATGTGTGTGTGAGTGTGTGTGTTTGCTTTTGTGTACATGTGTGTGTGTGTGTGTATGTATGTATGTATTTGCTTGTGTTTACGTGTGTGTGTGTGTGTGTATGTATTTATGTGTTATATTTCCGGTAATATTGTATGTGGTCCATGGTGCATTACCATTTAATGACCCAATAATGTAGCTAAGTTTATATTTATTGGTGTATTCATGCCTCGATATTTTTACCGGTTTATGTGTTTAGTAAAATAGAGACATTCATCTATCTATCTAATCTATCTATCTATCTATCTATCTATCTATCTATCTATCTATCTATCTATATATCTACAGTATATCCTATTTTAAATTGTCGTATGTTCTTTAAATGTATCTATCTATTTAGCTATCTAATAACAATATTTGTTTCGTATGTTTACTGTAAATTTTATAACTACTGAAATTAAATGCAATACTAGTTTGACATTGTGTCCGTGTGGACGTTTCTGCCTATGTCTGTGTGTACGTGTCTGCCTATGTCTGTGTAAACGTTTCTGCCTATGTCTGTGTGTACGTGTCTGCCTATGTCTGTGTGAACATTTCTGCCTATGTCTGTGTGTACGTGTCTGCCTATGTCTGTGTGAACGTTTCTGCCTATGTCTGTGTGAACGTTTTTGCCTATGACTGTGTGTACGTTTCTGCCTATGTCTGTGTGAGCGTGTGGCTGTCTGTCTGGCTGTCTGGCTGTGTCTGCCTAGCCACCAGCACCACCACCACAATTACCACAATCAGTCTGAAAGCATGCACGCCTAAATGCCTCAACTCCTCCCTCTCTCTCTCTCTCTCTCTCTCTCTCTCTCTCTCTCTCTCTCTCTCTATTTATCTATTCATCCATCCATCTATCTATATATCTGCCTGTCTATTTATCTATCTATCTATCTACGGTATCTATATATCCCCTCATTTGTCTCTCCACTCTCTCTCTCTCTCTCTGTCTTTCTCTCTTTCTCTCTTCCTCTTTCTCTTTATCTATCTGTCTGTCTGTCTATCTATCTATCTATCTATTTATCTATCTATCTATCAATCCCCTCCTTTGTCTCTCCACCCCCTTTATCTCTCCTCTCCATCCCTCCCCTCTCTCTCTCTCCTCTCCACCCCTCCCCCTCCTCCTACCCTCCCCAAACCTTCAAATTAATGTTGATGGTCACGATAGGGGTAGTTGTGGTAGTTTGTGGTTGTTACTGTTGTTGTTGTGGTAGTTGTTGTTGTTGTTGCCGGAGATCAAGGCATGGTTACTGATCTCTCTCTCTCTCTCTCTCTCTCTCTGCTATCTCTACTAGAATTAAGTGCTGACCACCTTGTTTGGATCGTAAGGTCTGTGTGGCCAGTGTATCTATGTAAATCTCTGTAAATCTTTCTCTTCTCTCTCACACACACACACACACACACACACACACACACACACCACACACACACACACACACACACACACACACACTAAGTCATGGCAACACACATTCTCTCTCTCTCTCTCTCTCTCTCTCTCTCTCTCTCTCTCTCTCTCTCTCTCTCTCTCTCTCTCTCTCTCTCTCTCTCTCTCTCTCTCTCTCTCTCTCTCTCTCAGCTAACGGACCAGAGAGACATCCACCGATCAGGTATCATTAAGGGGAGATGGGTCGTTTTTTGATGTACCTATGCTCACTCTCTCTCTCTCTCTCTCTCTCTCAGCTAACGGACCAGAGAGACATCCACCGATCAGGTATCATTAAGGGGAGAGGGGTCGTTTTTTCTGGGCCCCCTTCTTCCTCATGTTTAGCCCCTTTAGTTTTCAGATTTAAGACGTTCGCCCCATTAGTTTGCCATTCGTCTCATTTCTATATCAATATCAAGGCCTTTCGTGCCATTTAGGTGTCGATTATTTCCTGGCGAGCGATAGCGATCCTGTATTTTTAAGAGAAATCGGCCTTCGGCCTGAAAATTTTTCTATCGAAAAATGTACACATTTATCTTGCAGGGGGGTGGTCTAGGCGGTGTTTTTTTAAAGCTTGATGAAGGTCTAGCGAGGAAAATAAAAATACATGAATAGCCTATATAAATAAATAGACCCCTCCCCCCAAAAATACTCACCGTCCCCTTAAGTAATAGAGGCCGGACATCTCTTTCTGTGGACGACATTTTGGTGGTCTTATTTAAGGTTTTGGTCATGTGGAATTACTTACATCCGACGGTTAAATGTTATTACTGGTACACACACACACACACACATACATATATATATATATATACAGTATCCCTACCGGCGACGTCTTTTTTATTCTATGCTTCTATGCTAAGACAATAGTATGCAGTTTAAGAAGGATCTGTGGTAGTAAAAACTAAAAAGGGCTAATAAGTTAGATAGTTCGAAGCCTGTTAATTGACCACTTGCGAGTTTCAGGCTATAAGGAAGTTGGAGCCGTAAACATCGATATTGATCAGGCATACAGTAATTATGTAGGTTTCTGATGGATAAATAGTATGTTGAATTGGGCTTTGTGTGTTTACAAATGTACTACGACCGTATTATAGCTGGTAATTCTGTTAATTATCGATGTCTACAGCTCCAACTTCCTTATAGAACGAAACTCGCAAGTGGTCAATTGGTGGAGGCCCTTTTTAAACCGAATAAAATCGTCTAAATAATAGCCAACATAAAGTTAAAAGGACGGCACCGGTACTGAGAGGGTCAATATTTGCCATCGAGACTACTTACGGCTCCAACTTCCTTATAGCCTGAAACTCGCCAGTGGTAAATTGGGATGACCGCTATAATTGATCGGTGCAACGTCAGGAAGGTTCGCTGCGTAACCCACCCTAATGGTCGGGAAAAATCGGGCGATGTTTTTACGGTACGGTGACTCACAGAAATTTGCGTCAACTCTGTGTTTGTGTATAGAGAAATAACAATGGTATAACTGACTTACAGGAATTATATTTTGGGTAATTATAGGTAATAGGGTCGCACTCTTATAGGTAATAGGCTCGCACTCTTATAGGGAATAGGCTCGCACTCTTATAGGGAATAGGCTCGCACTCTTATAGGGAATAGGCTCGCACTCTTATAGGGAATAGTCTCGCACTCTTATAGGGAATAGGCTCGCACTCTTATAGGGAATAGGCTCGCACTCTTATAGGGAATAGGCTCGCACTCTTATAGGGAATAGGCTCGCACTCTTATAGGGAATAGTCTCGCACTCTTATAGGGAATAGGCTCGCACTCTTATAGGGAATAGTCTCGCACTCTTATAGGGAATAGGCTCGCACTCTTATAGGGAATAGGCTCGCACTCTTATAGGGAATAGGCTCGCACTCTTATAGGGAATAGGCTCGCACTCTTATAGGGAATAGGCTCGCACTCTTATAGGGAATAGTCTCGCACTCTTATAGGGAATAGGCTCGCACTCTTATAGGGAATAGGCTCGCACTCTTATAGGGAATAGGCTCGCACTCTTATAGGGAATAGGCTCGCACTCTTATAGGGAATAGGCTCGCACTCTTATAGGGAATAGGCTCGCACTCTTATAGGGAATAGTCTCGCACTCTTATAGGGAATAGGCTCGCACTCTTATATAGGGAATATGCTCGCCACTCTTATAGGGAATAGGCTCGCACTCTTATAGGGAATAGGCTCGCACTCTTATAGGGAATAGGCTCGCACTCTTATAGGGAATAGGCTCGCACTCTTATAGGGAATAGGCTCGCACTCTTATAGGGAATAGTCTCGCACTCTTATAGGGAATAGTCTCGCACTCTTATAGGGAATAGTCTCGCACTCTTATAGGGAATAGTCTCGCACTCTTATAGGGAATAGTCTCGCACTCTTATAGGGAATAGTCTCGCACTCTTATAGGGAATAGGCTCGCACTCTTATAGGGAATAGGCTCGCACTCTTATAGGGAATAGGCTCGCACCCTTATTTTTCATGTTATTGCCTCCAGATTTTGAGAAATGAGTGTTTTCATGGTCTTAGTTATAATTCCAATGTGGGATAAACGATGGGTTGAGAGGGGCTTTGCCCCCCCCCCCCCCCCATGAATTATTGAAATCGTCT
Source organism: Paralithodes platypus (assembly GCA_032716605.1). Taxonomy (NCBI): domain Eukaryota; kingdom Metazoa; phylum Arthropoda; class Malacostraca; order Decapoda; family Lithodidae; genus Paralithodes; species Paralithodes platypus. Next base: position 183,889 of record CM064565.1, on the reverse strand, counting down.
TCGTCATCTACGTTGCCAGCTGGGGGTAAATATCGATTATACTGCATAAAGAAGGCGTTTGTAAACAGTGAGGATGTCTGAAAGAGCTCCGAGATTGATTAGAATGGGCGTTTTTTTCTATTAATATCGGGTTTTATAAATGTGATCAAAATTATTCTCCCACAGTGGATTATACATGAGTACAGTATAAGGAGTCCATAGACCTACATTGTCCCTAATAAATTATGTATAATAAGGCTGCGAGCTTATTCCCTATAATTATCATATTTTGTTATAAAACTGTTAACCCCAAAATATAAACTCATCTCCCCTTAAGAAGGATCTGTGGGAATGATAAGGGTAAAGACTATATCAATTAACCCTCTGATTTCCACACACCCTTCCTAATCTGCATAATATCGTCTAATAATAGCCAGAAAACAGCATGAAAGAATTATTGGGAACAAGGGGGGTTAGCAAATCTTAATAAATCATCTAAGTGTGCGCCAAATTTCGTCAAAACCCGTTGATATAATATTCGTGGATAACTTGAGAATGTACACAACTAGGAGAGTTAGCAAATCTTAGCAATAAATAAAATCATATCTACGTGTCCGCCAAATCTCGTCAAAATCCGTTGATATATTATTCTTGGATAACTTGAGAAAATACACCACAGACAAACAGACAAAAGCTAAACCTACGATCACACTGGCTGACCTACTGTGGGGGAGATAATTATATAAAGAATGTTGTAAATATATCCCCACCTCTCTCTCTCTCTCTCTCTCTCTCTCTCTCTCTCTCTCTCTCTCTCTCTCTCTCTCTCTCTCTCAACAATTTAGGGCATACATTTACATCAAGGTACGAAGTTAATCAAATATTTTCCCCTTTCCTGCCTCTCCTGCACATTCCTCCACCTCCCCACCACCCTCCCTTTCTCCTTCCCTCCCTCCTTACCCTTCTCCTCCTCCTCCCTCCTCCCTATAAACCTACATACCTATCCACTCCCTCCTCCTCCCCCTCCCTCCCTCCCTCCCTCCCTTCTTCATTAACTCACATTCTGATACCTATCCACTATATCCCTCCCCCTCTCTCTATCCCTCTCCCTCTCCCCCTCCCTCCCTCTCTCTCCATCTCCTCCCCCCACCCATCTCCCCCTTCCCCCTCCTTCCCACGCCTTCTCTTCTCCACCCAACTCCTCCTCTCTACCCCTCCTTCCCTCCTCCCCCCCCCCTCAGCCCCTCCCCCCAATACAACACGCCATCCATATTAATGCTGACCCATCTTCTCCCCTCCCTCCCTCCCTCCCTCCCTCCCTCCCTCCAACCTATTAATGGTATGTGCCTATTTATGGGTATATATATTTATTTATTATTTAGGTTTCCGTCCTCGACCTCCATCAAGCTTAAAAAGAACATTCTCAAGATCCTCCATCGAGATAAATATGTACATTTTTCGGTAGAATTATGTCCCGGCCGAAGGCCAATTCCTCCTAAATTACAGGCTCGCTATCGCTCGCCTGGAAAACAATCGACACCTTAATGGCACGAAAGGTCTTAATATTTACAAATATTAAATTGTGTGTGAAAGGTCTTAAAATAGACAAACTAATGGGGCCAGCGTCTTAAAATCTCGTAACTGATGGAGAAGGGGGTACAGAAAAATACATTCCCTACCTCCCTATCCCTCTCCCTACAACCCTATAGTACCCTTCTATAGTCTGTTCACGATAAGTAGGCCAATTATATTACCCCTAACCTCTCCTAATTAAAAAAGGGCTAGAGTAAATGGGCTGTAAAATTCCCTATCTGTCTATACCTACACCCCTATGACAATGAGTTATAGGCTGACACCGGATTTGTTGGTCTAGGTTGAGGTGGCACTGGTTGAGATACACTGGTTGTAATGGTCCACTGGTTGAGTCGACCCATTACCCATGTCTCTCTGAAGATGGGCAATACATAGCCCGAAACGTTAGAGAATAAAACATCATAGCTCTTCCCTGTGTTTTTCCCTCACCCAATCCATCTATCTACCGATCTACCTTGTGGTCTGTTATATAATCTACCCGTCTACCTACTTATCTCTCTATCTATCTATCTAGTGGTCTGTTATATAATCTACCTGTCTACCTACTTAACTGTGTCTCACTATCTAGCGTACGTCTAGCCTTCTGTATAGCAGCAGTCTTAGCTCTCTCTCTCTCTCTCTCTCTCTCTCTCTCTCTCTCTCTCTCTCTCTCTCTCTCTCTCTCTCTCTCTCTCTCTCTCTCTCTCTCTCTCTCTCTCTCTCTCCATCCTTTACTTAGATTTTCAAAAAGTTTTTGACAACTTGCCTCATTGCAGTCTAATGTCAAAAGTGAGTGCACTAGGTATCAATACAGAGGTAACAAATTGGATAGAAAGTTGGCTAACAGGTAGACAACAACGAGTGGTAATCAATGGTGTTTCTTCGGAGTGAGTCACTTCTGGAGTTCCACAGGGATCTGCCCTTGGCCCACTTCTGTTTATCATATATGTCAATGGCATCGATACTGGTCTGACTTTTTTTAGTGTGATCTCCAAGTTTGCAGAAGTCATAAAGCTTGGAATGAATGTGAAAGACCCCAAAGTGGTTGAACAGCTCAGGATGGACCTCAACAGACTGAGTGAATGGTCGGAGACATGGCAGATGCCTTTAAAATTGGAAAAGTGCAAGGTGGTGCATATTGGCCAAGCAAACCCAAATTCAGGCTATTCATTATTGTGAATGCCTCTGGAAGTGACTGACTTGGACAAGGATTTGGGTGTTCTGATTAGCAGTGACCTAAAGTTTTCCAAGCAGTGCATTGAAGTAGAGAAGAAAGCTCAGAAATGATTGGGCTATATTAAGAGGCAATTTAATATTTATAATATATGTGAAACTGAAGTAATGACAATGAATTTCCATTCCAGGGGTGCCAACCAAGATGGTGTGTGTGTTGGCAGCAGCGGTGGTAGGGTTGGCAGTACTGGTGTCACAGGTACAGGCTACATCACTACACGATTGCCACTGTGGCCTGTACCTGGAGTCTGAGGCAGGCCAAGACGGTGCAGGACAGGTGGAGATGGTACTGGCCTTCGCTACAGGGGTTGGCCATCCTGTACAGTGCCTGGATGTAAACAAAGCCCAGGACGCTTGTAGGGCCCAGTGCCAGTTGGAGGTAACGTATACTTATCAATTATGTACGATTAAGTACGACAGGTTGGGTAAGAGGTATCCTCACCAGGATTCGAACCCACTCACTCCAGGTATATTTGGGAGAGTCGGGCACCGTAACCACTCGGCCATGAGCGGATGGCCGAGTGGTTACGGTGCCCTACTCTCCCAAATATACCTGGAGTGAGTGGGTTCGAATCCTGGTGAGGATACCTCTTACGTAACGTATACTGTACACTAAATTATATATATATATATATATATATATATATATATATATATATATATATATATATTTAAAGATTTATTTATTTATAGATTAATTTATTATCCAGGTTATTACAGTATATTTCCTTATCGTTACAAAGGTCCACTCATTCCAGGTTTCTATGTACTACTAGGTGAACAGGGGTAGAGAGAGAGAGAGAGAGAAGGAAGGAAGGAAGGAAGTGAGAGAAAAGCTCATGACCTCTGTACGTAGGGTCGTGAGAACTGGGTACTGTACCTACACACACACACACACACACACACACACACACACACACACACACACACACACACACACACACACACACACACACACACACACACACACACTTGTTTGTATAGTTATAAGAGCAGATTACTTACCTGCCTATATACATACATACAAACATACATACATACATACATACAGTATGTAACTATGTACACTCGCTCCAAGAAGTATCTGCACCCCTACTCTGATCATCTGGTGTGGATATAGTTGCAGGCAGAGGTGCCAACCCTCCCGAGCTGTACACACCAGATGATCAGCGTAGGGGTGCAGATACTTCTTGGAGCGAGTGTACAACTGTACATAATATATATTATACACATAAATATATTAAATATATACATATTTGTAAAACATTGCACACTTCGACTTTGTTTGCATTAACTACACATAGAGATATTTAGTTATGAGAAAGAAGTTATATTTAGTACACACCCACCCACCCACCCACCCACCCACCCTCACAAGACCCCCCCCCCCCCCCCTCACCCAAATATACACTTCCTCTCTCTCTCACACACACACACACACACACACACACACTGACACATATACACAGACACATTGACATATATTCACACTGATAAATACACATACATACTGACACCTATAAACACACACACATACACACACATTGATAAACACATACTGACACCTCCCCCTCCCACACACACACAGCCACACACACACACAGACAGCCTCACACACATACATACTGACACCTCCTTCTCTCTCCGCACACACACTCACACACAGACACACCCCCAGAGAGAGACACACACACACACACACACACACTCGCACACACACACACACACACACACACACACACACACACACACACACACACACACACACACACACACAGTTAACTAGGACAGAGGAAGCTTAAACAAACACAGGAACCTGGGAAACTAAAGTGCTGACTCGTGACTATGAGAGAGAGAGAGAGAGAGAGAGAGAGAGAGAGAGAGAGAGAGAGAGAGAGAGACGTAGAATCCATTCTATGATGGAAAGAGAGAGAGAGAGAGAGAGAGAGAATACATTTTATGATGGAGAGCGAGAGAGAGAGAAACGTAGAATCTATTGTACGATGATGGATATTTTGTTTTCTATGTGAGTGAGGGAGACAAAAGGCAGAACTGCTTGTAGCAAGTGCCTCCCCCTTAGTTGAACGAGTGACAGTGCCAAAATCAAAGGGCGTTTGAACCAAAATACCTGGACACACGGAGTTTGAAGCAATTTAAGTCATAGGAAGAGGGAAAGACTGATTCTGGTAGAGCTTTCCAGAGCTCAGCTGTTGAATAGAAGAAAGACAGAGTAATGTTTCAATCTTGGGTCGGAGAGTTGCACAGAGTAGGGTGTGGGATTGTGTTGCAAGACGGGTACCACATACCCTACGTAGAGGAGGTGGTATACACTGGGAGAGCTCTGAGGAACACTGATTATTGTAGTAGCGATAGAATAGCGAGAGAGATGCAACATTGCGTCGAAGAGAGAGAGATTGCAGAGAGGTGGTGAGTGGATGGGAATTAATGACGCGAAATGCCTTCCTTTCTACTTTGTCTAGGAGTGCAGTGTGAAAGGATCCTCCCCACACATGTGAACAATACTCAATACAAGGACGCACTTTGCCCCTGTACAGAGCAAGAAGCTGTGCAGGGGTTATGAACCCCTTGAGGCGGTTGAGCACACCCAGCTTCTGGGAGGCAACCTTAGCAAGACGATTTTTTTTTTTTTTTTTTTTTTCTATGTGATTGAGGGAGGCAAAAGGCATAACTGCCTATAGCGAGTGCCTCCCCCATAGTTGAAAGAGTGACAGGGCCAAAATCAAGGGACGTTCGTGCCAAAATGCCTGGACACACGGAGTTTGAAGCAATTTAAGTCATAGTAAGCGGGAAAAACTGATTCTGGGAGAGAGTTCCAGAGCTCAGCTGTTGAGTAGAAGAAAGTTTGAGAGTAACGTTTCACTCTTGGGTTGGAGAGTTGCACAGAGTAGGGGTGGGATTGAGTTGCAAGACGGGTACCACGTGCCCTACGTAAAGGAGGTGGTATGCACTGGGATAGCTCTGAGGAACACTGATTATTATAGTAGCGATAGAATAGCGAGAGAGATGCAACATTGCGGCGGAGAGAGAGAGATTGCAGAAAGTTGGTGAGTGGACGGGAGTTAATGATACAAAAGACCTTCCTTTCAACCTTGTCTAGGAGAGCGGTGTGAGAGGAACCTCCCCACACATGTGAACAATACTCAATACAAGGGCGCACTATGCCCCTGTACAGAGCAAGAAGCTGTGCAGGCGGTTGAGCACACCCAGCTTCTGGGAGGCT
>CM064565.1:100364-172864 GCA_032716605.1 Paralithodes platypus | reverse complement strand
AGAACCAGGTTATAGTCTCGTGGATGGGCTTATTTATTTGAAGAACCAGGTTATAGTCTCGTGGATGGGCTTATTTATGTGAAGAACCAGGTTATAGTCTCGTGGATGGGCTTATTTATTTGCTCATTTATGTTTTTGTTTTTAATATTTTTCTACTTTCCTCCCTAGACCTCCATCAAACTTAAAAGAACATCCATTAAGTTCCCCTTCTAGATTAATGTGTACATTTTTTGGTAGAAAACTGTCCCGACCAAAGGCCGGTTCTTCCAATATTACAAGCTCACTATCGTTCGCCAGGAAAAAAATTGACACCTAAATTGCACGAAAGGTTTTAATATTGACAAAGAAATTAGACGAAAGGTCTTAAAATCGACAAACTAATGGGGCTAAACATGAGGGAGAAGGGAGACCAGAAAAGCGACCCATCTCCGTAAGACTTTAACCATTAACTATTTTACACATCTCTCTCTCTCTCTCTCTCTCTCTCTCTCTCTCTCTCTCTCTCTCTCTCTCTCTCTCTCTCTCTCTCTCTCTCTCTCTCTCTCTCTCTTCCCCCCACCCGCCAACTCGGCTAAGCGATACGATTTTCATCATCCTGGTACTATTATGAAAGCTCTCTGATGACAAATATAAAGACTATTGTCTAACAGGTTGGTAGAGAAGTATCATGACCAGGATTCGAACCCACTCAGTCCAAGTATTTTTGGAAGAGTTAGACAATATGCTTTGATTGGATTGTCATGTCTAAACCATTCATATGTCGTGTCTCAAACCATACTGACTTCCACATATCCTTCCTAATCTGGTTTGCTCCCTTAGCCTCTATCATGGCTTAACCCTTTGAAGCTCTGACGCGTTTTAGCAGTTTATGTTGGCTATCATTAGACGATTTTATGCAGCTTAGGAAGGATCTATGGGTATTAAAAGGGTGAATACTATCTCAATCAACCCTTTGACTTCCATATACCGTTACTAATCTAAATAAAATCGTCTAATAGTAGCCAGAAACAAGAACCGCGTATTGGAGCTTGAAAAGGTTAAAATAACACACACAAGAACCTCCCTTCACCCCCCCCCCCACCTGAGATTAATTTGTAAATTTTTTGGTGTAATAATGTCCCAACCAGAGGCCGGTTCCTCCTATACTAACAGGGTCGTTATCGCTCGCCAGGAAGGTAATATTGTTTAATACATATTATTATTATTATTATTATTATTATTATTATTATTATTATTATTATTTTATTTTGCTCACTAGGGGTCTATTAAGGTTTAGATAAACTCGACACCAACATGGCACTTAAATTACAAGAATATTAACAATAGTAATTATTAAAGTAAACACAATATAATAATAATGATAATACTAATAATAATAATACAAATAATGCCAATATGAATAACAACATCAATAAAATACAATAAAGTAAAAAACGGGTTGGAGGTAAAATGAGAAAGTTTTCACACGACACCAAAACTTACTGTGGAAATCTGGCTAGTCATGTGTGAGAGAGGGGGGGGGGAGGGATAGAGAGAGAGAGAGAGAGAGAGAGAGAGAGAGAGAGAGAGAGGAGAGAGGGGGGTGAGAGGGAGAAAAGGGTGGTGGCAAAGAAATGGATGGATAGATAGAGAGAGAGAGAGAGAGATATGGGGAGATGGATGGATGGATGGATAGATAGATAGATAGATAGATAGATAGATGAATGGATAGATAGATAGAGAGAGAGAGAGAGAGAGAGAGAGAGAGAGAGAGAGAGAGAGAGAGAGAGAGAGAGAGAGAGAGAGAGAGAGAGAGAGAGATAATATGGGGAGAGGGAGGGAGGGATAGAGGGGGGGGGGTGCAGAGAGATGGATGGATATATAGATAGATGAATGGCTGGATAGATAGTTAGAAAGAGAGAGAGAGTGAGTGTGTGTGGGTGGGGGGGGGGGGGGGGAGATGGATGGATGTATAGATAGATAGATAGATGAATGGTGGATGGATATATAGTTAGATAGAGAGATAGGTAGGTAGGTATAGAGAGAGAGAGTGTGTGTGAAAGAGGTAATTTATATTTGCATCATAATAATCTGCATAATTATGGTATCTCTGGTCATATTAACTATTAACCCTCTCCGACATATTACGCGATTTTGAGCCTATTGGGGATACTTTAAAGCCTTTGTTACCATCAGGGGTATTTAGAAACCTTTAGTTTAGTTACTTCAACCTCTGCAGTTGTCTTTGAGTTAGCTGTGTTGAGCCTATTGGGGATACTTTAAAACCTTTGTTACCATCAGGGGTATTTAGAAACCTTTAGTTTAGTTACTTCAACCTCTGCAGTTGTCTTTGAGTTAGCTGTGGGCAGAAAACTAATTTGGAGAGGTAATTATAAGAGTGAGAGAACTCTATTTCTTATTGCTAATCTGGCAACCTCTGCGTCATAAATGCGTGAAAGGGTTAAGCTAAGAGCTACATATAATTAGTTTCATTTATATTATTTATTATTGTATAACTGATTTGATCTGAACATCAATTTAAGGGGACATGGGCCGATTTTCTGGACCACTTTCCCCTTCATGTTTAGCCCCATTAGTTTTCAGATGTTAAGATGTTTGCCCCATTCGTTAGTCGATTTTAAGACCTTTCGCCCCATTTCTTCATCAATATTTAAACCTTTCGTGCTATTTAGGTGTCGATTTTTTCCCTGGCGAACGATAGTGAGCCTGTAATGTTGGAAGAATCGACCTTCGCCCGGGACATTTTTCTACCGAAAAATTTACAAATTAATCTAGAAGGGGGATCTAATGGATGTTTTTTTTTTTTTTTAATTTGATGAAGGTCTAGGGAGAAACCTAGAAAAATAATGAATACATGGAATAAATGGACATATTAGCATACAGATAATCGCCAGAGGTCACGAACATTTATCAGTAGCTTTACCTTAACCCGTTCAGTACCGGGGACGTCCTTTGCATCCTATTCTGGAAACCATTAGACGATTTTCTTCAGCTTAGGAAGGACCCCTAGCCATAGTAAGGCTTCACACTATCTCAACCTACCCTTTTAACTACCACAGATCCTTCCCAAGCTGCATAATATCGTCTACACATAGCTAGAATAAAATATAACACACGTCGCTGGTACTGAAAGGGTTAATGGATACTTTCTGGCAGACAAATACATGAATACATACAAAGGAGTACAAAGGAAATCAAGCAACAACAGAGATTCCTATAGTCCATTCATTATAGATAGACCAGAAATCCTGACCCCTAACCTCTGTAACTCAAAATAAGGGCTAGAGCAAATGGGCTGTACAAATTCCACCTCTGTACCCTCGCCGACTCTTCCCAAATGGTAGAAATATTAAGGGAGCCGAAAGGGGCCGAATGGATACAAGCCAGGGAAAGAGAGAAAAGGAGAGAAAGATAAAAAATGCCGGTGACCCCCCTTAGCTGAATTACCCCCTCACCGCAGACTGGTCTGGAAAGTGAGAGGTGCATCGGGCGTAACATGGGAAGCACTATGATAATAATAATAATATAGAAAGTTGTTTAACAGGTAGAAAACAACCAGTTGGCATTAACCCTCTCACGACCATTTGACGCAGAGGTTGCCAGATTAGCAATAAGAAATAGAGTTCTCTCACTCTTATAATTACCTCTCCAAAATTAGTTTTCTGCCCACAGCTAACTCAAAGATAACTGCAGAGGTTAAAGTAACTAAACTAAAGGTTTCTAAATACCCCTGATGGTAATAAAGGCTTTAAAGTATCCCTAATAGGCTCAAAATTGCGTCAAGAACGTGAGAGGGTTAATAGGGGTCACATTGGACTCTTTCAACTTAACAGGTTGTGTACTATCTCACTTAACATCTTTACTACCACAAACACTTCTTAACCCGGGAACGGCAAGAACACTCTTAAGAGGTTTCGGTGGGCAAAGACGAGAAAACTCTTAGGAGGTAAGGTCTAAAAAAAATTTTTTTTAAAAGGCCCCAGTAGCACTTAAAACAAAAACATTGTGTTTAAGTGAGAAATTCCCCTCCATATCTTCTATCACTCCTCCACATGTGTCAAAATCCCCTCCTTCCACCTTCCCCCCCCCCCCCCCCCCCATCAATTATCACCTATTTTTCCTCTTATTCCCTTGTTTATTTACCGTGCCAATATCTCCAAACCGGTCCCAGGCTGTGGTCTTACGTGTCTAGTGTGTGGGGAAAGAGAGAGAGAGAGAGACAGACAGGCTTCAGAAGCCTTCAGTCTGCCTCGAGGCTTAAGAGAGAGAGAGGGTGTACATCGCCTCTGCTCCACATTTCATGAATGAACGGTCGGCAATAATTCACGATTTCCACCATCCAATCACTATTCCCACTTGTTTTATTGCTGTTACATGTTACTTCATATTAAACGTAAAATAGGCGCATATGAATAAGTAATAACGACATTTATCGTAAAATGACAATTTTAGGCGGGAATATAGCCTCATATGGCCGCCCAGTATTAGGGCGTTCACTACATATAGCTCGCCTTTTAAAGGTTAAACTGCACAAAATTGTCTAAATATAGCAAGCAAATAATAAAAAAGACGTCGCCGGTACAGAAGGGGTTAATAGTTACCTAGGTCATAATATTATGTTCTAGATATTATTAAGTTAATATATATATATATATATATGTCTCTCTCTCTCTCTATACATATATCTATCTATCTATATGAGTCGGCTATCCCCAAAATGGGGATTGGGCCTGAGCATATAGATAGATAGATAGATATATGTATAGAGAGAGAGAGAGAGAGAGAGAGAGAGAGAGACTATCTTTCTGGCCACTATAAGTTCAGATTAAGGGCTAGGTAAGAGTGCAGAAAGTGGTGTATATAAGTTCAGATTAAGGGCTAGGTAAGAGTGCAGAAAGTGGTGTATATAAGTTCAGATTAAGGGCTAGATAAGAGTGCAGAAAGTGGTGTATATAAGTTCAGATTAAGGGCTAGGTAAGAGTGCAGAAAGTGGTGTATATAAGTTCAGATTAAGGGCTAGGTAAGAGTGCAGAAAGTGGTGTATATAAGTTCAGATTAAGGGCTCGGTAAGAGTGCAGAAAGTGGTGTATATAAGTTCAGATTAAGGGCTAGGTAAGAGTACAGAAAGTGGTGTATATAAGTTCAGATTAAGGGCTAGGTAAGAGTACAGAAAGTGGTGTATATAAGTTCAGATTAAGGGCTAGGTAAGAGTACAGAAGTGGTGTATATAAGTTCAGATTAAGGGCTAGGTAAGAGTACAGAAAGTGGTGTATATAAGTTCAGATTAAGGGCTAGGTAAGAGTACAGAAAGTGGTGTATATAAGTTCAGATTAAGGGCTCGGTAAGAGTGCAGAAAGTGGTGTATATAAGTTCAGATTAAGGGCTAGGTAAGAGTGCAGAAAGTGGTGTATATAAGTTCAGATTAAGGGCTAGGTAAGAGTGCAGAAAGTGGTGTATATAAGTTCAGATTAAGGGCTCGGTAAGAGTGCAGAAAGTGGTGTATATAAGTTCAGATTAAGGGCTAGGTAAGAGTACAGAAAGTGGTGTATATAAGTTCAGATTAAGGGCTAGGTAAGAGTGCAGAAAGTGGTGTATATAAGTTCAGATTAAGGGCTAGGTAAGAGTGCAGAAAGTGGTGTATACAAGTTCAGATTAAGGGCTAGGTAAGAGTACAGAAAGTGGTGTATATAAGTTCAGATTAAGGGCTAGATAAGAGTGCAGAAAGTGGTGTATATAAGTAATAACGGTAAGTACTGAGCCAGTCACGGTGTTTGCAGAACTCACCCACAATATAACAATAAACCATCAAATAACAAATGGCACACGTAGGGCTCTTAAAGGGGTAAATACTCGCTTTTTCCGGACCCCCTTCTCCCTCGTGTTTACCATATTTGTTTTGGGGTTTTAAGACGTTTGTTTCGTTAGTTTGGCGATTTCAAGACCTTTCGTGCCATTTAGGTGTCCATTTTTTCAGGCGAGCGATAGCGAACCTGTAATTTTAGAAGGTGTAATTTTTCGGCCGAGACATTTTTCTACCGAAAAATGTACAAATTGATCTTGAAAGGGCATCTAGGGGGTGCTATTTTAAGCTTAATGGAGGTCTAGCGAGGAAACTCAAAAATAAATAAGTAAAGAAATACATAGACCAAAAACCAAGCACTACCCCCTTAACGTGCATTAAAGGCGGTGTCACACAAGAAATTGTTCTGTCAATATTTATGGGCAATTGTAGTCCCGGCATCTTCATATTTTCGTTATATGAGAATTTCGCCACCTAGCACATTTTACCTTCAGTCTGTACCCTGTTCAAAGTAGGTAGGTCAGAAATCGTGAGCCTTAATCTCTGTAACTCAAACCAGGGGTAGAATAAATGGGCTGTAAATGTCCACATCTATTTCCTGGCTGGCCCATCCCAAATGGTAGAAATATGAGCTCGATTACTCTAGTCGTTTGTGAGTTATAGGGGTTGATGTTCAAGAGTTTTGGCCTACTTACATGGAACAGGGCATAGCATGTTTTAGTCTGTAACTGTCACCTAAAAAAAAAAAAAAAAAATTGAAAGAGCCTCAAACAAATCTGCCCATCGAAAATTGCCGGAAAAAGCGCTCGTGTTACACTACCTTATAGGCTACCATCTGTTGTTGCTTGTTTTCCTTTGTACTCCAACGCATTTTCCACTAACTTTTATCGACAAACCCTCATCACACCATTTTCTTCTTCTAGGTTGATGGTCTGAACCAAGCCTTCCGTAGCAATCCGGAAATGTTGGTGAAGTACCCTCCCTACCCATCCCGCCCGTGCCCCTCCACCCCCGCCTATCCCACGGCCTTCTTCAGCGTGTGTGAGGGCGGCGGAGGAGGGGGCTGGATGAGGGTAGGGGCACAGTTGGCTACCCCCGTGTGTTGTGGTGGTGATGGTAGACCTGTATGGTGAGTATCTTGATGGTGTAATGGTTGTTGTTGTTGTTGTTTCCCAAGCTGCCTGGCCGAACAGCCCCAAGGCCCCGAGCAATTCCAAGGCCATAACCGAGCGCCCCCACAGAACCCTCCCTGCCGACCACAATAAAGCCTGGGTGACCGAAGCCACTCCATGGCGAGGAGCTGAGGAGGGTGCGGAAACGCCCGGTAAACCAAAGCCCCACCCAGGGCCCTGTGCCTCTCAGCAATTATGAAGAGAAAGTTGAGGGGCAAGGGAAAAATGTTACACTTTGGCTTCCAATCTTGGTAGATTGGGAGGTCAATCCACGGAAAAGACGCCGTCACTTGAGATCTAGAAAATATATAAGTTAAAGGAACAGTCAGAGTAAGCTATGGGTATGGCAGAGATCGCTCAGTTCTCACTCTGATAGACCAGCCCATCACCACATGACTAGAACCCAATCCTCTCAGCATCAGCTAGGAAAGGCCCTAGAAAGCCGCCTTTGGCGGGGGGATAGCTCCCCTATTTCAACCCCTTTCGGGGTCGGGCACCCGCCCGTAATGGTTAGAGCATGTAAGTTCTGTATGTGGTGATTTGGGTTCGAATCCTGGGAGAATCCCATGCTTTCAATTATTTGATATGGGTGGTTATTGGTGTAAATCAAGAATGATGTTAAAAATAGTGTATGCTCAAAATCAATATACTGTTAAAAAATCTAAATATATACAGTATGTAATAATATTAATATCAAGTTAGTATTATGTGTATAAAGGAGACAAAAGGCAAAGCTGCCTGAAACAAGTGCTACTGCTCGATATTAGCAGGAACAAAGGTCGCATATTACTGACGGATGAAAGCCGTCGCTGGTACTGGCACGCAACTTTTTTACTGACGGACGTCAGCCGTTGCTGGTACTAGATGGGTGAAGTTTATCCTTTATTTCTCCCTCCCCAGGTGTGGCACGGAACACATTAATAAAGAAGACGAAGAAGCTTGGAAGAGCCTGGGACTGTCAGAGTGGAGAGCCCAGGAGGGAGAAGCTTGGTACCCTGAACAAGGAGAAGAAGAGGCGAGAGGAATACAGAGAAAGATCGACACAGACACGGACCAGAACGCTATAGAGGCCAATGAGATAGAGGGCTCAACATTCCCGCAGAAGGAACCATCGGAGGTGAGTGAGATAAAATAACGCATTGAAGACGAAAACACAGATCAAGGCGAAGACTAAAATTAAATAGAATCAACTGAATAGAGCCGCGGCGGCCGAGTGGATAGCACGCTCACGTGTAAATCTGCTTGACCTAGATTCGATCCCAACCAACGCGGACATATTTAGTGGGTGTGATAGTGCGTCTTACTGTGTGTCACTTGCTCGCACCCAGTCAGACGAGTGCTTTTTCCCTTAAAATTTATCCTCAACACTGGCCTGGCAGATTATGAGGCTAACATTTCAAACATTTCGATCACCTAAATTCATCTATCATCAGTCTAGTTTCCGATACCAGTACAAAATATTCCAGAAATGTTGCCAGAATTTTTTTGATGATCGAATGTTGACTATAAAAGCTCTCCTGTGATACCGGCTTTACTCTTGCTAAATAAATACAGTCAGTCAATCAATCAATCAAACGAGGGGGTAGAAAGGATCACATTAGATATACAGATATAATTTGTGTTCTTGTATTATTTTTACTCTACTATTTAAAATTTAAACCTTTAGAGATTATGACCCATTTTGACAGTTTTGTTCTGGCTATCATTATACCCTTCCTAATCTGAATAAAATCGTCAAATAATAGCCAGAACACAGAAAAGAAATGTGTCATCGTATTTTCTAAGGTTTAAATGTAATGTATGAACTAAAGAGTTGCTAATTGTATATTTATTGGCCTAATACTGTTTTATTGATAATGTTAATATGTATTTTAGTAATATTGGTGGATGGAACTCGTCAGCCTTGGTTGGTAACCCATCTAGGGGAGACACCTTATACAAATCTGGGTGGATGGGACTCGTCAGCCTTGGTTGAAAACCCATCTAGGGGTCATTGTGTAAGTGAGCTGAAGAAGCTATATGCAAAACGTTGTCAATAAAGTGCTCCTCCTCATATGGTGTTGATATTAATTTTATGTACTTTATCCTCAGGGTGGATGGAGTTGGATGACGTCACTGTTGAAGTTCGTCGGGTACAGCAGTGTGTCGGAGATGATGGCTAATATTGATATCTTCTCTCTGCCTTCAAAAATACAGTCTGCAGTTAAGGTATAAGCTCTCTCTTACTCTCTCACTCTCTCTCTCTCTCTCTCTCTTTGTTATAAAAATTCCAAATCTCAAATGTTACGGAGATATTTACTGTTAAATTTGTTATTTTCCTATGTATTTCCTGTTAAGGCTTGCCCAGCTGTTAGAAGACTACCACATGCTCACCTAAATGTATTATTATTATTGGTATATAATTGGTATCAGCCATATCTAAACTTGAATAATTAATTTCGAGTGAGATATACAGACATGTTCCTACACTTACCCACCCTATTCAACATCTGACAGACATTGATACAGTACAGAGCAAGCCAAACGTAATGATAGCTAAGACATGATTTATTAGCTGTACCGTATATGTACAGGTCTCCCTCACTACCCGATGCCCCGATTTACGATATTATTATAGGTTTTTTAGGTGTTTGTGTTTTGGCTGGTCCCAGAACGCATTCCCATTTGCCCCACTATTTTTAGGGTTTGCTATACGATTTTTCTTATTTAAGATCGGGTTTTCAGGATTGTAATCCAATCGTAAATCGAGGGAACTTGTATTCTAAACCTAACTACCTTCTCCCTAGACCTACAATGATGAGATCTCCATGGGTCGTTGTTACATGGAGTTCACCACGTACAGCCTCTTCTCCAAGCAAGACAACGTGTTCTCCTCCTTCCTGCGCACCAAGAGACAGGCACCAGAGTACACACACGCGCGCGATTACACGTATGCGGAAGACTTCACGCACGTGCAAGATAGTGCTTGGACGGATGGGGATGTCGAAGGGAGGATGATGAACGGAGGCATGGAGACGTGGACGGATGAACAGATAGCCGCGCTTCTGGATGACCTGCAGAATGGACGGATGGATGGCCTGATGGACGAACTGAGGACGGAGTGGGAGGGAAGATCCATCGGAAGACAAGGGGGCACTGCGTCTACGATCGAGGTATATTATGAATCATATCTTTAATGTTAACCGTTTTGTGTACTGAAAGACATCTGCGTCTTGTTGGGATACTTAAAAGCCATCAGTGGAGTTTAGAAACGTTTAGTTTAGTTTTTCAACCCCTGCAATTGTCTTTGAGTGAGCTTATTGGCAGAAAAATAATTTTGGAGAGCTAATTATGAGATTAGGAGAATTCTATATATAAATTCTAAGCGGCATCTTAGGAACCTGAAAAGTTCATTTATATCACCACCAGGTCAAGAATTCACTAGTTTGCTTTCAAAAGTAAGACTACGAAATTAAGTCATATCTATTAAATTTCATATGTTACTGTTATGTACCCATCCAAATATTTGTAATACCTGTGACCGTCAAGATCTTTCTTTGAGTATGTGAATGAACTACCTGTACTTCTAGTTTTCCTACTACCAACTACCTCTACCACTACTACTACTACTACTACTACTACTACTACTACTACTACTATTACTGCAACTACTACTACTATTACTGCAACACCCAGCATCAGCTAACTTGAGAGTAGAGTACCGCGACCTCAGAGCATTTTACTAGACAAAAACCACAGGGACGGAATGTAAGGGAAAGGTAATTATTGTCAAGTTCACAGGCACAGGGTATATTACTACTACTACTACTAAAGGTGTCAAACGAAAGCCGAGTTCATTCCTTTTAGCCTCTATTATTGTACATGTAAAGGTAAAATTATCGTTTATAGTTCAAATTATGTCTTGGGAAGTGATCAAATGGCCAAAACAATGCTATTTTGTGATAGTTTTCTTGTATTCCTTCTCCTATACATTCAAGTCTTCAAACAAAATTGCTCCTGATTGTCTGTAACCCCTAATCTATATTATTTCAATTTAGTTCAGTAGTAACATGAAGGTCAGTAGTACCATACAACTTTAAGCCACTACTAGCCTACTATTACTACTACTACTACTACTACTACTACTACTACTTCTACTAATACTACTACTACTCTATTTTCAGAGAATGGCAATGGGCCTCGCCAGAGTTTTGGATGGTTCCGAAGCGACGAGACAGTACGCTGACATCATCCGACAAGTTCTACCAGCCGCCCTGCAGTTGTACAGTTCAGACGATCCCAGCTCGGCTCTAACCACATTCGTTATGCATGCCTTGGGACCTTACTTAATGCAGGTAAAAGAGAGAGAGAGAGAGAGAGAGAGAGAGAGAGAGAGAGAGAGAGAGAGAGAGAGAGAGAGAGAGAGAGAGAGAGAGAGAGGAGAGAGATAGAGAGAGAGAGAGAGAGAGAGAGATAGAGAGAGAGAGAGAAGAGAGAGAGAGAGAGAGAGAGAGAGAGAGAGAGAGAGAGAGAGAGAGAGAGAGAGAGAGAGAGAGAGAGAGAGAGAGAGAGAGAGAGAGAGAGAGAGAGAGAGAGAGAGAGAGAGAGAGAGAGACTTGATTGATACATCATTTAAGTTCAGTTAGTGAGTATTAGGAGAGCCACTCTCAGACAGAATAGTATGATATTGGGTTGTGACATAGTTTTACCCCTTGAATTCCTAGAGATCAATTTTAAGCTTAATAAAATCACCTAAAGGTAAATCTATGACAACTACTCAAAGGGTTAAGCAATGTTAAGCTACTTTCTGCTATGTGTCTCAGGTTATGCTCTTTTGTGTAATATTCTGGTATGCTGTTTTGTTCTAATGTTATGCTATGCTGTACTCTACTCAATTATGGTGTATTATATACATTCATACATACATACTGTACATACATATATTTAAAGACCGAGTGCTCCACACTAAGTGTGGTTCCGGTCTTATGGCCTATTGGCGGTGTTCCAGACAGCCCTGTTCAGAGCTGCCTCACTTGTTTTTCAATTGAAGATCAGACCGTAAGATCTGATCCCATGCCTTTCTTGGTCTGCCTCTTGGTGCAGCTCCCTCCACGTTCACGGACTTGCATCTTTTCTCCCAACTTAGTTCATCCATCCTCTTCACATGTCCAAACCATCCAAGCCTGCTAGTACCCATCTCATTACCGATACTCTTTATACCAAACCGTCTCCCCAGCTCTTCACTAGATATCCTATCTTGTAGTTTGGTGTTATACTTTTTATGGTACAGTGTATCATACATTATGCTAAACTTATCTTGCTTTCCCCATCCCAGATTCAAGCTCCGCCCATGAGCTCCAACTCGGTGGAAACCCGCCCAAAACCTGCCCAGACCTGGCCCAACCTGGAACGCACGCCTGAGAAAATCCGCCCGAATCCCAGCCCTTCCCGCCCAGACCCCTCCTCCTCCCCCACCGCTGGGCCCGTTGCTGATATGGTGTTACAGTTCCTCAAATACTATATGGGCAACTACCTGTCCTCTCTACCGGGTGAGTTGTTGTTGTTGTGGTTGTAGTTCCCCGGACTGTCTGGCTGTGTAGTCCCGAGTCCGATAAACCGAAGCCGCCCCAGATGCTCGGGCCCCAGATGGGACCAGGGTGATATGAGATCTGTCTCTGAGAGGGCAGCGGGGGAGGGGATCATCAGCCCAAGAGCTTGCAACCCTGGGGCAATGAACCCACTGTCTTCAGCCCCCCTTGCAGTGCCACCCAATTGAGCGATCTCGCCAGCACCTAGAAGGAAAAGTAGTACAGGAGTAGAGACAGACAGAAATGGCTAAGGTAGGGTAGAGGATGCCAAAACCTCACTCTGGATAGGACCAGCCCTCACCCTGTTGTTGTGGTTGTTGTTATTGTTTTATATGGTGTTACAGTTATCTGGAATGGGGGTCTCGGGGGTAAAAATCTTCCCTTAACTATCCACTAATTTCTATTTTCATTCCACAGGCAACGAGAATAGCAAGCCACCCCCACCCCCGAACCCCACCCCCAGACCCCAACACTACACTCAGTCCTCCCCCTCCCAATCCTCCTCCGGCCCTTCCTTCGCCAACATCCTCTCCCTGCTGTTCTCGCCCTCCCGTGCCCCCTCCCCCCGCCCCCGCCCCCCCGTCAAGAAGGCCCCCCAGAAGGCGCCCCCCACCAAAGCCACCGTCCCCCTGGTGGAGAAGAAGGATACCAAGACGTTCGTGGAGATGGTGCTGGAGTTCATCAGGCCCGTCTTCATCAGTATTATTGGCAAGGTGAGCTCCAAGAGATATATAGATACTGTATATACTGTATATATATATATATATATATATATATATATATATATATATATATATATATATAGAGAGAGAGAGAGAGAGAGAGAGAGAGAGAGAGAGAGAGATAATTGATGATTTACCGGTATTTCTTTATATATTTACTCTTGACTAAATTCTTCAAAATTTAGATTGTAATCCTATTTTAGGGTCGCAATGTATGTGGTGAAACCCATCATTGATTTAGTTGAATGCAATGATACTCTATTAACCAGTGTAGCTCTGCATAAGAACTAGAACAGTTTTAGGGAACCAGTGCATTGACTGTCCTTTAGAGCTATGATTTTGACTCCTGGAGGACTGAGGCTTCGACAGACCCCAGGAGATAGTGGCGTGAAATATATAAAAGAGGTTAAAAGCTCCTTCCCTGAGTATTCTTAGTGGCGTGAAATATATAAGAGAGATTAAAAGCTCCTCTCGTTAATATTCTTGGCTCTTTGATATATTCTTCCTTCCTTCTCAGGCACCTGGAGAGAGCGGCGTGGCGTCCATACGAGAAGTAACGCGGCTGTCCACTCTTGGCCGTGTTGACGACAGCTTAATTGAGGAAGTGATGTCTCCGTACTACTGCTTCAAGAACTACGCCGTCAACAAAGCCTGGACGCTAACTGAGAGGGGCGTACGTTCGGTCGTCTCTAAATTTGACAGCAAGGAACAGGCCAGGATGAAGAGAATGTTGAAGGATTAAAGATGGTCAAGATGTTAAAGGATTGAGACCAGTGTACTGCTTCAATAATTATGTGATCAACAAAAGCTCAGATGCCGACTGAAAACGACTGAGACTGGCTGAGACGAATCAACCTAAGTTCAGTCATCTCCAAATTTTACAGCAAGAAACTGGCTAGGTTTATGAAGATATTGTAGGATAAGAGATGGCCAAGCTATTGATGGGTTAGGAGAGAGGTATTGTAATCAACCCCATTAAGGTTTGGAGATAGATTGATGACATTGTGATCATCCTTACGTTCTGAGATTGGAAATAGATTTAAGACATTGTGATAGTGCTTACGTTCTTGAATTAAGGGTCCTTATAGATTCGTTATTTTCTTAAAACTTAAATGCATAGTGAGTCATAATTTGATGCCATCCACGATGACAAGGATATTGAATGATTAATAATGACTAGATACTGAAAAACTATAAGGCATAATGAGTCCAAATTTAACAGAAAACAACATACTACGCAGCTTATGTTTCTTCAATAATACATTCATTTTAGAAATTTTATGATTTAAGAAGTGCAGTTAAAAGATTATTGCAAATTCCCTGTGGTTAATGAAGTTTGAACTGTCAAACCACTATAAATTCTTTTGTATGTGAGTTGGTTATAATAGGTCAAACTAGGATAAAGAAAAAATATCCTAAATATAGGCATGGCGCAAATTTGTCAAATGTTAGAATAGTTTGCGATCAATATATTGCAATTGTTAGTTATGAAACGATTTTGAACATCGACAAAAAAAATAGTAAGTAGAGTTATATACACAATCAATACCCATGAAACTAAGTTAAGAATTATGTCGTAAATACCAATAAGACATTACTAATATACACCTAGATTATCAAAAAGAAAATAGAGAAAATGGGATCATAATAGAATAGGGAATGTATTGGGGTAACTATTATGAAAACCTGAGATTATTTTTCCTTAACTTAACCCATTAAGTGCGGGGATGTCCTTTTTATTATATTCTAGCTAGATAAAGACGATTTTATGCAGCTTAGGAAAAATCTGTTGTAGTCAAAGGGGGAATTGAGATAGTATGTAGCCTTTTTATTCCTGGAGGTCGTTCCGAACCTGAATAAAATACAGTAGTCTAATAGTAGCCAGTTCAGAATGAAAAGGATGTCTCCCGTAATGAATGGTTAATCTTCTCCTTATTATGGATGTAATATATCAAGGTATCTTATGACTATAGGGAAACTTCTTTATTTCAAATAGTGTATGGATATATATTTTTATAAGAAGGTGGGTTAGGGCGAGTAATTTATTTTTGTGTGAATTTGTGGTTGTATGACGCACACACACACACATACATACCACTGTCACCACATAGACACACAATGTACAATCCGTTCATATTTGCATATGCACATACTGTATGTACCAAGTCTCCCACAAACACACACACATAGACACACACTTCACATTCACACACATACACTACACACACATAAACACACTCACAAACACACATTTCCCTTCGCTCAATAAGGGACCCTACTACTCTGGGTGCCTTTAATAATTGTTAATACCTCTTTAAGTTATTATTATTACCCATCAACCATTTCTCCAGTCAGTCCTTCTTAGGGATTTCCGACAACATATACCAACCCCAAACCAACTGAATTTAACCCCTTCTGTACAGCAGTTTAAGAAGGATCTGTCGTAGTAAAAAAGGCTAAATGCGATAGTCTGAAGTCTATTTATCGCTAGAGACCCTTTTTTAACTGAATACAAGCGTCTAATAGTAGCCAGAATAAAGTTAAAAGGACGGAACCAGTACTGAATGGATTAATGTTGTATATAATATATTAGTTTGCTCCCTAGACCTCCATCAAGCTTAATTAAACCCTCCCTCCCCCCACCCCTTTAGATATTTGTTTACATTTCCGGTTGAAGACTGTCTCGACACTTAAAGCCAGGGAATAGGTGTGGATATTTACAGCCCATTTGCTCTCTGGAACTCTATCCCTGAATCCATCTTTCCTTCATCCTATGACTTAAATTTCTTCAAACTCCTTGTGTCCACGCATTTTGGCTTGAGCATTCCTTGATTTTGGCCTTGTCACTCTTTCGACTCTGGGGGAGGCACTCGTCACAAGCAGTTTTACCTTGTGTCTCCCTCATCCACATATCAAAAGCCCATATTGAGTTAGGCCTACTGGAGTTTGGAGTCACAATTTCTGGCCTATCTATCATGAACGGACTATAGTTTTTCTATAGTTTATAGATTATTTTGTTTTCTTTGATTGGCTGAAGAAATGGTTGATGCTATTGTTGTGTATATACATATCTTGTTGTTATCATTGTTGTTGTTGATATAAGTAGTGTAGGCTTGGGGGAGGGTTTGTTGCTCTCTCTCTCTATTTCTCTTATTCTATGAATTTATACCTATCAGTCTATTATGTAGCTTATTATCCATCTATCTATCACTCTATGTATCTATCTATCCATCTATCTATCTATCTATCTATCTACTATTCTACACGTCTATCTCTATCTATCTATCTGTATCTAGCTTAGTATCTATCTATCTATCTATATACATACTATTCTATCTATCTACCTATTCTAATGTATCTATGACTATACATTAATTAACCTATCCTTTTTATTTATTCGTCTAACACAAAGACATTCTAAGTTATAAAATCAGTATTCTATTTATCGTCCTATAAATCCTAAATTTTGAAGGCGTTGCTTTTATGATTTTAAGGGTGGGGTTTTAGTTTATTCCCTAGACCTCCATCAAGCTTAAGGGGTAGGTGTTATTATTTGGTTTATTTATATAGATTTATATATTAATTTTATTTATTAATTATTATTTTAGTTTCCTCCCTGGACCTCCATCAAGCTTAAAATAACACCCCCAAGATCCCACTTCGAGATAAATTTGTAAATTTTTCGGTCGAAAAATGTCAGGGCCGAAGGCCGGTTACTCCTAAATCACAGGCTTGCTATCGTTCGCCAGGAAAAATATAGACACTTAAATGGCACAATAGGTCTTAATAATGAGAAAGAAATTGGGTGAAAGGTCTTATAATCGCCAAGCTAATGGCGCAAACATCGAAAATTCTCAAAATTAATAGGGCTAAACATGAGGGAGAAGGAGGTCCAGAAAAGCCAAAAAACTCCCCTTATTACAGTACAGTATTATGTCATCCTAAATGTTACTATCATTATTTTATTTGTTTATATATTTCTAATTTCAGCCTTGCATTATATTTATTTTATTGCGTGAGATTTTCCATTGCAGTAGTTTCAAGATTGATTTTCCATCGTTTTTATTTTCACTATAATTTTCTACTGAATTTAATATATTAACCCTTCTGTACCGGCGACTTCTTATTAATTTTATTCTAGCTATACTTAGATGATTTTTTGCAGTTTTAGAAGGATCTGTGGTAACAAAATGGGTCAAGTGAGAAGTTCGAAACCTGTTAATTGCTGGAGGCCCTTTTTTAAACTGAATAAAATCGTCCAATAGAAGCCAGAATGATGCTAAGAGGACGGCACCGGTACTGTAAGGATTAAATATGCAGATAGCCAGAAATACCTTCACCTGATCTTATAATTATCTATATATAATGTTGATATTAGTGCAATAGTCTCTCTCTGCAATCTGTGACCCCTCTATTATATGTGTATCTCTATGGGCTCATTCTATTTATTTTCTAATTTATATTGTATTTAAATCTTTAGATGAAGAATAGGCAATAAAGTATTTGTAGAAATTTAGGTAATGGAGTTTTTTTATGCCTATATTAAGCCAGTGTCACACGAGCGCATTTTCTGGCAATTTTCGATGAGCAATAATTTGTTCTTGTACTATTTTGAGGTTCTTTCACATTGGCATTGGAAACTAGATGGAAGGTAGATTATGTTTCGTAGGTTAATTATTTTGGAACATATTTTCAAGCTGCAAGACCGCAATTGCTCCTAAAAAATTACGGAAAAGATGCTCATGTGACATCGCCTTGATACCAGCCCTTGTTAAATATAGCCTACACTGTGAATATATATGGGTTTAATGCAAGGGCTGCGACACTTCTACCGGAAGGTTTTACTGGGCGAATGCGACGCTCCTTCCAGCAGATACCACAAAAAAAAAAAAAAATGACCCAGGGCCGGTGAAATGAAAGCAATGTGATTAGGTGGTATTTTTCCTTACCACCACCTCCTTTCCTCCCCTTCCATTTGTCTTACCCTCCCCCCCCCCCTTGTAAAGTCAGTGAAAATAGGTTAGCCTAAACAGACCCAGATGCGGAAATACATTGAGCCGACCAGGCCAAGTGGGATATCTCTATTGGTCTAACTGGTAAAGTGTTTGCCTCACAACCCAAGGGTCCCGAGTTCAATCCCCCGCCAGGGCTTGATATTTTTGGGTGGCTATTCCCGCATCTAACGAAGTTTAGGTGTGTTGGTAAAATTGTTCGGATGGTTGAGAGTAAGATCGGAGCTCCATAAATCCTCTTTCAGGTATGGTGTAAAAACCTATTCCTACACCCTCTCCTCCCCCATTTCTCTAGAAAGCAAAATGGGAGGAACTATAGAGTAGGAAAGTTCAGAGCATTTGTTAATCATGAAAGAGTTTTTGGCGACTGGAAGAGCATTTTTGGCTTGATTCTGGGAAAAAACAAAGTACAAGACTCTTGAGTTTGAAGGCAATGGTAGCCTACTGTGGGGATCGGTTTTTACACCCTACCCGAAAGAGGATTTATGGAGCTCCGATCTTACTCTCCACCATCTGAACAATTTAACCAGCACACCTAAACTTCGTTAAATGCGGAAATAGCCTCACGAAAATATCATGCCCTGGAGGGGGCACGAACTCTCGACCCTTGGGTGTGAGGCAGGCACCTTACCAGTTAGACCAATAGAGATATCCCACTTGGCCTGTTCGGCTCAGGGTATTTCCGCATCCGAGGTCTGTTTAGGCTAGCCTATTTTCACTGACTTTACACTACTTCACCTTCCGGGAAGCGAAAGCTCCGAACAGAGAGGAACGAACAGAGAGGAACAAGCTTGAGCCGAATCGACCGAGAGTCCGTCAGAGAGATGAACGGGAATGGTGAGTCAACTTCACTGAGCGATGCTACACGCACCTACAAACTGCCCAGTTGGCAACTCGCTTGGGCGGCTGGCAACTCCACAACCCAACCCCATCGAGTTTCACAACACTCCCTGCTCTCTCCTATCCTCTTCCTTGTCCTGTGGGGATCGGTTTTTACACCATACCCGAAAGAGGATTTATGGAGCTCCGATCTTACTCTCCACCATCTGAACAATTTAACCAGCACACCTAAACTTCGTTAAATGTGGAAATAGCCTCACGAAAATATCATGCCCTGGAGGGGGCACGAACTCTCGACCCTTGGGTGTGAGGCAGGCACCTTACCAGTTAGACCAATAGAGATATCCCACTTGGCCTGTTCGGCTCAGGGTATTTCCGCATCCGAGGTCTGTTTAGGCTAGCCTATTTTCACTGACTTTACACTACCATTTTAATTCTTTCTCTTTATTGCGGACAGCAGTAGTGTTTTGCATTAGACTGATAGAAAGAAAATGGAATGTATGCCTCCATGCCCGAGATTATTACCTCAGTAATGCGTTCAGCACACTCTGAAAGTTTGTGGCCATGGAAGCAGAAATTATTGATCCTTCCATGGGAAATCAAAGAAGTAGCCTACCGACGAAGAGCCTGATCACAGTCATGCAGCACTGCCTGGTTGTTGTTGTTGTTGTTCCCCAGGCTGCCTAGCCGAACAGCCCCAAGGTCCCGAGCAAGGCCAAGGCCATAGAGCGCCCCCCACAAAACCCTCCCTGCTTACCACTAACAAAACCCAGGTGACCGAAGCCACTCTAAGGCAGGGAGCTGAGGAGGGCGCGGAAACGCCCGGGAAACCAAAGCCCTACCCAAGGCCCTGTGCCCCTCAGCAATTATAAAGGGAAAGTTGAGGGGCAAGGGAAAAATGTGACGCTTTGGCTCCCAATCTGCCAACTTTTAGGTTGGCAGTAGGGAGGTCGATCCACGGAAAAGACGCCGTCACTTGAGATCTAGAAGATATATAAGTAAAAGGAACAGTCAGAGTAAGCTATGGGTATGGCAGAGATTGCTCAGCTCTCACTCTGATAGACCAGCCCATCACCACATGACTAGAACCCAATCCTCTCAGCATCAGCTAGGAAAGGCCCTAGAAAGCCGCCTTTGGCGGGGGGATAGCTCCCCTACTTCAACTCCTTTCGGAGTTGGGCACCCGCTGGCACTGCCTGGTAGGATTGGATGGCCGTGCTGGAGAGATAAGATAGGAAACAAAGATATGGTTATGATCGTAGGAGCCAAACGGAGAGAAAAGATTTACAATGTTAGTAGAATTAAGATTAGAGGTTAGAAATAACTCAATGATGTAACATACTCGGTTCATTATCTTCTATTTGGTTGTCCAAGATGTGGATGTGGTGAGCTCTGATTGGTCATCGAATCACAATTACAATGGTGGCAAATCCTTACGGAGTTGATACCATGTTTTTTATTTATTTTCCATTATACCTAGCATCTCAACTATTCTCGAGTCGTAAGCCTTTAGTAATTTACTAGCTCGTCCTTTACGAGATCCTCCCTTGACCTCAAGCCCCTCCCTCCACTGCTTCCCAGATAGTTTCCTCTCACTGCTTGTCCCAGTGGGATGTCTCCTTACAGAGGAATCTTTCCCACTTCCCTTGGACAGTATAAGCTAGATTCCACCGCTCACCCCTGGTCCCATCGTCTCCTTGACACTGCCCTCGTTCACCTCTGCATCAGTCAAGTTGGTCTGGCCACCTCTACCACCTTCGGCTGGTTCCTGACCCCTTCTGCCCGGGGTGCCGGATGATGGAAGAGAAAGTTGAGCACTTCCTTCTCCACTGCCCTCGCTTCTACTCCCATTGGACCCTTCTTCGCTGTAGCCTCCTCTCGTTTGTGGTCTCGGACTTCACCCTCCCTGTCCTGTTAGGGGGCCGTGGCCTGGTCCCTGCCCTCTGTGATCGAGTTCTCAAACACATGAAGATCGGGTCGACTTGGTCGAGCCTGCCTGTGATTAACTTCCTGTGGTGGATGGGACTCGTGAGCCTTGGTCGGTAACATGTCTAGGGGAGTAAACCTTATACAAATCCGTACTGCTTACCAGTAAGGGTGAAGCAGGTTAGTGGTTAGTTAATAGCCTCACACCACTGTAGAAAAATAGTGCTAAAAAGATACATAGAAGGCCTCGGATGGACCCTAAATTGAGTGGTAAATCTACTACTCAATCATGTAAGTCCTTCAGTAAACTGGCATGGGTTGTCCCTCTTACATAGGATAGAACCGCTTGGGGGAATTTTGTGTATAGCCACCCTCATTAAGGGAAGTAAGGCGTCCAGTACATGGAACTTCGAATGGTCCTGCCGGGCACGACGCTGGGGAGCTACCGCAGCATTGGGCGAGGCACAAACTGAGGCGTCTTGATGTTGCCCTGACTCGTTTCCGTATTGGACACTCTTCCCTTGCGGCACATCTGTATTCAATCCGTATGACAGACAGCCCTGCCTGTCAGTGGTGTGGGCAAGATGAGACGGTGAGACATGTGCTCTTGGACTGCCCCCGTCGCTACTCTGCTCGGATCTACATGAAGGCGCGACTCTCGGCTCTGGGTTACAACAACATCTCACTTCCCCTACTACTAGGACGTGAAGTGGAGGACCATCTGCGTGTGAGGGTAATTCGGATCGTCTGTGTCTTCCTTCTCTCATCGGGACGCCTGTCCCGTATCTAGCACCCTGTGACACCTAGCAGCTACTGTGGTAGGGCGAAAAGTGGATGGCCCTCATCTGCAATGCCCTTCAAATCCTCAAGATTCAAGATTCAAGTAAGGCGTCCAGTAATAGATAGTTAGGGAGACAGTTGCAGGGCTTATTAGACCTTCCCAAATAGCCCTTCAATCAAGATCAAGTTGGCCGTTGTAAAGGGCCGCGTAGCTGCAGGCCTGCAGCAGTGCAGCATCCTCATTCTATGATTTTCCCCTTCTATTCTTATTCTGTCCCATCTAAACGCCTGTGCAGTAATCTGGAGACAACCCTCCAAGCAAACTGCACATTTAAACAATAAGAAGAAGAAGAAGAAGCATCCAGTTAATGTTATCCACCCATACCCAGACCCAACATCCATCCATCATCACCACCTCAGGATAACCGCTACAGAAACCTCAGAAACACCAACAATAAACGTTAGTACAAGGAGGAACTTTCAACATCAAGCCTAGGAGACCTACCACAACACAGCAAACATGTCATCGCCTCAACCCTAGGAACCTTCATCAGAACAACAAACAAAATCACAAGCATATAAAATTACCACCCAACTGAATAACCATCCCCACACAGTACACCAACAGAATACACATAGAACAGTACTGTACTGGATAATAGTCAAGGACACTACATCCGCCTTATTAGAAACAATTTATTAGGGAAAATAGCGACCAATAGAATCGCCATATTTTTCTCATTATGATTATAGGCTAGGCTAGGCCTAGTCCGCATGGAGGATTTGGATTTTTTTAATTTTAATAGGCCTAGGCCTACCGCCTACCACAAATTTTCCGAGTGTTTTTTATAAACAAAATTGGTCATTTACATCAATAGGCCTATATAGTGTTTGTAATTAATTAGAAATCTCGGGAAAACCTATTTTCCCCATTAGGCCTATCGATCGATGTTGAGACTCGCCCCCGCGGGGGGGGGGGGGCCCCCCCCCCCCCAATAGTGATTTGAAAAGACATTAGGCCTAGCCTAACCTAACAACCTTACCTAACCTAACCTAGTATTATGGGTAGGGGCTGTCGCCCCCACACCCCCGCTGGTAACAGCGGAGTACTAATCCCTTAACCCGGGAACTGCGGGGAGACTCTTAAGAGTTCCCCCGGCGGACTGCGGGGAGACTCTTTAAGAGTCAGAAAAAAAAAAAACTTTTGACATAATTTTTTTTTTTTTTTTTTTAGGCCTAGGCTAGGCCTATTTTTTTATTTTTTTTATTTTTTTATTTTTTTTTATTTTTTGGCCCCTGGGCCATGCAAAATCTCAGTCCTCTACCTCCCCTCCTTCCCCACTTTCCTCCTCTCCTTCAGTTATCACCTATTTTCCCTGTTATTCCCTTATTCTGAGGTATATTTTCGTGCTAACATTAGAAATCCGGTTACAGGGTGTGGTCATCACTGATAGCAAGCGAATGCAAGAGAGAGAGAGAGAGTATCGATCGACTGTGTCTCAGTGGCCTTGGGGGAAATTGGCGGGAAAGCAGTTTGCCTCACCCATACATTATACAACTCGCGGGCTATATCTCCGATTTTGACCATCCAAACGCTGTTTTCACTCGTTTTATTGTTGTTTCAGGTTAATACCTTTATAATCAACCCATAATAGGCGCATATGGATAAGTATTAATGCTATTAATGGTACAATGAATATTTTAGTGACGGAAACACCTCAAATACGTCAGCACAGCTGCACAGGGGGACGTTTCCAATTACCCCCATGCGCACTTGTTAGGTTAATACAAAAAAAAAAAAAATTGGCTGTCGATTATACGAAGGTGAAAGAAAAGTAGATTAAGTCTACGGTTTACTCTGCAATCTTCAGCTTGATTGTACATTGATAACGGGAAAGTACCGTATTGACAACCTTGTTAAGAAAATTAGATTAAATAGTACCATACTTTTAAATTAGGTTTTTCTGAGGGTTTAACACATTTTCATATGATCTTTAGAGCTATCGATGACTGTAAGTACCGTATTGACAACCTTGTTACGAAAAAGACATTTTAGTACCATACTTTTTTATTAGGTTTTGCCGAGGGTTAAAACAAATTTTCTTATGATCTTTAGGGCATATAGATTCAATATTTATCTTCAAATATATCAACAAAATTTGTGGTATTAAAATAGCATTAAACCGAGGATTTTCATTATCGATAACTTGAAAAAACCCGATTTCAAAGAAAAATACACCAAATCTGTCAAACAGCGGGGGTGTGGGGGCAGCAGCCCCCACCCATAATACTAGGATAGGTTAGGTAAGGTTGTTAGGTTAGGCTAATGTCCTTTCAAAGGGGTACCCGGTATAGGCTATGCGGGTGTATCCTGTAGGCCACTAGGCTAGGCTAGGCTACTGCCCGCCTTGTTTACACTACGCGGACGCTCGGGATCAGGTTCCCGTCTATTTTGACTGCCGTGGGATAGGCCTAGGCTTACCGCTTAGGCTAGTAGGCCTAGGCCTATTGTTTTTTTTGTTTTTTGTTTTTTTGTAGGCCCTAGCCTAGGCCTATTGAGGATTAGCCTAAGGAATGAGGGAACTTGGCGCCCTTTTTACCCTGCCACAGACATATTGTCATAGGCAAAGTTCAATGAGAAGAGATTAGCCACAGGCTTATTTTACTGTCAGGCGAAACAGAGGCAAGGGGTGTGAGGAGATTACCCAAACATCTCCACCAGCCGAGAATCGAACTCGGTCCTCCCGGTTTAGAAACCGTGCGCTCTACCAATGTCACTACTGGTCACCCCCTAGGCTTAGTAGGCTACAATAATAAGTTTAATCAACCCCCCATGACTTATTGTCATCAACTCATCATCATATAGGGCCTATATTGCCAGCAGGGGGCAAATAACAGAAATGCTTAGGCTAGCCTAAATTTAGGTCTAGAATGGAAATGCTAAATTTATTCTAGGCCTAGGCTACAATATTTGGGTAGAATGTAGAATTCGGGCGTACCGCCAGCCTTGTTTACACTACGCGGAGCGGCATCGGACACTTGCCATCATGTTCCCGTCTAGCCTATTTTGACTGCCTTTGAATACAATAATAAAGCCCCCCCTCACCCCCCCATGACATATTGTCATCATCATATATATTGCCAGCAGGGGGCAAATAACCGCCGTCAAAATAGACGCAAAGTTAACCATTGCGATCGCCCTATGTAAACATGACGACCGTCACCGTACCGGTACGCCCGGAAACTACATCCATCCCCAATATTTGTGGACATTGATGATCTCGCACTTGCAGACGAGTTTAGGTCCTACCCTCGCAACCCCTGTGGTCTAGGCTATTGTGTTAGGCTAGGCATAGCCTAGGCCTATGTAGCGCAATCTCGAAGGTGTTTTTCACTCCTGCACGCTGCATTGCTTTCTAGCCTAGACTAGTAATTTCATATCTTCTAGGCTACAAATTTTTTAAGTTAGGCCTAAGAGCACCAACACTGCAATCAGCAGTTACGGTAATTAGCCTAGCCTATAGGGAAAAGGCTCGCACCCTTATTTTTCATGTTTTTTCCTCCAGATTTTGGGAAATGAGTGTTTTCATGGTTTTAGTTAGGCCTATAGGCCTAGGCTAGGCTAATTCTAACGTGGGATACAAGAAACAAGATGGGTTGAATGGTGGACCTCACCCCCCAGGGCCCATGACTTATTGAAATCATCATCCATGTTGATTGTTGCCAACAGGGGGGAAATACTAATAGAACTTGAAAGCGAATGTCAAACAATAAACTGACAATAGCTTGATATATGACGTTTGACATTCGTTTCTATCGAATATCAAACGGATCTAGTTTAGTTTGACATTGGCGAATATCCAACGTCAAATATTGAGCTGTTGTCAGTTTGTTGTTTGACATTCGCTTCTATCTAACATCAAACATAGGCTAGGCCTATCTAGTTTGACATTGGCGAATGTTTAACGCCAAATATTGAGCTGTTGTCAGTTTCTTGTTTGACATTCGCGAATGTCAAGCGTCAAATATCGAGGTATTGTCAGTACCTTTTTTGACATTCAAGTACCTGTACCTTTTTTTGACAAATATTTGATATACCGGTATCCGGGTGGATGGGACTCGTTAGCCTTTGGTCGGCAACCCATTTAGGGGAGATAACCTTAGCCTATACAAATCTGGGTGGATGGGACTCATTAGCCTTGGTCGGCAACCTGTTTGGGTGAGTAAACCTTAAAGAAATCTGTGCTGCTTACCTAAGGGTGAAGCAGGTTAGTGGATGGACTAGCCACACACCACTAGAAAATTAGTGCTAAAAAGGTACATAGAAGGCCTTGGAGTCGGACGGACCCTAAGTTGAGTGTTCAATCCTGTAAGTCCTTCAGTAAACTGGCATGGGTTGTCCTTACAGGGCATGGGTCTGCTTGGGGGCTTTTTGTGTATGGCCACCCTCATTAACCTCTCCGCTGCGTAGGTGGGGTATTGGCCACCCCTCCCTGTGCGGAGGTATTTGGAGTGTTTCCTACACTCAAATCGTCATCGTACCATAAATAGCATTAAAACTTATCCATATGCGCCTATTTTACGTTGATTATAAAGGTAATAACCTGTTACAGCAATAAAACAAGTGGAAACAGCGTTTGGATGGTCAAAATCGGCGATAGAGGCCGGGAGTTACATAACATATGGCTGAGGCAGCCTGCCAGCCAGCCAGCCAGCCATGAAGACGGCTGGAGAGACACTGTTGCGCGGTAGTCTCTCTCTCTCTCACTTTTTCCCACGCTTGGTAACATAGATGACCACGCCCTGCTAGCAACTCACTAATGTTAGCACGAATATATACCTAAGAATAAGGGAATAACAGGGAGAAAAGGTGATAATTGAAGGGGGGGGGGGGGGTGGAAGGAGGGGATGTGGAGGAGTGATATTTGGCATGGCCAAGGGGCAATTTAAAAACAAATATATATATACTGGGCTGATTTAAATGGTTTTTTTTTAGGCCTTGGATTATATAAGGCTTCCCGCAGCCCACCAGTAAAACTTATGTCAGTCTTGCCGTACTTGCCGGGTTAAGGGGAGTAAGGCGTCCGGCAATAGATACCGATAGATAGATGATATAGCACAGCACCTACTACCCTGTACCAACACATACAGGCAAAATTATCATTATCATGTTTCTTTTGATAAGTACTTTTGCATTTATCTTGTGTCGTCCCAGTTTTGGTTTGTTTATTTTGCAAGTTTTACATAATTTATATTATGCAGTTTTGGTTTTGGTTTGTTTGTTTTGAAAGTTTTACATTTTTATCTCTTAATATCTTGTTTTCTGCCCTGGTGGGTGTAGATGAAGCTGTCCGGTGTCCTGACACGGCTTACTTGCACATATGGCCCACACACCTTCAACACCTTCAAACTGGTAAGTCATAGAGAGAGAGAGAGAGAGTAAATACAGTACCGTACCGGTATCACACGAGAGCTTTTATAGTCAACATTTAGTAGGGTGTCAAACCGGACCATTTTTTTTTTTTTTTGTAGACTTTAATGAATATGAGAAGGGATACAAGAAAATTAACCCTTTCACGTTTTTATGACGCAGAGGTTGCCAGACTAGCAATAATAAATAGAGTTCTCTCACTCTTATAATTACCTCTCCAAAATTAGTTTTCTGCCCACAGCTAACTCAAAGACAACTGCAGAGGTTGAAGTACAGTAACTAAACTAAAGGTTTCTAAATACCCCTGATGGTAACAAAGGCTTTAAAGTATCCTTAATAGGCTCAAAATTGCGTCAAGAACGTGAGAGGGTTAACATGATATACCATTATTTTGGTAATTTTGTCACTTCCAAAGATACTAGCTATATTTAGATGACTTTGTTCAGCTTAAGAAGGGCATCCAGCAATTAACAGGCTTCAAACTATCTCGATTAACCCTTTTTACTACCACAGATCCTTCTTAAGCTGCACAGAATTGTCTAAATATAACCAGAATAAAATACAAATGATGTCGCCGGTACAGAAGGGGTTAATGTTTATGTTTGTGACCAGGTGAGGAAGCTGACGCCGGGCTGGGGTTGGTGGGAGCTACGGTTCTTGTCAGACTCGGTCATCAAGTTGGATCCTCAGCAGCCTGTCGTTGATGCCGTTCCCTCCTGTGGCGACAATGATCAGCCTTGGGACTCCAGGTACATCAAGCCAACCTCAATCAAACAGATGCTCATGGAGTATTTTGGTGAGATATTTGTGTCTTTCCATGTGGTGGGCTGGATCTGTCAGTGTGAGGGTTGGTGTCCTCTGCTTCCCAATGCCAGTTCCGAGTTTACCTTTTTTGTCATTCTTAGTTCTATCTTTTTTAATGAAAGTGGTGAAGGTGTGGATGAAGTGGTCTTTAAACTTTTATGTATGTGTATGAGTAAGGAGACAAAAGGCAAAGCTGTCTATAATGAGTGTCTCCCCCAAAGTGAAACAGTTACCAGTACTGTTGAATTTAAGGTACGGTACACTCGGATGCCATAGTCTC
The DNA here is from genome assembly GCA_032716605.1 of Paralithodes platypus. Taxonomy (NCBI): domain Eukaryota; kingdom Metazoa; phylum Arthropoda; class Malacostraca; order Decapoda; family Lithodidae; genus Paralithodes; species Paralithodes platypus. Next base: position 144,530 of record CM064565.1, on the reverse strand, counting down.
TAGCGGAAGTCTAGCCGACTCGTAAGAATTTGTGGACTTTCTATGTTTTCTTTATGCAATTATAACTATCTGGATTGATTTTGGGATAGAACTTGCTTTTCGATAAATAGTATATACAGTTTTGTAATTGATGTGTAGAAAATTATGGGGAAGGATGTAGTTACCGGGTGTACCACTACCGACATACAACATAAATAATCTATAAATACTTAATAAATAAAAATAAAATAAAATAAATACTTATAGGCTAAATCTATAGGTTAGGTTAGGTTGTTTGGTTAGGGTAATGTATTTTTGTATCCAAAGGCAGTCAAAATAGACGGGAACATGATGGTGAGCGTCCGCGTAGTGTAAACAAGACGGGCGGTACACCCGGTAACTACATTCTTGCCAAATTATGTTCATAAATTTGTTTCCAAAGATATACCTCCATTAGAAATAGGTGAAGTCCACAAATATTTAAGAGTGGGCTAGAGACTATGGCATCCGAGTATACTGGTACTGTACATTGGAGTAAACAATTTTGGACTCACAGAGCTTTCCATGTGTAAGGAGACGAAAGGAAAATTGTATGTAATAAGTGCCCCCCACATTGAAACATTGACTGTCGAATTCAAGGTACCGATACCTTGAATACACTGGGGCTTCCGACACTGGCATATAGGAGAAAGAGAGGGGATATGATAGAGACTTTTAAGATAGTGTCAGGAAAGTACGATGAGGATGTGTGTGAAGGTATCTTCTTGATGCGGGAGGGAACAAGAACGAGAGGACACTCTTAGAAAATTTACAAAGAAAGAAATAGGCTTGAGAAGGCAAAGAACTCATTTTGTGATACAGTGGTAAATGAGTGGAACGCACTGCCCCAGTATGTAGTCGATTCCGAATCAATAAGGGAGTTTGAAAGTAATCTTGATAAAGCATGGGGAAGACAAGATTTGAAGTTTGATTATAAAACAAAAATACAGAATAGTAAAAATGTTGCGTCTGCTACCGCCGCCGCCAACACCGTGAACGACCGCAGCAGTGCAAGTACTGGTACTGAGCTGGATACACAGGCATAGTTTGCCTTTTTCCAGAGGATCTACTGTAAGAAACTGTACTGTAAGATACTGTACTGTACATCGGAGTAAAAATGTTTGTACTATTGGAGCTTTCCATGTGTATGAGTAAGGATACAAAAGGCAAAGTTGTCTGTAATGAGTGTCTCCCTCAAATTGAAACAGTGACAAAGCTGATGGTGAGGAGTGGATAGGTGCTGGAGGGGACTCTACTACCTAGGCACAGTTTGGCACCACTCCAGTGTCGGCCACAGTATTTGCATGGTGGGGCAGTTTTTAGACCGCATAATTATTTTTTATTTTATTATTATGATAAGTTATTTTGCCTTTATATTGTCTTTGTCCAAATTTTGGTTTGTTTAGTTTTCAAGTTTTACATTTTAATCTAAAGTTGAAGTTGCCTATGTACAATAAAGTCTTGGTATGTTATTGTCTTGTTGTAGCACTGTTGAGGCTGGTGTGGTTTACAGATACTACAGGTGCTTTAGTGGGCTATTGTGAGACTTTGTTGAGGCACGGTTAGCACTATGTCAACACCAGCCACAGTGATGACATGATAGGGCAGTGTTGTGGCAGGACTTTAAGTGTAAGTTCTTTGAATATGTTTGGTAAGGAGAATACTGTGGTGTGTTGTGAGGAGATAAAGTGTTATAAAGATGATATGGAAATAATACTTTGGTGAAGATCTTAACTTCTCCCGAAATCCATCCTTCTCAATCCTCCCTTCCTCACGAGGACAGAGTCCACCTGGCCAGGCTGAGATGTGGGCACCAGTCAGCTCTTCTGAGCTATCAGAAGAGACTGCATAACTCCGTCGTCGACACCTGCTCAGGATGCAACACAGCACCCCAGACTATTACACACATCATAGGAGACTGCATTCCATACAATCACTTATGCCAACAACATAATTAACTTTTCCTTCATAATTGCTGAGCGGCACAGGGCCTCGCGTGGGCTTCGGTTTCCGCACCCTCCTCAGTTCCTCGCCTGGGAGCGGCTTCGGTCACCTGGGCTTCTTTAGTGGTAAGCAGGGAGGGTTCTGCGGGGGCGCTCGGTTATGGCTTTGGCCTTGCTCGGGACCTTGGTACTGTTCAGTCAGACAGCCTTGAACTGTATTTGTTTTTATCTAACCCTCCGTATACCCTTTCCTCAGATAGAGACGAAGACACCATCAACAACTTTATTATGAGGGACAAGCGGCTGAAGCAGTGTGACGTCTACACAGTGGCCTGGAATATTAATATATTTAAGGTAGTGTTGATTCTTATATAGTACAGTAAAGTTTGCATTGAATTGAAGACTTACAGTATTTATAAGTAACTCACCCCCTATCAATCGTCTCTCTCTCTCTCTCTCTCTATATATATATATATATATATATATATATTGGGTGCCCTGATGTATTAGGGATGTCAGTGAACAGTTGCCACAGATTGCTAGACCACACCGTTCACCAAGGCACTGGCGTCTGCCAAATAGCACACTCCGAGACTCGGACTCTCCACCTCATTCTCTGCTTAAAACATTAGGCTATTCAGTGTGCAGTTGGGTTTGAGTACATGATTAGATTGATATCCAGTATTCGATAAATGGATATGTAATCGTAGTCATGAACTTAACCTCTAACTGTCTCGATGGTGTAATGGTTAAAGCATTTAAGATCTGTATGTGGTAACCCAGCTTCAAATTCCGTGTGGATCATATGCTTTCATTAATATCATTGGGAGGTGTTTGATGTTGGGAGTGTAATTAGTATATTAGATTATATGTGTGTGTATGTATGCGTGTGTGTGTGTGTGTGTGTGTATGCAATGTACAATACTGCCTTTGGAGAAAGTCTGGCAATGGATTTTTGTAGCCTAGGGGACAAGCTAAAAATATATTGCTCGAAAATGGCAAAAACAAGTAAAATCCTCAATAATTATTAAACAAAATATCATATAACTCTCAAGACTTCGGACCAGATCATGTTAAATCATAGAAAGACATATTTCTGGCAGCACACAATTTATACCATTGTTTTTCAGTATATTAATCCATGTTTTGTATTATGTTATTGAGTATAATGCGCTATTTTAATTTATTTCATTATTATATTTTATTATTTTATTACGTTATAATATTTCATAATTTTTGTTTTTGTATTGTTTTACTGCATTTTTTATTGCATTATTATATTGTTACTACAGTACATTGCATTGTTTTATTACGTTATTTTATTGCATTATCGTATTGTGTTATATTAGTATTATGTTGCATTGTTTGAATAAGTTATTTTCTTGCATTATTTTTCAGAAGCAGCAACTAGATCCTTGGTCGTTGTGGTACAACCTGCCGCTGTTCTACCGTAACCCCCTCACTACCGAACACAGGGCCGCCATTATAGACGAACTACTCATCACCAACCCTTCACCAAAACTATACTTACAGTTAGTCTCCTTGTTCTGTCATTTATTTACCCTTACAGTATTTGTTTGCTAGGTATCAAAAGTATCAATAATGAAATGCATACTATAGTCTATTCGCTGCAAGTAGGATAGACTTCATGACCTCTAACCTCTGTAACGAAAAAACAACTAGAGTAATCGAGCTAATATTTCTACCATTTGGGAAGAGTCAGCCAAGGAATAGATGTGGAAATTTACAGCCAATTTCTTTTAGCTCTTTTTGTGTTACAGAGGATAGAGGTCATGATTTCTCGCCTACTTACAGCGAATAGACAGTACAGTAGGTTTGGATGGTTTGGGCATGTGGAGAGGATGGATGAACTAAATTTGGTGAAAAGATGCAAGTCCATGAATGTGGAGGGAGCTGCACCAAGGGGTATACCAAGTAAGACGTGGGATCAGACCTTTCGTTTCTGATCTTGAATACAAAATAATGACAAGTGAGGCAGCTCTGAACAGGGCTGCCTGGAGCGCCGCCATTAGGACGTCAGACTGGAACCACAATCGGTGGTTCTTTAAGTTTATGTATGTATGTACAGTACAGGTATGTATGTATGTATGTATGCCAGACCTATGAGAGTTCCGTATGGAGCTCAGTGGTCTGGTTAATCTGCTCTACATAACTAACTAACAGGTATGTATGTATTAAGGAAGGCCTCCATCTTTGATGACCTCCTCATTCAGAACGCCTCCCTCAAACTATAAATGCAGTCGGTGGTTCTTTCCAAATTGACTAATTCCTTGCACATGACGATGGTGCATTGTTATGTGTGCGATCAGTTTGCTTGGGAACCATATTGACTTGCTCAGATAGTGATGTACACCCTATGTGGTGGATTGTGTTATATTATTTCAAAAATGTTTATTTTAATAAGCGTTGTTTCCACATAGCGATTTTGATCAGTTATTTTGCCTTTACAGTATATTGTCTTTGTCCCAGTTTTGATTTGTTTATTTTGCAAGTTTTACATTTTAATTTGTGTGCTTTTAAATTTGATAAGTTCTTGAGTCTTTATATTGTGCAGTTCCTGTTTTGGTTAGTTTGTTTTGCAAGTTTTACATTCTAATTTGTTTGTCCATTTATTCATTGAGTCATCTGTACCACCGAATAAATGGCCTCCATCTCAAACAACATCCTCATTCGGAACCCCTCACCCCAACTGAATGTGCTATTTTGATAAGTTCATTTTTATTTTGATAAGTTCTTTTGCCTTTATACTATGTCGTCCCAGTTTTGGTTTGTTTATTTTGCAAGTTTTACATTATAATTTATCTTGTCGTTCTTTCATTCATTTACCTATGTTGTTTGTTTGCTTATTCAGGAAACTTACACCAGAACTTTATATATACTGTATTGTTCATTTATTCAGGAATCTTTAGACTATATTGTGTCGTCCCAGTTTTGGTTTGTTTATTTTGCAAGTTTTACATTTTAATTTTCCTTTTGTATTGTCTTTCAGATTCAACAGCCTCTTTAAGTCCGAGGTGGGCATGTTAAAAACCCGAAAACTACTGTCCCAAGATTATGACCCCTGGTCGGGGACACTGGGCCCCCTCGGTCTGCCCACAACTAATCTGGCCCACCTCCCTCCACCTTCCTCCCTCGATAATATGACGCTAGAACAGGTGAGGATCTTAAAGGGGGATGGCCGTATTTATTTGCTCATTAACTTGCTCATGTAGTTATGTACACCCTATGTGGTGGATTATGTTATTTTATTTAAGCGTTGTTTCCACATAGCGATTTTGATTAGTTGTTTTGTCTTTTTACTGTGTTCGTATATGTTTTGGATTGTTTATTTTGCAAGTTTTACATTATAATTATATATCTATTTATTATTTTTGTTTAGTTTCTTTCCTGTCTCTGCCTCGAGTCGGCCACCCCCAATAAAAAATAAATAAAGAAATAAAGAAATAAAAGTGGGATATGTGCCAGAGTATATAGATAGATAGATAGATAGTTTCTTACCTAGACCTCCATCAAGCTTTAAAAAAAAAAAAAAAGACCCTCCTTCAAGATAAATTTGGAAATTTTTCGATAGAAAAATGTCCCAGCCGAGGGCCGATTCCTTTTTAATTACAGTACAGGCTTACTATCGCTCGCCATTATAAAATCGACACCTGATTGGCACAAAAAGTCTTAACCCTTTCACGCACATATGACGCAGAGGTTGCCAGATTAGCAATAAGAAATAGAGTTATCTCACTCTTATAATTACCTCTCCAAAATTAGTTTTCTGCCCACAGCTAACTCAAAGACAACTGCAGAGGTTGAAGTAACTAAACTAAAGGTTTCTAAATACCCCTGATGGTAACAAAGGCTTTAAAGTATCCCCAATAGGCTCAACACAGCTAACTCAAAGACAACTGCAGAGGTTGAAGTAACTAAACTAAAGGTTTCTAAATACCCCTGATGGTAACAAAGGCTTTAAAGTATCCCTAATAGGCTCAAAATTGCATCATATGTCTGAGAGGGTTAATATTGAGGCGAATATTGGAACGAAAGGTCTTAAAATCAGCAAACGAATTTGCCGATCGTTATATAATCTGAAAACTAATGGGGGTAAACATGAGGAAGAAGGGGGACCAGAAAAACTATTCGTGTTCCCTTAACCCCTACAGTGCCGGCGACGTCTTTTTGTTTATATTTCAGCTACATTTATTTTGTTTATATTTCAGCTACATTTATTTTGTTTATATTTCAGCTACATTTATTTTGTTTATATTTCAGCTACATTTATTTTGTTTATATTTCAGCTACATTTATTTTGTTTATATTTCAGCTACATTTATTTTGTTTATATTTCAGCTACATTTATTTTGTTTATATTTCAGCTACATTTATTTTGTTTATATTTCATTTTATTTTGTTTATATTTCAGCTACATTTATTTTGTTTATATTTCAGCTACATTTATTTTGTTTATATTTCAGCTACATTTATTTTGTTTATATTTCAGCTACATTTATTTTGTTTATATTTCAGCTACATTTATTTTGTTTATATTTCAGCTACATTTAGACAATTTTATGAAGCTTAGGAAGGATATATGGTAGCTAAAAGTATTAATTGAGATAGTCTGTAACCTTTTAATGGGTAGACATCCTTTCTAAGCTGAATCTATATCTATCTATCTATTGCCGGACGCCTTACTCCCCTTACGAGGGTGGCCATACACAGAATGCCCCCAAGCGGACCTATTCCCTGTGAGAGGGACAACCCGAGCCAGTTTAGTGAAGGACTTACAGGATTGACCACTCAATTTAGGATACGTCCGACTCCGAGGCAATCTGTGTATCTTGTTAGCACTATTTTTCTACAGTGGTGTTCGGCTAATCCATCCACTAACCTGCCTTACCCTTAGGTAAGCAGTACGGATTTGTATCAGGTTTACTCCCCTAGACAGGTTGCCAACCAAGCTGAATAAAACTGTCTAATAGTGGCCAGAATATAATGAAAAGGACATCACCGGTACTGAAGGGGATAAAGTACAGTACCGGTGATGTCCTTTACATAATATTCTGGCAACTATAAGACAATTTTATTCAGCATAGGAAGGACGTGACCTACTGTAGATATTAAAATGTAAAACTTGCAAACTAAACAAACCAAAATTGGGACAAGGACAATATAAAGTCAAATTAAATTATCAAAATCGCTATGTGGAAACAACGCTTACTAAAATGAAAATTATTAAATTAAAATGTAAAACTTGCAAACTAAACAAACCAAAATTGGGACAAGGACAATATAAAGTCAAATTAAATTATCAAAATCGCTATGTGGAAACAACGCTTACTAAAATGAAAATTATTAAATAAAAGAACACAATCCACCACATAGGGTGTACATCACTACATGAGCAAGTTAATCTGTTTCCCAAGCAAACCAATCGCACATATAACAACGCACTATCGTCACGTTAAAGGAAGTAGTCAAGTTTGGGAAGTCCGGGACGTTCTGGCAAATTTTACTAAACTCTGCATGAATAAAGAAACTACATGTTAAATGTCAAAATATTATTTAAAATCAAATTTGCAACATGACAAGACATTAACAATAGTAAAAAATACAAATATTAAAAAATACAAATATTGATAAGATATCTATACTATATGTGTGAATTTGTGTTTTGTCTTTGTGTGTTCGTTGTTGTGTTTTGTGTCTTGAGTCGGCCACCCCCCAAAAAAAAAGAAAAAAAAAGAAGGAAAAAGAAAAGATAGGAAGAGTGGTGATTGGGCCTGAGTAAATAGATAGATATAGATAGGAAAGGTACTTCACATTAGTTTACTGAAACTCAAACAAAATATAATATTCAAATACAGTACTGCCTACCTACCTACTTGGTGTATTTGTAATTACAGCTTAGGAATTGTGGTCCGTCACACCTGGTCTGAATACACAACTAACAACTGTATGTCTACTGTATGTAACACTAAATTATGTATTATGTATTAGTATTGTAACTACTTTGAAAACACTAAACCCCAAACTGTATATAATTATATATGTAAATACTATGTAAGAAGAATAACCACTGTCGGTGGAAATAAACTTTATTATTATTATTATTATTATTACTGTATTGTTAGATAGTTACATAGATAGATAGTATTGTTAATAATCTAGCATCAGTGTTCTTGGTAGGTCCACAGACTCCTGACCGACACATACCTGACCTGGCGATTGGAGGTGCCGCTCTCCAAGATTTTCAAGATTCGGAAGAAGTTTGCCTTAAAGCTCAAGAGTGTCCGGCTGCAGGAGGAAGTGTTGCTGCAGTTGTGGCGTGATTGGAACATTGGAACAGACAAGGTGAGTTCATTATTTTTAGTGTACAGTATAGTATTGTATAATTATGTAAGATAAAATTAGGGTTTATAGTTCAAATTATGTCATTGGAAGTGATAAAAAGGCATGTTAATTGTCTTGCATTCCTTCTCATAGCATTTGGAACTGATAAATTAGCCAAAACGATACTATTCCATGTTAAATTTCTTGTATTCCTTCTCATATTGTCTTTGGAAGTGATAATATTCCTTCTCATATTGTCTTTAGGAAGTTATAAAATAGCCAAAGCGAGAAATATCTGCGTGTCGTCACCTTCCTCGATTTGTTCCCCTACTGCCCTTCCCGATCTATCTTGACTCGTTTAGTTATAATATCTTGATCGAATCCTTCGGGTCAGCCCTATGAGAGTTCTTTTGTAGAGCTCAGTGGTCTGGTTAAACTAATATAAAAAAAAAAAAAAAAAAACAACAATGCTATTTCATGTTAACATGTTTGTTTAGTTTGCAAGTGATAAAATGGCCAAAACGATGCTATTTCATCTTACGGTAATGTTCTTGTATTCTTTCTCATATTCATTCAAGTCTTCAAACAAAATTACTCCGCTTTGACACCCTGAGTGCACATTATAAATTATCACTGATGCCCCCAATACCAAGCTGCTGGAGTCATGCATTATTTTAGTGGTGTATTATCTATATTTTATTAATTTCACCACAACACCAAACACTCCCAATGAAATTAATTAAAGTATATATGATCCGCCAGGATTCGAACCCGGGTTATCACACACAGATTTTTGCCACCTTAACCATTACACCACCAGGACGGTTAAAGGTTTATGCACACGCCTACGACTTATTATCCATTCTCGAATACTGGATATTAATCTATCATGTTCATACTGTACTCCCAACCGCGCTATGGTAGCCTAATGTTTAAGTGAGAGGAAAGAATATTCATGGGGTCACAGATCATATAGACCGGCCTCGCGACGAAATATCCCTGAACCTACTAACCCCCCCTTCACTCACTCAACCCCACAATTTGCCGGAGGATAACAGGTTTTTCACAATACGTAGACGGAGGTCTTTTCTAAAAAAAAAAAAAAAACTATCGGAGTCTAATGTTATGAGGGTGGTTTTTGTGTTTTTCCATTTCATAGTATTGTTTTGCATTACTGTACTTAATTCTGTATACTATTATTTATAGCATCGTTCTTAACACCAATAAGCCCCAAATGAAATGTGCCAGATTATATACATACATACTGTACATACATACATACATGTGATTCTCCCAGGATTCGAACCTAGGATATCTCGTACAGAACTTACATGTTCTAACCATTACACCATCAAGACAGTTATAAGTACAGCACATGACTATGATTATTATTCATGCTCTAACCATTACACCAAAAAGACAGTTAAAATTATAGCACATGACTACGATTATGTTCCATTTATTCCATTTTCTGTTCCAGGTGCTAAGAAATGCGTTCATCTTAAGTTCTTCCCCCATCAACCTGGACCATATCAAGAAAGAGGTGGTGAAGATCGGTGGTGATGACCTGAGGCAGTTGGTGTCTCTCTCTCCCTCCATCCTCAACGTGTACTACCACCACCTACTGCAGATTGATGATGTGCTGCGGAGTTTTAATGTTCCTCCGGTAAGTTGCCATCCAGAGAAGTATGTACAGGTCTCCCTCGATTTACGATTGGTTACGTTCCCGAAAACCCGATCTTAAATAGAAAAATCATATAGCAAACCCTAAAATTAGTGGGGAAATGGGGATGCTTTCTCGGACCAACCAAAACCCAAACGCAAATCCCTAAAGACCTATAATAATATTGTAATTCGGGGCATCGGATAGTGAGGGAGACCTGTACTGTATGTATGTGTATTTATATACTGTATGTATGTACTGTCTCTTGTCTTGAGTTGGCCACCCTCAGCTTAAAAAAAAAAGGGGGTATGTGCCTGAGTATATAGATAGATAGATGTAGCCTATGTACTCCGGCACATAACCCATGTCTGGGGCTGGCCGACTCGAGACAGAGCGTCCGGGACCACTTTCGTGTTCCCTCGCCCCTTTCTCTGTCTCATCTCATAGGTGAATTTTTCAAGGGGAGGAGGATTCCTAGCCCCCTGCCTCCAGAAGGAAAAGTAGGACAGTACAAGAGACAGACAGAAATGGCTAAGGTTGGGTAGAGGATGCCAAAGCTCACTCTGGATAGGACCAGCCTTCACCCAGCATGTACGGACAATGATAACTTGCACTACAAGAATCTTAAAGTTATCTTTATCTTCGATTAGTAATGCCAGCCCTGTGAGAGGCTTTGAAATTCAGTGGTCTGGATAAACTATTTTGTTATTACTTGAACCTTAAGAAAGGGTGTCCCTGAATGCGCACGGACGCACTTTACGTTCTAAGGAGTCTTAGACATTTTGAAAATTGGGTTCCATGGTCTCGGCAACGCCCATGCACTCGGCTGATCTGTGCACGCCCACGGCCGACACTAGGGCGGCCCCGAGCATGACAATCATGGGTGGGATGGCAGGGAGCAGGGTCGTCGACGACTTCATCATCAGACAAGTCATCTTGTCCACTTTCAGGCCCAATGTATTCATCGCCAGAGTCCTCGAGGATGTCTTAATCAGTATCCTCGTACTCCAGCGGGGAATGATAGATGTGTGGCTTGGCGAGGTGGGGATGGAGATGAAGGCGAGGCAATGTCTTGGCGAGGCTCTGGGCTTCGTGGGCGGCGACCGGTTGATGAAAATACATCTCCCTCTTCAGTTGTTGGAGACAGTGGTGATGCGGGTTCATAAATATCCACATCCACACTTGTTGATGGCAGGGGTGGTAGTGAAGGCTGTGGGGAAACTTGCAGGCGTGGCGCGTCATGGCTGGGGCCGGCAGGGGTGGAGGCGATGGGGGCCTCAAACAAAGACCGTCAATTTTTTTTTGGTACTTTTTATGAAAGTGCGGTCTTTCCCCTTCTCAGCTCGGAGTCAGCAGCACTTATCTTTCGTTCTGGGGATTGTGGTGGCCGTATTGGGGGAAGCGCTGGTCGCTCAACCCCACTTTTAGTTGGCTGTGGTGGGGAAGAGTGGCGGGTTCCGCGGGGCATGGACGTGGCTTGGGTGGTGGATAAAGGCTCCCCAACAATGGCAGCATCACGTTCATTCAATTGACCACTTGCGAGTTTCAGGCTATGAGAAAGTTGGAGCCGTAATCATAGATATTAAGCAGAAATACAATGATAATGTAGGTTATTGATGGATAGAAAGTTTGTTGAATTCGATTTTATGTTACTATAACCGTATTTTCGCTGGTAATTCTGGAAAATATCGTTGTCTACAGCTTCAACTCCCTTATAGAACGAAACTCGCAAGTCGGCAATTCCTGTTCTCTGCCCTCATCCTCCCGCCTTGTTTTCTCCCTTTCTATCTCCCTTGCCTGCTGCGGCTGTTTTCTGAAGAACTTGCTTCTTGTAAAAACTAAGCTGAAAGGGAGATTTAGCCAGGGAAGGGCTTGGCGTCGCCTCGCTGATCACGTACTTCGAGGCTGACGTTGAGCTCTCTCACTCTCACTTTTGCCAAACTTCTCTCACCACCATCATCATCACCTCTTTCACTGTCACTCCCAGCAATTTATAGTTCTCTAAGTGTACTTTCAACACCTCCTGGACTTAGAATATCTTTTGTGATGCGTCGTTGTTTACGGCGAGCTAGGGCTGGCATACACGGGGGCATAGTTTCGGACGCTGCGGAAATGTTATCTTTCTGTGTTTCCATGATGGCGGGCAGATAGAGACTGGTGGGGTACCCCACCAGTACTGGTTGGTACCCCACATTCCAAAGGAAAGTGTTGAGGAGCAGAATAACCGTGTCTGTTACCCCTTTCACTTCCTGGCTTAAGCTGGAGTCACACGAGCCATTTTTCGAGCAATGTTTACGGGCAATTATGGTCTGGAAGCTTCAAAAATTACACTTTATCAGAATTCAGCCACCTAACTTAATCTACCTTTAGTTAAGTTACCGATACCAGTGCGAAAATGTCCCGAAATTACACGAGAAACAACTTGCTCATGGAAAATTGACGGAAAAAGAGCTTGTGTGACAGCGGCTTTACCATTTTCTTATAAAAATGGATGCAATATGTGATTAGGTGGCATGTCTCCATATCACAACCTGTTTTCTTCCCCTTACATAAATAATGCAAAAGCGATTGGAAAGCTTTTCCAATCACTTGAATTATTTTTTCCTTTATACCGACGGTGGCATGGTCGGTAGCGTGTCTGACTGCTGAACATTGGGTCTGCAGTTCGATCCCATGCCGTGCCATTGGTAGACGGCAAGAGTTTGGTCAGCTCGGTCCATCGATTCGTGGCAAATGTCCAGTTAACCCCTTCTCTACCGCTACGTCTTTTTTACTTTCTTCTGGCTACAAATAGACGATTATTTACAGTTTAAGAAGGGCCTCCAGCAATTGACAGGCTTCCAACTATCTCACTTAACCCCTTTTACAATCACACATCCTTCTTAAACTGCACAAAATTGCCAGCCATACGGCTGGCTCAGTTGATAGCATGCCTGATTGCCATCTTGAAGGTCTCACGTTCAATCCCCACTCAGATTGAAAAGTTTTTCTGGGATACAGCCGGCGGTTACCATCTCCCCATGAGCAAGGGGGATGGGTAATGGTCTCTGGTAGACTAAAGAAAGCCAAGCGCTTGTGAATCCTCGAAGGAGGAGATACGGGCGCTATATAAGTAACCAGAAGATTATTATTATTATTATTAAATATAGCTAGAATATAATTAAGAACACGTCGCCGGTACAGAAGGGGTTAAGTCCTTGTAACAAAGGCACATCCTAGCCCTGTCAATCAAGGAAGTGCACAACGTTAAAAACTGCATCAAAATTGCACAGTATTTAATTTTAAATCAGGAATATTATTACCTAGTTGGGTTTGTCACTGCAGTAAAATCCCCTCTCTAGTGCCCATGGATCCGGAAACCCTGACATTCCAGATAAGGCTTTCTGTATCTGTTTTGGTGGTGTATTGATGATGATACAGTTTTTACCACCATGCACTCCCTGGTCAATAGCTGGGCTAAGGTGGGTGCCCTGATGATCACGGACTTCAATGAACAGTTGCCACAGATTGTTATTCCGCACAGTCCACCACGGCACTGGCGTCTGCCAAATAGCACACTGCCTGGCCCGAGACTCGAACCCTCGACTGCAGACGAGTGCTCTACCAACCGCGCTACAGCCTGTAGCAGCGGTTAGAGCATTTAAGTTCTGTATGTGGTGACATGAGTTAGAATCCCGGGAGGATCACATTATTCACATGCTTTCATTAATATAATTTGCGGGTGATTTATGTTAAGAAAAAACAATAATTAAGAGTATTTGATTAGTTGTTCACTTGATTATGGAACAAAATGAAGAAAATCCCACATTGGATTTGTTAGGAATTTTCACTATTTGAACTGTATATAATTAATTGATTTATATCACTCTCAACACCAAACACCTCCCAATGAAATTAATGAAAGCATGTGATCCTCCCGGGATTCGAACCTGGGTTACCACATACAGATCTTAAACACACTAACCATTACACCATCAAGACAGTTAAAGGTTAAGTACATGACTACGATTTGATATCCATTTATCGAATACTGGATATCAATCTAATCATGTACTCAAATACAGGGGTCATAGTTTTGTTTATATCGAGTTCTTTTTAGAAGAGTTAACTATCAAGGTGCTTAATTTCAGAACATGTTGACGAAGACCCCTCGTCTATGTATGTTGAGCCGGCAAACCTTACAGCAGCGTTTGGAAAGCCTATATAGCCACCCCAGCCTGGGCCCCCTCATGCTGAACCCCCGCTCCCTGGTATTGGTGATGCGCTACAACAAGGTGATGCAGCGCGTCAACATCCTGCAGACGGAGATGCGACTGGCCAACCTCCCGAGCATCAACGTCCTCATTGGCAGCCAGCCCTCTTTCGAACAGTACTGCCGCATCGGTCACTCAAAACACAACCGCAAGGATTGTATTACCTTCCTGTCCGAGTATTTCAAGGTGGACGAAGGTAAGGTCTCTGCGTTACTCCATGAACAGTGCTGGGGCCCTCACACGACCGTGGTTAATGCAGCCAAGAATATGGACACCCTCGTACAGGCCGACTTCACCCACAAGCAGATTTTGGATGCTCTTGATTTAGCCTTGTGCTCGACCGACCTGGTACAGAGTCAGCTAAAGCGTTTGCCCTCACGCCCCGATGCCCAGCCCTACCCTGAGGCCAAGACTACGCCTTGGATTCTTCAGCTACTGCTATATTTTGTACACAGAGAGATGAAGCACTTGAATGTATGAACAGTATATAAGTCCCACACCACCTTTACCCCTCTCCCTAGGTACCAGTATGATTAATATACAGTATATTAAATTAAAATGCAAAACTTGCAAACTAAACAAACCAAAACTGGGACAAAGACAATATAAAGGCAAAATAACTAATCAAAATCGCTATGTGGAAACAACGATTACTAAAATAAAATGGTTCCATGTCATCTCAACCAGTAGCCCATTTCAACCAGTAGCTCTCAACCAGTGCCAAATTAACCCAGATCAACCAAACCAGTGTCAAAATATAGTACTGTACTAACCTAACCTAACCTAACCTAACCTAACCGTATTGGTTGATTTGGTACTGGTTGAGAGCTACTGGTTGAAATGGTCTACTGGTTGAGTTGACCAGTCACCAAATAAAATTTATGAAATAAAATTACAGTACAGGCGTCCCTCGATTTTCGATTGGGTTACATTCCTGAAAACCCGATCTAATATAGAAAAATCTTATAGCAAACCCTTAAATAAATGGGGATGCATTCTCGGACCAGCCAAAACCCAAACCCAAACACATAAAAACCCTAAAATGAATGGGGTAAATGGGGATGCGATCTTGGACCAGCCAAAACCCAAGAACAAACCCCTAAAAACCCTAAAATGAATGGGGTAAATGGGGATGTGTTCTCGGACCAGCCAAAACCCAAACACAAACACCTAAAAACCTATAATAATATCGTAAATTGGGGCATTGGATAGTGAGGGAGACCTGTATATAATATGATCACACCTTACCCTTCACTTTGTATGAGTTATGTTTTTTACTTTCATAATATTGTTTGGTTAAATCTTCATTACGTTATTCATACATAGTGATTATTTGTTTGTCTTTAGATTGTACTGTTTCTAGTTTTGGTTTGTTTTGCTACTTTTACATTTCAATAAGGAAATGTTTGAAAGCATGAACAATTGACCTTTCAATTGTATTCCATGTCCCTCTGTAGATACTTATGGTTGTTGTTGTTGTTCCCCAAGCTGCCTGGCCGAACAGCCCCAAGGCCCCGAGCAATTCCAAGGCCATAACCGAGTGCCCCCGCAGAACCCTCCCCGCCGACCACAATAAAGCCTGGGTGACCGAAGCCACTCTATGGCGGGGGGCTGAGGAGGGTGCGGAAACGCCCGGGAAACCAAAGCCCCACCCAGGGCCCTGTGCCCCTCAGCAATTATGAAGAGAAAGTTGAGGGGCAAGGGAAAAATGTGACGCTTTGGCTTCCAATCTTGGTAGATTGGGAGGTCAATCCACGGAAGAGACGCCGTCACTTGAGATCTAGAAAATATATAAGTTAAAGGAAAAGTCAGAGTAAGCTATGGGTATGGCAGAGATTGCTCAGCTCTCACTCTGATAGACCAGCCCATCACCACATGACTAGAACCCAATTCTCTCAGCATCAGCTAGGAAAGGCCCTAGAAAGCCGCCTTTGGCGGGGGGATAGCTCCCCTATTTCAACCCCTTTCGGGGTTGGGCACCCGCCCGGAGAGATACTTATGGTTAGACAGATATACTGTACAGTTGATGTACAGTAAAGTCTCACATCCCACGGATTAAGATCCCACGATGTCGCATCCCACAGTAGTAGTAGTAGTAGTCGTTCCCTTGGCTGCCTGGCCGAACAGCCCCGCATCCCACTGTTGTTGTTGTTATTCCCCAGGCTGTCTGGCCGAGCAGCCCCAAGGTCCCAAGCAAGGCCAAGGCCATAACCACAGCACCCTCCCAGCTTTACCACTAAGAAAGCCCAGGTGACCAAAGCTGCTCCCAGGCGAGGGGCTCAGGAGATTGCGGAAATGCCCGGGACACCAAAGCCCCACCCAGGGCCCTGTGCCCCTTAACAATTATGAAGGGAAAAGTTGAGGGGCAAAGGAAAAATATGATGCTTTGGTTCCCAGTCTGCCAGCCTCCAGGTTGGCAGTAAAGAGGTACACTCTGATACCATAGTCTCTAGCCCACTCATAAATATTCGTGAACTTCACCAATTTCTAACAATGGAAGTATATCTCTAGAAACCATCTTAGCAATATAATTTTCTATAAATCAACTACAAAACTATATATACTATTTATTGAAACAAAAATTCTATCCAAAAATCAATCCAGATGTGTAGTTATAATTTGCATGAAGAAAAACATAGACCCCCAATTCTTATGAGTGGGCTAGAGACTATGGTATCCGAGTGTACTATCCAATGCTTACCCAAATTCTCATCTCCCAATGACCACACGCTTCCCACGGGTGCGCACCGACGCATCGTAGCGTGTCGAGCAGTGTGTCTAGCAAAACCAACTCATTCTATTCACAAATAATTTAGTTCTAGATTGGTTGAATATCTTCTCTGTCTCTTATCTGGATAAATTCATTCCAGTATCTTAATAATTTCTCTCACCCCTTCTTTGTCCCTCTGTCTCGAGTCGGCCACCCCCAATAAAGGAAATGAGAACAAAACAATAAAAAACAAAATATAATTCAAATATATATATATATAATAATGGGGTATGTGCCGAAGTAGATAGAGATAGATAGATAGCTAGATAGCTTACATAAATGGTTTTAAAAACACCAGACCCCATTCTTATTTTTCTACTGAGAATTGGATCACTTGAATAGATTAATACCTGTAGGTAGATAAATACTGTATTGTATTTGTAATGTACATTTGTAATTTATGTATATTATGTAAATATGTAATTACTGTATTGCCATATTTTGTACTAAGAATACTCATATGAATAAGAGTCTAAGATACAAGTACAATACACTTTTTTTGCACAGTACTGTATTGTAGTATCCGCTCAATGTACAGTTGTTGTTCCCCTCTAAGCTGCCTGGCCGAACAGCCCCGAGTCCCTAAGGAAGGCCATGGCCACGGTCGGGCTTTCCCACAGAGCTCTCAAGGAGTGTAGATTGTGTTGTTGGCGTAAGTGGTTATTTAATATGTTGGGTCTTATATAAGCGAGTGAACCTAAATTATTTTTGCATATTATTATCCCCATCATAAGAGTCAAAGGTAGTATTAGTAGTAGGCCTAGTAGTTCCCCAGACTGTCTGGCCGAACAGTCCCGTATCCGGCTGACCGAAGCCGCTCCAGATACTCTTAAATTACAACCTGATGAATCAATAAATCAATTTGGTACACGGAATGTAAGAGGCGTGAATGATGACACAAAAGAGAGAGAATTTCTGGAAGTGTTAGTGAATGCCAGAATGGATGTATGCGGAATGACCGAGACCAAATAGAAGGGTACATGTGTGAAAGAAGGGGAATGTAGAATAGGTGTGTGTGCTGGAGTGAATGAGAATGAGGGAGCGAAAGAATGTTTGTAAGTAGCAAAGGGAAGGAGCGTGTTTTTTGTTGTTGCGGTTCCCCAGGCTGTCTGACCGAGCAGCCCCAAGGTCCCGAACAAGGCTAAGGCCATAACCGAGTGCCTCCACAAAACCCTAGTGGTAAGCAGGGAAGGAGCGTGTAAGAGACTATGGTTCTGTGGGTGCAAGGATTGTGTGGGTGAGAATGAAAGTAGGAATACAAACGTGGGTGGTTATGTGTTTGTATGCTCCAACAGAGGATAAATCTGAAAGAGAGAAAGGGGAGTTCTGGGTGAATGTTGAGGCATGCCTGGATATGTTTGGTAAGAGCAAAAGAGTATTTTTGATAGGGGATATGAATTGGAAGGTGGTGATAGTAAAGTTAATGGGAGGATGGGGTATACAGTCAGAGGTAAATGGGAATGGCATTGCACTTGTGGACATATGTGTGGGGAGGAGGCTGTGGATAGCTAACACCTTCTGACACAGAATGATACACTGGCACACATGGAAAGTGGAGTGGAGGAGGGAGAGAGAGACAGTGGAACGAAAGGCACTGATTGATTACTGTATATATGTGATTATGTATGGCTAAGTAATAGGGAAGTGTATGAGTTCTTTGGAATGGAAGAGCAAGCTTTAGGCATTTGATTGTGGAGTGGTTGAGTGAATAAAGATAAGTACTTTGAGGTGGTATGGTTATGTTCAGAGAATGGATGAAGACAGAATGCCAAGAAAGATATATGGGGGTCAGGTGAGTGGAACAGCTAGTAGTGGAAGACCACCTATTGTATGGGAAAAGAAAGTGGAAAAATATATTGAAGAAAAACTTCCACGTAGTGGAAGGGGCATTGTGGCACGGGCAAAGGAGGCATGTCTTGCCAAAGAAGCCTGGAGACGTTTCTGTCGTGGCCATCCTTTAGTGGGGGTTTCCCAGGGGGAAACAAGGCATCGTCGGAGATGGTGATGATGTGCTATATGCTAGGGTATATAGGGAGGGGGGGGGGGGGGTTGTCCGACCATTTATGTAGTAGTAGCTACTTTTAAATTATTACGATACAGAAGAAGTAGGTGAAGAGAGCTATAGAGAGGCGGGAGGGAGGTGAAGAGGATGGAGAGGTTACAGGAGGAGGATAGCAGGGAAGAGTTCTAAAGAGCAGTAGAAAGACAACTAGGTAGGTTTGACTTGGAGGGTATATGGAGGAAGTGGAAGAGGTGAGCAAAGTGTTCAAGGAAAATGTGTGTGCAGCATGTGAGGAGGTATGTTGAGTTAGGAGAAGTGGGAGGGGAGTGAAGGATACAGCACGGTGGACTGAAGAGGTAAAACTAGCTGTTGAAGAGAAGAAGAAAGTGTATAGAGAGTGGTAGAGAAGGGAATGAAGATTTGGAGACAGAAAAGGGAGAGGTACTTGAAAAAAAAAAAAAAAAAATGGTGAAGAGAGTAGTGAAGGAAAGTAAAAGAAGTGTAGATGAGGAATTTGGAAGGAATCTAAGTGTAAAATAGTGGGGGTGTAAGAAACTGTTCTGAAAAGAGGTCAAGAAAGTTAGGGAGAGTGGTAAGGGTGTGAAAGATAAGAATGGGCGAGTGTTAACCAAGAAGCAAGAGAGAGTCGAGAGATGGAGGGAGTACTTCAATGAATTGTTGAACGTAAGGAATGAAACGCCAGCAAACATAATTGGATGGGGTATGGGAGGGAGAAGTAGTGGAGGAGAAGGTGGGGATCAGGAGGTCAGAAGTGTGTGAAGCCATGAAAAGAGTGAAATCATCAGGAATAGATCGAGTTGGTGGGGAAATGCGGAGGCATGGTGGTCAGATAGTGATAGAAAGGGTATGGAAATTGTGTAAACTAGCATGGGAGAAGGGGAGTGCACCTGATGCCTGGAAGACAGGCATAGTAGTCGCCTGTAAAAGGGTAAAGGGAAAATAGTAGTGTGGGATATGTCTTCTAATCATAGTAGGGAAGATGTACAGTAGGGTAGTGATCGAGAGAGTGAGAGCGAGAACGGAGAAATGGGTAAGTGACGAGTGGGTTTAGGAAGGGAAGAGGATGTGTAGACCTGATATTTGCCTTGAAATATCTAGAGAAGGAACAAAAGTTGTATGCTGCCTTCATGGACTTGGAGAAGGCCTATGACAGAGTTGATAGAGAAGGTCTGTGGAAAGTACTGAGAATATACGGAGTAGATGGCAAGTTGCTGAAAGCAGTGAAGAGCATGTGTGAGGGTGCAAAGGCATCGGTACGTGTGGAGAATGAACAGAGCGAGTCATTTGATCTGAATGTTGGGTTAAAGCAAGGGTGTGTTGTAAAGTCAGTGAAAGTAGGCTAGCCTAAACAGACCTCGGATGCGGAAATACCCTGAGCCGAACAGGCCAAGTGGAATATCTCTATTGGTCTAACTGGTAAGGTGTCTGCCTACACCCAAGGGTCGATAGTTCGTGCCCCCACCAGGGCATGATATTTTCGTGAGGCTATTTCCGCATTTAACGAAGTTTAGGTGTGTTGGTAAAATTGTTCAGATGGTTGAGAGTAAGATCGGAGATCCATAAATCCTCTTTCGGGTATGGTGTTAAAACCGATCCCCACAGGACAAGGAAGAGGATAGGAGAGAGCAGGGAGTGTTGTGAGACTCGATTGGGTTGGGTTGTGGAGTTGCCAGCCGCCCAAGCGAGTTGCCAACTGGGCAGTTAGTAGGTGCGTGTATGCATCGCTCAGTGAAGTTGACTCACCATTCCCATTCATCTCTCTGACGGACTCTCGGTCGATTCGGCTCAAGCTTGTTCCTCTCTGTTCGTTCCTCTCTGTTCGGAGCTTTCGCTTCCCGGAAGGTGAAGTAGTGTAAAGTCAGTGAAAGTAGGCTAGCCTAAACAGACCTCGGATGCGGAAATACTCTGAGCCGAACAGGCCAAGTGGGATATCTCTATTGGTCTAACTGGTAAGGTGTCTGCCTCACACCCAAGTGTCGAGAGTTCGTGCCCCCACCAGGGCATGATATTTTCGTGAGGCTATTTCCGCATTTAACAAAGTTTCTGTGTGTTGGTAAAATTGTTCAGATGGCTGAGAGTAAGATCGGAGCTCCATAAATCCTCTTTCGGGTATGGTGTAAAAACCGATCCCCACAGTGTGATGTCCCCATGGTTGTTCAATATATATATATGGATGGAGTCATGAAAGAAATACAAGGAAGAGCAGTGAATGTTGGTGTACCGCTGATAAGGGAAGGAAGCAAGTGGAAGTTGCCTGTACTGCTGTTTGCAGACGATACAGTTCTGATGAGCGATAGTGAATGGGAGTTGCAGAGTCTGGTAAATATGTTTGGAACATTGTGTGAAAAATGGAATCTGAAAGTAAATGCAGGGAAGAGTAAGGTTATGGTCTTTGAAAGGGGTACAGCCACAGAGTGTGAGGTGAGGTTGAACGGTCAGGCTATGGAGAATGTCGGCTCATGGTATTTGGTCAGTGTGTTGAGTAAAGATGGGAGTATGGATGAAGAAGTGCGGGAGAGGGTGCAACAGGGGAAAAGGGTTGTAGGAATGCTGAAATCAGTAACAAGAAATAGGGTGGACAACATGGAAGTCGATCCTTGCATGACAGTGTAGTAATCCCGACATTGACTTACGGGAGCAAAGCATGGACGTTGGTGAAGAGACTCAAACCAAGAGTGAGAGGGGTGGAAATAAGTTACTTGAGAAGTGCGTGCAGAGTTTCATGGAGGGATAGACGAAGGAGGAAGTACGAGAGAGATGTGGTGTGAATGTAGATATGCTGGAAAGTGTGAAAAGGGACACCTTGAGATGGTTCGGCCATGTGGAACGTATGAGAAGCGAGAGAATTACTAAGAGTGTACGAGAGTGAGGTGGAAGGTCAGAGAGGGAGAGGTAGACCGAGAGAGGTGGAAGGATGGAGTTAAGAAGTATATTATGCATGAAAGTGTGCTGGTTGCGAGGAGGAGTGTCGACTGACTGGGAACAGATGCATGAGGGCGTTTCGTTCGTGGCCACCCCTTCGGGGATCACGGCGTCCGGCAATAGATAGATAGATTAATGTAGTGCCAAATTTAGTAATATTGATGTTACCGCTCATACACTCTTTACATCTCTTGCCTTTGATTACACAATATAATTATAACCTCACGTACGTGTCCCTATATCCAAGGAAAACAAATATACAGTACTTCTAAAGACAACTCTCTCTCTCTCTCTCAACCATGGCTGGAAGGAAATTATAATTGAAAAGATTCAGCACTAGTATTTGTGGAAACTTTTTCACATATAAGATCTGTTCTACCTGGAACAAACTTCCCTCCGAAGTTGTAAACAGTTCTTCAGTAGAGCAGTTCAAGAAGAGAGTAGATAGTATTTTGAACACTAATGAGTGTACAGGTAGTGCACTAAACAGTCTCTCTCTCTCTCTCTCTCTTTAAAAAAAAAAAAAAAAAAAAAAAAAAAAAATCCGGTACGCCAAACTGGGCTGGACACCGTGGCAAATCCAAGGCTAATTTTATCACCAGGAAAATTGTAAAGAATAATATGCAGACGAGGAAACTCTCTCGAAAACTCCGCCGCTATTTTCGTCTACAGGAAAACTTAACAGAATAATTTGAAGACCAGGAAACTCTCTCAAAAACTCTG
This sequence comes from Paralithodes platypus, assembly GCA_032716605.1. Lineage (NCBI taxonomy): Eukaryota > Metazoa > Arthropoda > Malacostraca > Decapoda > Lithodidae > Paralithodes > Paralithodes platypus. The sequence goes on along the minus strand of CM064565.1, from coordinate 121,873 downwards.
CTACCGCCACATCGACTGCCTAGAACTTTAGTTACTGTGGAATAACAAAGATCTACTGCAGCTGCGTGTAGGCAAAAAACAAAGGGGCATAATCTTCAAGAACAAACAAAGAAACAAATAAAAGGAGAAGAACGGACGAAAATGGACGAAAAAGACTGGGGGGATAATTCAAGGAGGGAAGGAGAAACAGGGGATCAAGCTAAATCCCCCTCACCACCACATTCCCCACCCAAATCTCCACCAACACCAACACAATCACCACCAACACCGAAATCGCCACCACCACCACCACCATCGAAATCTCCACCAGCACCACCATCACCACCAACACCAACACCATCATCACCACCAACACCCTTTTCGCGACTCCACCATAGGATTCGGGAGGGCCTGTTACAATTTAGGTAAGTGAATATCTATATTTATATATTTTTTCTATGTGTATGAATTAGAAGAAAGGCAGGTTGCCTGTAGCGAGTGACTCCCCCCAAAGCCAAAAGAGTGGTAGAGAGCCAAATTCAAGGGACGTTGGTTTTAAAATGCCAGGACACACAAAGTTTAAAGCAGTCTAAGTCATAGGATGAAGGAATTATTGATTGATGCAATGGAAGCCAAGATGAATCAACCTGTATCGAAAAAAGTGATTCAAGCGCCATGTCCATCTTGAAAAGTTTGATTAACCCGCGGGATACGAAAATGCTCTAGGGGCTAGGGTAGGTATTTGTGAATTTCTAGCCTTCGATTCTGACATAAATTGTTGGATTTACGATATAAAGCATTATTTCTTCTCCACGTGTATTTATTTTACTTATATGATGAATATATGAACCTTGAAAACCAGTGGGAAAAGCATTTGGGTGGTGAAATACGATTAATTTTGCCACTCGGTCGTCACAGACTTACTAAAACTATAAACCCACACATACACACACAAAAAAAAAACACACATACATACATACTATGCCTACAAACACACACTCTCTCTCACACACACACACACACACACACACACGTCGCAAAGTCAGGAAAAGAGATGTAATAAAAATAAAAGTGAACTTCTACCATCCCCCCACCACCACCACCGTTACCACACACTAACAACATTGTGGGAATAATATGAGAGGGTTGCATTGAGAGCTATTGAGATTTAGGTAAGTGTTTGTGCTCTCTCTCTCGTACACACTCTCGCTCTCGTTCTCTCTCACACACACACGTACACATACACACAAACTTTCTTTCACACTCAGATACACTGTCTCTCTTTTTGTTTCTCTCTCTCTCAGACACGCACATATACACAATCACATACACTCACTCACTCACAATCACACACTTTCTCGCACACAGATCACTCAAACCCTCACTCTCTCACACACACACACACTCACTCACTCTCTCTCTCTCTCATATACACACAATCACTCTCCCCCACTCTCACTTTCTTAAATTCTAAATAAGCGATACAATAATATGCGCATAATAATTTTGGTTTACTGTAGGAATGGTAGAGTGGTCTTGCTTTTAAGTTTTAACCCTAGTACTCTCAGTTCGAATCCTGATGTGTCAATGGAAGATACGGTTGGGATAGAATTTGTGCTCTTGCTAAGTTTCGGTACATTGCTACAAACCCCAGATTACACCATAAAAAACAAGGCAATGGATGCCCAATAGGAGGCGTGAGAGATTGTGTAGTCTGAGGTGGCAAGTCGAGTTGGCAGGACTGTAGGAAGATTTGGGAAGCTGAACTGCACTGAACTATCCTGGGAGACGGTCAAGATGCTGCTGGTATGGGAAGTCGGACTACTTTAAGGGGGCCCACCTCGTTTTTTTTTCTTTCTCTCCCTCTGAGTTTTATCCATTCAGCCCGATTCAGCCTATTGTTTTAAGAAGTTTATCCCCATCCAGGTGTCGATACCGCGAGCCAGGCTCCAGCATATTTAAAAACAAAATGTTGACAGCCCGCTAATCTGTACTTTTCACCCCCAGTTCTATCCCCCTCTAATCCCAATTCTATATACAGTAATCTGATAACAAATAATGTATTTATATTGTGCCATTCCTGTTTTGGTTAGTTTGTTTTGCAAGTTTTACATTCTAACTACGAGATTCCATTATAACTTTTCAGATGGAGCGGTGGTGATGGCGTGTGGTGGACCGTATTTGTGTTACTGGTGATAGCGGCTTTGGTCACCAGGCTTCACTACATCACCAAGCCTTACAATGTCGTGTGAGTATCTTTATAGTATTTGGTTTTATGTGTTTAGCCCCATTAGTAATGATATTTGGTGATTTCAAGACCTTTTGCCCCATTTCTTTGTAAATGTTAAAACCTGGCCCATTTCTTTGTCAATTTTAAAACCTTTTGTGCCATTTATGGTGTCGATTTTATCCACGGTATAGTAACATGTTACTATACCGTGATTTTATCCTAGCAAGCGTTAGCGAGCCTGCAATTTAGGAGGAACCTAAACATTTACAAATTTATCTTGACGAGGGGTTCTATGGGTATTTTTTAAGTTTGATGGAAGTTTAGTAAATATGCATCTGGAAAACAGTTCCTCCCGCTACACAGGATCTTACCGAAATGTCCTACTAACCTGCATTCCAATGTGGTTTACCAGTTCACCTGTTCTAGCTGTACTGCTATAGTCTATTCGCTGTAAGTAGGCGAGAAATTATGACCTCTAACCTATGTAACTAAAACACGACTAGAGTAATCGAACTAATATTTCTACCATTTGGGAAGAGTCGGTCAAGGAATAGATGTAGAAATTTACAGCCAATTTGCTCTAGCCCTTCTCGAGTTACAGTGGATACACTGTACAAAATATCTGTATTTTTACATGTTTGTCTCTATTTATCAACAGAAAATTCACAGTAAACTTAAAATACAGATACTATCTGTATTTTATATTACAGGCATCGACTGTAAAACCATGGTATTGAATAACTATAGGAATAGTGACTATAGTCTATTTTTTTTCCAGCTGAGGGTAAATTGAATCCTTTAGCAGCAGGTTTCTCGATATGTAATGAACCAATATGAAACTACTGTCTCTGCATCATCTTATGGCCAAATGTCCACAATCAGCAACATATTTCGCTACAAAATCTTCGTAATAGACCAGTAATTAAGAACAATATATGGCAATTTACCCTCAGCTGGAAAAAATAGACTATATATACCATATTTGTTCTTTATGAACTGTAGCAGCCTATACACTGATATAAATTAAGTTAACTAAATACTGAATTTTGTTGTATATAATGGTAAATCTCAACTTTTACTTTGCAATGTATCTAGAAAACGAGGCAATAAATTATCACTAGAGTTGCCGGATACTTCTATTACCTTCATTTATGGTGACAGGTCAGTTGAACCAGTGCCACTTTAACCAGTGCTAACTCAACCAGTGGCCACTTCAACCAGTGCCCATTTCAACCAGTAGGTTAGGTTAGGTTAGGTTACTGGTTAAAATGGTCACTGGTTGAAGTGGCCACTGGTTGAGTTAGCACTGGTTAAAGTGGCACTGGTTGAAGTGGCACTGGTTCAACTGACATGGAACCTTCATTTATATATGACACTTTTGAAGCATCTTTTTCAAGTTATATTTCATGAACCTTCTTTATAAATCATTGGAATTTATTTTGACAAAATAAAGGTGTTGTGGTATCAATAAACTATATGTGTGGCGATATATACAAGCTGCGAGTCACATGATTTTTTGGCGGGAAATCGCCTTGAGTACCGTACGTAGGCCTTGCTTCTGGGAAGGCAGCCAGGCTGTATTTTCGTCTCAGTTTTGCTCATTTCCAGCTCCACACATTAATCCATACCTCAATTATTACCACAACCTTATTAACCGTGATGGGCTGTGGAAATGCTCAGTATTATCGCCAGGAAATATGTAACATGGGCAATAAGCAGTGTGATTTGCTGTAACTTGCTGTGGAATGTCGTAACTGGTAAGAAACTTTTTGTTGTTGAGCCTTTGTTGCCAATATTTTATGCACATTTACATTTGTAATAAGATATAGGCTAATACCGGGAATACGAGAGCTCTTTCTTAAACTGAGTAAACACGTGTAGCTTTAACAAAAATAGCCTAGTACACAAAATACCAACCGTATGTGTATGCGTTTCTCGAAAAGTGTTGCTTGGCCTATGAATATACTCTTGCTCAGAGTTTCATTTCATCAGCTGAATACAATAATTGCTTAACGTTTGGTAGACAACTAAGCGATCTACCCTACCATACTATGATTAAATATCTATCTATCTAATTGCCAGACGTAATCCCCGAGATGGGGTGGGCATGAATTAACCGCCTTCATATGCTTCCATATGCAGAGGCAACTCACTCGATTATCTAGCTTGTAGGTCTATACCGTTTTTGTTTTATGCTAGGCTAAACAAGTAGTAGTAACGTACAGCACAGAACCTTCTGTTTGTTTTCCCAAAAGGTACCGGTATTGGCGGTATATAGCCGATGAAAACAACCCTATAGATATTTAATTGGATATTGAATGAATGACAGTCCAAATTAGTTTCTGACAATGTATAAAATTGAACATGTAGGCTACATGTCTATAATGTGTAACCAAATACTTTCAAGGTTGCTGCATAGCTGGGTATTCGGCAATGTTTACGTTACGTAACAGGCTACCATAATCAGAATTTTGTTCTGCTATATTTGTAGCCTACAGCCTTTGCGTGACACAAGGTAAGGATGCGCTGTATAGGCTATTGTATCAAACAACTCACGGTGTTTAAGGGGGGGGGGGGGTATTCAGCTTGTTCCCTAGACCTCCATCAAGCTTAAAAATACACCCTTGATGTAGACCCTCTTTCAAGATAAATTTGTACATTTTTCGATAGAAAAATGTCCCCCTCTTAAATTACAAGCTCGCTATCGCTCGCTAGGAAAAAATCGACACCTAAATGGCACGAAAGGTCTTAAAATTGACAAATGGGGCGAAAGTTCGTGAACTCGCCAAACTAAAGGGGCAAACGTCTTAAAGTCTCAAAAGCAATAGGGCTAAACATGAGGGAGAAAGGGGTTCAGAAAAAAATCCCTCAAGTGGAAATCTCCCCCGTAACCTAACCTAACCTAACCGAGGGTAGGGTGGGATTGTTATGGGTAACGGTTTATATTATGCAGCTTAGGATGGATCAGTGGTAGGTACAAGGGTTGAGTGAGATACTTGGAACCCTTATTATTGCTTGGGGTCTTTCCTAAGCTGAATAAACTCGTCTAATAGTTGCCAGAATACGATGAAAAGGACGTCCCTGGTACTGAATGGGTTAACCCCTTCAGTAGGCCTACCAGTCACGTTTTTTTCATCATATTCTGTCAACTGTTAGACGATTATATTCAGCTTGGGAAGGACCTCTAGCCATAATAAGGCTTCAGACTATCTCGACCAACCCTTTTAACTACCACAGCACCTTCCTAAGCTGTATTATATCGTCTAAATATAGCTAGAAGACATAACACACGTCGCTGGTACTCAAAGGGTTAACGGTTCATATTCATCTGAACCTGTTTTGTATTTCATATCCATATATATAGGTAATTATTTGTTTTGTTTCTTATGTAAACATTTCATCTATTTTAGATCCACTGAAGATGGAGACTGATTTCTCTGAAACGTTTGGTACCCAATATTACTATATATAGGCTACTATATATATATATATATATATATATATATATGTGTGTGTGTGTGTGTACAGTAGTGTGTTAAATGATTGCAAATAATGCTTACTGTAGATTAGGAAAATATAGTTTAGTCTGTGCTGAAATATGTAGGCTATTTAGATTTATAGTGACAATGAGCCTATGAGAGAAAACGGACCCATTCAATATTATTATTATGCTCATCTATTATATTTTGTAATTATAAGATTAGTCTATGCATTTTTAGGTTTCTTTGTATTTTTAGTTGGCCTACAAGTATATATTTAATCTAGTTATAGGACTTTTGAACATATGATACTCATGTAGATAAGATAGGGCAGGATGCCGATGGGATTTTGGCGCAATTTGATCTGAGTGGAACCCTGTCAGGGGTTAATCCTTGTTATATGTGTTGTACGGTGAGTTTCATATTTATTTCTTAGTAAACTTATTTGTGAATATACGAAGGTTAATTTGTGGATTATGTGAATGACTGATTTATTAATATAGGAGTTATAATTGATTACAGTTGTGCTGGGGGAAAACCTTTTGAGACATGTCAAACTTTTGCTTTTGGTATTATAGGCTATGATCTTAATCAGTGTTATGTTGTTCACAGGTAAACACATACATTACCTGGGTGACTTATTTTGCCTTAACCTATAAACGGAGAGCTGTGTGTATTGAACACCACTGTTCTGGGCTAGCATATTAGGCTCCATTCATGCCTATAATCGTCATTTTACGATAAATATCGTTATTACTTATTCATATGCGCCTATTTTACCTTCACTATGAAGATAGTAACCTGTAACAACAATAAAAACAAGTGGAAATATAATTTTTCTGGTCAAAATCGCGAATAAACATGGAGCAGCCCATTCATGAATTATGGAGCAAATTGAGGAGCACGAGGCCTCAAGCCTGACTGACTCACTCATTCACACTCTCCCTTGTGCAACACACTCGCTAGGCACATAAGCACATCCTCCACACAGTTTGTTAATGTTAGCACAAAAATATACCAACGAATTAGGGAATAACGGAAAATAGGTGATAATTGAAGGGGGAGGGGAAAGGGGGGAAGGAGGGGATGTGGAGGAGTGATATGAGGTATAGGGAAAACAAAAACATTGTTTAGTGCTACTGGGGCCTTTTAACCCTTATTTAGCGGGGCCCGACTCTAGTCCGTATAGAGAACACCAGCCCAAAGAGCGGGGCCCGACCTGAGTCTGTGTGCAATTTTGGCGCAATATTGGCTCTGAGAGAGAGACGAGCGACGGGAGGAGCATAGGTTGCCTCATGACCGCTCGCCACACCAGCCATGGGCCTACTGACATTTATTCCACACACATCCTCCCTCCCTCCCTCGCTACACACGTAATTATGTAACGAAATTACCGTATTTTAGCGATTTTGCCCTTCGGTTGCACGATCGTTGCAAGGCAACCAGTGATCATAGAAGGATGGTTCAGGTGTCATTGGAAAGCTCAATGAACGCCCTTTCAGGGATACATAATTGTATTACACTCCGGCTCTTGTTTATGCATGAAAAAGAGCACGGAAAAAGGCCATTTATGGTAAAAAAAAAACGCTGGGCGGCACGGTGAAATATATTCCACCACCCGCTCTTATTGTGTTAAAATGTGTTTTTTAGGCTTTCCCTCTTAAGAGCTTTGCCGCCGTTGCCCAGTAAAACTTCTTAAGAGCTTTGCTGCCGTTTCTGGGTTAAATAAACTATTTGTTAATAGATAAATATTCTTTTGATCCCCAATGAGTTATTTTATAGCCACTTTGCTACACACACATATATATATATATATATATATATATATATATATATATATATATATATATATATATATATATATATACAGTATATATATATATATATAGAGAGAGAGAGCGAGAGAGAGAGAACTGTAGCCTACTATTGATGTTGTTTCAGATGGGACGAGGCACATTTCGGGAAGATGGTGGGCTGGTACATCAACAGGACCTTCTTCCTTGACGTCCATCCTCCTGGTGGGAAGGTGAGGCAATTATACTTTAGTTATAGTGGCAGCTAAGCCGTTTTCTTTGCCTTGTTGTTTTTAACCCATTGACTGCGGGAGATGTTCCGGAACGCACATGACAATTTACCGCAAATTACAGGCTTTAATGCCTGTGGAGACGAGTGCGAGTGAGCGGGAGCGCGTTAGGTCCCCTTCCACCTTCCAGCCAGCCGGCCGATACACCGAGGAGTATGAGCCATACTCCTGCGAGACATAACCGCTGCCAAAGGCAAATGTAGCGTGACATTAGTGATAATTGCTCATTTTAGCGAATATCTATGGTAGCGGTACGGGTGAAGCCCGTGCACTACGAAGCTCAATCTGGTGTAATTTTGAAGCTATTTTCTTCTAGTTTTTGGCTGAATACATTTAATTTCATTCATACACTTGCTCAATCATTCAGGAGTGCCTGAATCAGGCCTAATATGGCGGAAATATGCCTACAACGTAAGTGTTAATGTCACTCGCGCTCTTGTTATCTCTCTCTCTCTCGTTTTATATATATATATATACATATATATATACACCTGTATATACCGGGTATATATTGTGTTGTGCACTATCCCCGCTCAAAATATAAGAATAAACCATGGTCGGTCGGCATATTTTTCTAATAAAAAAAAAAATAATAATATTGATAATATAATCATGGTGCACATTTGTTCTCCATTTCAGCTGTTACTGGCACTGTTTGGTAAGCTTGGAGGTTACAACGGTACCCACTCCTTCGCTGCACCCCATGTACCGTATGAGGGCTACAATGGTATAATGCATATGAGAGTGGTACGTATTGGGGCCTGGTTGTTGTTGTTGTAGTTGTAGTTAGTAGTACAGTAGTAGTAGTTATTGTAGTAGTATTTTTTTTTTTTTTGTTCCCCAGGCTGTCTGGCCGAGCAGCCCCAAGGTTCCAAGCAAGGCCAAGGCCATAACCGAGCGCCCCCACAGAACCCTCCCTGCTTACCACTAATATAGCTCAAGTGACCGAAGCCACTCCAAAGCCGGGAGCTGAGGAGGGTGCGGAAACGCCAGGGAAACCAAAACCCCACCCAAGGCCCTGTGCCCCTCAACAAATATGAAGGGAAGGTCGAGGGGCAAAGGAAAAATGTGACGCTTTGGCTCCCAATCTGCCAACCTAGAAGGTCAATCCACGGAAGAGACGCCGTCACTTGAGAACTAGAAAATATAAAAGTAAAAGGAACAGTCAGAGTAAGCTATGGGTATGGCAGAGAATGCTCAACTCTCACTCTGATAGACCAGCCCATCACCAGTTGTAGTTGTAGTTGTTGTTCCCCAGGCTGCCTGGCCGAACAGCCCCAAGGTCCCGAGCAAGGCCAAGGCCATAGAGCGCCCCCACAAAACAGTTGTAGTAATAGTATAGTAGTGTAGTACAGTATAGTAGCCTACTATACCCTATTCCTATTAAACAAATTATAAATAAGATGAATACATGATGAAATAAATACGCCCATCCCCATTAACTCTCTCTCTCTCTCTTCCTTTGGCAGGGTTGTGCACTTCTAGGAGCCGGTATGGTGCCATTGGGGTTCCATTCAGTGTGGTTGCTTACTAGGTCACTACCGTCAGCCACCATTGCCGCGGCGCTCATCACTTTTGGTACGTGGGTTTGATTGAGTGTGTGTTTGTGTATGTGTACTATGTGTGTCTGTTATATATATATGTGTGTGTGTCTCAGTGTGGTTGCTTACTAGGTCACAAGCATCAGCCACCATTGCCGCAGCGCTCATCACTTTAGGTACGTACGTGGGTTTGTGTTTTGTTGAACTGTGGTATGATGCTTAACCCAGTGAGACCCAGCGTCGCACGTGATGCGTCGGCAGTGTTTGATCACCAACTCCCAGCGACGCATCACGTGCGTCCGACATATTAAAATCAGTTACGTGGCTCGTAAGGTAGGAAATGGCGGGAGAATAGGAGGGGGAGGTACCGTAGTGTGTGTGGGAGCCGGGCCGGTAGGTGTGAGCGGGCCAAGACAGCCGCGCGGCTGGTGGTGGTGGGCTTAGTGGGGATACTTTACACCCTTAGTTCACCGCCACTTTGAACCTTCATTACTCCGGTCGTATGGGAGCTAGAGGCTTGAGATTTATGTGAGACACTCCTTAGGATGTATGCCGTACAATGCCATACTCAGTTTTCACCCTAGTGCTCCCGGGCGGGTGGTCATGCGGGGGAGACGAACTTTCGACCCCCGACCCCCAAATGACCAAGGTGAGTTTTTTTTATTTGTTTCTTCATTTCTCACCATTCTCTTCCATTTTGGCTTAACAATTTTTTTTGAGGCCCCCCCCCCAAAAAATAAATATCCGGTGATTTTTTTTTTTTTTTTTTTTTTCATTTCTCATCCTTGTCTTCCATTTTAGCAAACAAAAATAAGAAGTGAAAATGGCTTGGGACTGGGGTGAACAAAATATTATAACTAGCCGGGGCTCAACGGGTTAACTGTGGTATGTTGTATTGATGTTATGTTCTGCTCTGTGTTTGTGTGTTGTACTGTATTTTGTTATGTGTGTGATGTGTATGTGTGTTAAGTTGATATGTGTTATGTTGTATTGGTGTTATGTTCTACTTACCGACCTATTTACCGTTCTACTTCCAGAAGTGGGGACGATCACCCTCAGTAAGTTTATTCTGCTGGATCCGCCCTTGTTCTTCTTCATCATGGCTGCCTTCCACGCCCTCACCCTCACCCACCACCACAGTGAGAGGTGAGTAGATATAGATAGATTTATAGATAGATAGATTGGTAGGTAGGTATGTGGGTAGGTAGGTGGGTGGGTTGGTAGGTAGGTAGGTAGGTAGATTGGTAGGTAGGTAGGTAGGTAGGTAGGTGGGTAGGTGGATAGATAGATAGGTAGGTAGGTAGATAGATAGGTAGGCAGGTAGGTAGATAAGTAGGTGAATAGGTAGGTGGATAGAGAGGGGGATAAATATGTAGGTAGGAGGGTGGGTGTGTAGGTAGGTACGTTGAAAGATAGATAGAGGGAGGGAGGAAGGAAGATAAAGGTAGATACATAGATAGATATATAACTAGATAGATAGATAGATATACAGACGAGCAGATAGATATACTGATAGATAGAGGGTGTGTTCCCCCCAAGATTGAGAACTAGATAGATAGATAGATAGATAGACAGACGAACAGATAGATATACTGGTAGATAGAGAGTGTGTTCCCCCCCAAGATTGAACGGTAAACATACAGTGACAGTCTCCAGTCTCCGTGCTTGATTCCAAAGAGGGTGCGTCTCTCTCCCCCCCTCCCCCCCCCCCCACACACACACACACAGACTAAAAGGTAAACAAACAGTCGCCATTGCCGATTCCAAAGAGGGTGTGTTTTCCCGCCAAGACTTTTAATAAACAATCTACCTACTGGATTCCAAAGAGGGTGTTTCCCCCAAAGACTTTTAGTAAATGTATCCATGCTTGATTCCAAAGTGGGTGTTTCCCCCCCAAGACTTAAAGGTAAACAAACAGTGCTTCCCTCACCCTCACCCTTACCCAGAATAATATTGACAGGGGAGTAGATACAGACAGATGGATTAATAGAGATTCGAGGCCAAACTCATTCCTTTATTTCATTAAAAGTTACACAATAACTTTTACATAATTAGATAGATGGATATTTTATAGGTAGTTAGATAGACTTAAAGAGAGAGAGAGAGAGAGATAATTGGTAGACACATATGTAGCCTACTATATTAGGATATAGATACAGATAGATAGATAGATAGACAGATCGATTGTTTTATGAAGAAATGGTGAAAATGATGGATGGTCAAATGGAAATATTGAAAAACAAAAATAAAGTCATCTACAGACCTTGCCATCCCAAGGAGGCAGTCTCGAGTCCTTTGCTAATTAAGACGAATACCCCCAAAATAAATGTGGAAGGCCAGATAATTGAAACGGATGGCTCTCTCCCCACCCTCCCCCAAACACCGAACTGGGGAATTATTCAGGAGATCCGGTGTCACACGATTGAGCTCTTTTTCAGCAAGATTTTGGAGCACTTCTCGTCTGGTAACATAAGATTTAGGATTTTATTAATCTTAAGTCGCGAAACACATTCTAATTTTGGTAAATTTTTATAATTGCACCTATACGAGCTAAAAAATATATTATTGTATTTAACAGGAAGGTACGATGAGGTAAGTGATGTGGTATAGGTGGCAATATGCGGAAAAGGATTATAAGGGCATTCCGCCCCCTCTGACAAAAGTCTATCAATCTAGATGTGACACGGATTTTACATTGTTTCAGAGACATTAGCCTAACCTAACAACCTTACCTAACCTAACCTAACCTAGTATTATGGGAGGGGGCTGCCGCCCCCACACCCCCGCTGGTTGGGTAAAACAGTAGAAATCCAGTTGGGGTGGAGTGAGTAACCGTAGATTTTCGTAAGGGGGTCAGAGGGGGCGGAATTCCCTTATAATCTATTTCCGCATATTGCCACCTATACCACATCACTTACCTCATCATACCTTCCTGTTAAATACAATAATAACTTGTTTAGCTCTTATTGGTGCAATTATAGAATAATACCCTAATTTTCTATACATTAACTACAAAACTATACTGTATAGCCTATACTATTTGTTGAAGAACAAGTTCTACCCATAAATCAATCCAGATAGTTATAATTGCATAAAGAAAAACATAGGGGGTCCACACATTGTTTTAGATGGGCTAGAGACTTTGGTATCCGAGGGTACCTTGTCTATAGCCAATACGGGATGGATGTAGTTACCGGGTGTACCACTACCGACATACAACATAAATCATCTATAAATACTTATAATAAAATAAATACTTATAAATCTATAATACTAGGTTAGGTTAGGTTGGGTTGTTTGGTTAGGGCAATGTATTTTTGTATCCAAAGGCAGTCAAAATAGACGGGAACATGATGGTGAGCGTCTGCGTAGTGTAAACAAGACGGGCGTTACACCCGGTAACTACATTCTTGCTGCCAATACCAGCTCATCTCAAATTAACTGTCTTGATAGTGTAATGGTTAGTGCGCTGGATTTTTGTGTGAGTATCCGAGGTTCGAGTCCTTAATTTAATTTAATTTATTTCATTAATTAGGTTTATTTGTAAGTTAACTTGTGGGTTGGTGATATTAAAAATTCTACAACAGTGGATCTTGCTGCAGGTCTGATTTGATTTTGTTACAACAAAACCAGCCTGATCTACTTAAAAGTACGATAAAATGTGAGAAATTCGCTGAATTATATGTAGACGGCCTACTTTACCTTACAACTTAATCGCCATTCCCTCTGGTAATGGTATCTTTGTAATAATTCACTGGCATTTATATTTCTGAGCTCATTATTGAGAGAAATAAAATCCAAAATAGTCACTGGCATATATATTTCTAAGGCCATTATCGAAACTGAAAACCAGAAAATGTGTCATAATTCTCATCCTTTAACGTTTTCCTTCTCTCCACCAGGCCGTTTTCTATGGCATGGTGGGGGTCGCTTGCCTACTTTGCTGTGAACTAACATCCCTTATCGCTTTCCTTCTCGACATCCCTTACCGTTTTCTTTCTCTCCCTCAGGCCATTTTCTGTGGTGTGGTGAGGATCACTTACCTACTCTGCTGCAAACTAACGCCCATTACCGTTTTCCTTCTCTCCCTCAGGCCGTTTTCTGTGGCGTGGTGGGGGTCACTTACCTACTCGGGCGTGACTCTAGGTTGCGTGTTGAGCGTGAAGTTCGTGGGGGTGTTTGTGGTCCTCCTGGTGGGTCTCTACACGGCTCTATGTCTCTGGGACCTCTTTGGGGACCCTCGCGTTTCTTTGGTAAGTAGTGTTCTGGGATTTTCAGAGTTATTCTAGACTCCTCCTTCATGTTTAGCCCAATTAGTTTGTATGTATTTGTGCTTTCAGTTAATAATAATAATAATGATAATTATAATGTTCAGGTTACTTATATAGCGCCATTTCTTTCTAGCCCTCGCTCCGAGATTCAATAGCTCTCAAGTTGGAATTTGATAAGCAGTATAGCCCTACTGTATATATTGTATCAGTTTATACATCAGTGTTTGTTTGTATGTATTGTTTGTGTTTTCATTTGGAGTTTGTAAAGCAGTATGTATTGTATCAGTTTATACATCAGTGTTTGTATACAATTTAGTTTCATCTGTTTATACATTAGTGTTTGGATGTACAGTATATTGTTTGTGCTTTCAGTGTATATTAAGCTTTATTGTATCAGTTTATACATTAGTGTTTGGATGTATTGGTTGTGCTTTCAGTTGGAGTTTGTGAAGCATCTGTTACCAAGAGTGCTGTGCCTGATCGTGCTGCCTGCAGTGATCTATGTGTCTGTGTTCTGTGTTCATGACCACCTACTGAACACCGCGTAAGTTAACTATTTGATGCAAGGTGGGTCTTTTGGGAACCGCCATATATATATATATACTGTGTATATACAGTATATATATATATATATATATATATATATATATATATATATATATATATATATATATATATATATTTCTAGTCTCTCAGTGGGGATCGAACCATCAACCATCAGAACGATAGCCGACGCTTAATCAATTACACCACGGCAGTCTAAATCGATGGTTCGATCCCCACTGAGAGACTAGAAACATTTAGTGGCTCACGTGTATTTGTGATATATTCTCAATATATATATATATATATATATATATATATATATATATATATATATATGTGTGTGTGTGTGTGTGTGTGTATCTTTTGATGGGAATGTTTATATAAATTCAAATAATCTAACAATCATTACTTATATTCACTGTTAATCTCTCTCTCTCACACTATCACTTTCTCTCTACAGAATGAGCCAGTTTGCCGCGGAAGAATCCCATTTCAGCCCCGGGTTTCAGATGAACTTGAGAAACAACTCTCTCAACAACATCACCCAGCCTAGAGGTAAGCTTTCTTGCTGTACGAGGAAGAAAAGGAGATATAAAATTCAAGACTCGGTTGTGCCCCCTTGTATTACACGCGTACACTCACTTTTTCTTATATACTGTACATACATACACACGTTCATTCTTTCACTCATACGTGCCTACTCTTCTTTCACTTTCACACACACATACTGCATACATTCTCTCTCTCTGTCTGTCTGTCTATGTGTGTCTCTCTCTTGCTACAATCTCACCTCCCTCTACATCCCTCTCCTCATCTCCTCTCTACTTATCTTCTCTCTGGATCTGTCTGCTCCTATCTCCAGACTCTCTCAGATTCTCTCACTCCTCTGTCTCCTCGTACTCTCCTACCTCCTCTCTCTCTCTCTCTCTCTCTCTCTCTCTCCTCTTCGCTCTTCTCCTCCCTCCATCTCTCTCTTCCTCTCCCCTCTCCCTCTCTCTCTCTCTCACTCTCTCTCTCTCTCTCTCCTCCTCCTCTCTCTATCTCTCATCTCTCTATCTTCTCCCCTCTCCTCCTCTATCTCTCTCTCTCTCCTCTCTCCTCTATCTTCATCTCTCTCCTCTCTCTCTATCCTCTCTCTCTCTCTCTCTCTCTCCCTCTCTCTCCTCCTCTCTCTCTCTCTCTCTCATCTCTCTCATCTCTCTCTCTCTCTCTCTCTCTCTCTCTCTCTCTCTCTCTCTCTCTCTCTCTCTCTCTCTCTCTCTCAAAGATATTCAACCAGCAGGGATTGAATCACTGTATCCCGCATGTGAGGTATATGCACTAGCCTCCCTCCATGGAGGCTAAATGGTGTGCCTTTAATGAAAATCCTTGCCTTGGCCTAATATATGTGGCTATGGACGCTTGCAATGTATGTATTTATCTTGAAGGGGGTTTGGGTGGCGTTTTCTTTTAGTCTGAAGGGGGTCTGGGGAAGCGTTTTTCTTAGTCCTAATCTAACCCAATTCTCTGACCCACCACAGACATAGCGTACGGCAGTCTGATCACCCTCCGTAACGCCAACCTAGCCGGGGTATATCTTCACAGTCACAACCTTACCTACCCTTCTGTACGACTACCCAAGGGCCTCCAGCAAGTCACAGGATTCAGGGCTAAGGATATCAATAACTACTTGTGAGTATTATCAGGTTACCTTCTTTTATGTGTAGATTTGACTTGTTCTTGCTTTTTTCTCTTATCTCAGCGACCGCAAAACTTTTATCAGTTCTGGATTCGTGTTTTGTTATTGACTGATTCGTGCTACCTCCCAGTAAGGTCCTGTTCCCAGAGGAGGACCCGGACCAGGACAACGGGTTCTACAGCGGTGAGGTGGAGTGGCTACACCAAGGGGACTGGGTCAGGCTCTACCATATAGCCACGGGGGCCCTCCTATCCTGCGGCCGCAACAAGTCGCTCGTCACCAGGAAACATAATGTCGTCCATGCAAAACCTTATGTAAGTCTTCAACGTGGTTTTCGTCTTATTCTGGTTACCATTAGACAATTTTCATTAGCTCATTATCTAGCTCTAGGTGAAATGTATCCAAAAGGCCCTATGCCTGCAGCCGCAACAAGTCGCTCGTCACTAGGAAACAACGTCGTCTATGCCAAACCTTATGTAAGTCTTAACCCCTTCAGTACTGTGGCAAAATATTAAACTCTAGGATTAGGAGAGATTTGTTTAGGGATCTGCATGGGACCTGGGAATCTTTTGCTGGGGACCCCAAATGGGCCTGGGTCTCCAGGTGTTTTTTCCTGGATGACCTAGATGTGTGTGATTTTGTGTTTTGTTTTGTTTTGTTTTGTTTTGTCTTTCTGATGTGTGTGATGTCCATGTTTGAGCTCTGTCTCAAGTTGGCCACCCCCATAAAAAAAAAAGAAAAAAAGGGAAAACTGGGGTAGGTGCCAATGTATATGCATATATCTATCTATCTATCTATTGCCTGACGCTGCAATCCCCGAAGGGGTGGCCACGAACGAACCGCCCCCATGCACCTCTGTCCCCAGTCAGTCGACACCCCTCCCAACCAGCACCGCCTTCATTAATATACTGTACTTCCTCACTCCATCCTTCCACCTCTCCTTTGGTGCATCTCTCCCTCACTCTCATACACCCTCTTAGTCAATCTCTCGCTTTCCATACGTTCCATATGGCCAAACCATCTCCAGTTGTTCCTTTTCACACTTTCCAGCACATCTACCTCCACACCACACCTTCTTACTTCCTCATTCGTCTGTCTATCCCTCCATGTAACTCCGCACGCACTTCTCAAGTAACTAATTTCCACCGCTCTCACTCTTGGTCTAAGTCTCTTTCCGAACGTCCATGCTTCGCTTCCGTAAGTTAGTGTCGGGATTACCACACTATCATGCAAGGACTTCTTCACTTCCATACTGACCACCCTATTTCTTGTTAGTGCTTTCAACGTTCCTACAACCCTCTTCCCCTGTTGCACCCTCTCCCGCACCTCCTCATTCACAGTCCCATCTTTACTCAACACACTGCCCAGATACATATATACATACATACATTAATTTATTTATATATTCTATTTAGTTTCCTCCCAAGACCTCCATCAAGACCCCCTTCGAGATAATTTTGCACAGTTGTTGTTGTTGTTGTTGTTGTTCCCCAAGCCACCTGGCCGAACAGCCCCAAGGCCCCGAGCAATTCCAAGGCCATGTGCACAGTACACTCAAACAGCTTCCTCTTTCCAACACCCCTTCTCCCCTCTCAGCACTTTTCAAAAAGTAGATACGAGGTGCCGTTTTAAAGTATTATCCCTCAATACCTTCCCCTGACCTGGTTTGTGTTTCCCTCCACAGAATCTGACCACGCCTACAATAGAGGAACCCCTAAACGTGTTCCAGGATGGCAAGGCTTCGAAGATCTCCAGCGCCTCGGTAAGTACAGTGGCGCTAATAAGTCCTGTCCCAGCTGTCATTACGTTTGGCTCGCTCTGTGCTTTATTAATGTCTGTCAGATGTTGAATAGGGTGGGTAAGTGTAGGAACATGGTTGTATATCTCACTAAAAAAAAACAATCATGTGTAAATATTGCTGATAACATTATCGATCATAACATAATTGGTGCCGAGACATCACTTATTAGGCCGACTGTACACACTATTAACTGTTCATTTAAACCCTTCAACGCGATGACGTACTTTTCATCATATTCTGGTAAATAAATGAACAGAGAAATTAATGATAAATATACCATTCGTTCCAGATAAATGAATAAATAAAATAATAAAATAATAAATAAATATATATATTTCCTTTTAACAATATAGATAAATTAATCCATTCTGTACCGGGACGTCTTTTTAATTTTATTGTAGCTATATTTAGGCGATGTTGTGCAGTTTAAGAGGGATCTGTGGTAGTAAAACGGGTTAAGTAAGAGAGTTCGAAGCCTGTTAATTGCTGGAGGCCATTTTAAAACTGAATATAATCATCTAATAGTAGCCAGAATATAGTTAAAAGACAAAACCGGTACAGAAGGGGTTAATGAACAGACACATTAATGAACAGACACATTAATGATAACTATACCCTTCGTTCCAGGTCACCCCGTGGCAGATGTGGAAGGTTCATATTGAGGGCGGTGGAGCCAACGCTAAAGTGAAGACTTTAGACTCCAGACTAAAGTTCCTGTGTGTTCCCCATCACTGTGCTCTTACCTGGTCTCTGGCTAAACTACCTATGTCGTGGTGAGTACTGGGGGTGTGAGTGAGAGAGAGAGAGAGAGAGAGAGAGAGAGAGAGATGGTTGGATAGATACATTGATAGATAGATAGATAGATAGATAGATATATAGACAGATAGATAGATATATAGACAGACATAGAAGGTGGTGGAGGTAATGCTAAAGTAAAGACGTTAGATTCCAGACTAAAGTTCCTGTGTGTTCCCCATCACTGTGCTCTTACCTGGTCTCTGGCTAAGCTACCTATGTCGTGGTGAGTAAAAATAGTAGGAATGAATTGTGAGTGTGGTTTCTTTTAATTACCAGTTGACTAATCAGATGAGTTAACCACTGCATAAGAAACTGCACTCGTAATTCAATCATCCGCATTATATTTCTATGCATAAGATCATGGGGAGGAACAGAACTTATGTGGGCAACTATTTAATTTCTGTATCAGTTAACCAGTCAGATGAGTTAAACACGGCGTAAGAACTATACTTGTAATTCACTCATGATGCAGATGTAGTATTTAACGCTATACACTCCCTCGTGGCCCCTTGTTACAGGGACATTTACTGGACATTTGCCACGAATCGCTAGACCTGAGTATACAAACTTTTGACATCTACCAATGGCACGGGGTGGGATCGAACTGCCGACCCTTTAATCAGCAGTCAAACGCGCTATTGACCATGCCTCGGCCCACATTATATTTCCATGTACTGTATAGGTCTCCCTCGATTTACGATTGGGTTATGTTCCTGAAAACCTGATCTTAAATAGAGAAATCATGTAGCGAACCCTAAAATGAATGGGGTAAATGAAGATGCATTCTGGGACCAGCCAAAACCCAAACACAAACACCTAAAAACCTATAATAATATCGTAAATCGGGGTATCGGATAGTGAGGGAGACTGTATAAGATCATGGCGAGGAACAGAACTCACATGGAAGATAACATACAGTACCGGTATATCCCTTTACACATAATACCTCTTTCTTTCCAGGGGTGGAGACCAAGCCGAGAGGAAAAGAACTCGTGTAACACTCTTAATTCATTCATGCGGATTGTATTTCCACGTATAAGATCACAGAGAGGAACAGAACTTATATTAATTATCAGTTGACTAGCCAGATGAGTTAACCACCGCAGAAGAAGTTAAGAACGACACTTGTAATTTAATCATGCGCATTATATTTCCACATAGGCCATAAGATCATGAATTTAAACTTTCTCCTCCACAATGCAGAACTTCTGCTTATCAAAATTAATTTATCCCTAGAACTAGTACTCTTTGGAATTCACTTCCCTCGAGTTGCTTTCCACAAACTTACAATCTACAAAAGTTTAAATCCAGTTGCTACAAACATTTTATGAATGGAGGATGCCTTTAGGCACATGGACCTTTTTGTTTTATCTGTGTTTTTCCTTCCTCCGTCCATTGTCTCTTTTAAAAAAAAAAAAAAAAAAAAAAAAAAAAAAAAAAAAAAAAAACATCACAGCGAGGAACAGAACACACATAGGAGAAAACACATATAACTTTACACACATACCCCTTTCTTTCCAGGGGTGGAGGGCAAGCAGAGATTACGTGTTCCAACAACCTGCAGGACCCCTACACTAACTGGATGGTGGAGCAACATGTTAATATGTATGGTAAGATTATTTATTGGTTTATAAATGTATTTATTGATTATATTTCTTTGCAAGGCTTCCTCCCTAGACCTCCATCAAGCTTTAAAAAAAACAAAGAAAAAAAAAACAAGATAAATGTTGTACATGGTGGAACAACACGTTAATATGTATGGTAAGAGCAACACCAATTTTGAATAGCCTGTTCCAATGGTTCTAGTCATCTTAACCAGTGGCGTATTTTAACCTGTGTGTGTGTGTGTGTGTGTGCCTCCTATGAAGGTATGTTGTTGGTATATGGGATAGGTAGCGACATTAATGCAGGGGTGACTTTAGTGTTAGTTACAATGTTAACACCTTACGAACGGCCTAGGCGGTAACTCCTACCTGCCAAGCAGGGGGTTTTACCCTAAACGAGCTTATTTCCGTGCTCTTTTTCATGCATAAACAAGAGCCAGAGCGTAATACAATTATGTATCCCTGAAAGGGCGATAATTGAGCTTTCCAATGACACCAGAACCATCCTTCTATGACCACGCGTTCTCTTGCAACGATCGTGCAAGACGAGTGCAAAATTCCTAAAATACGGTAATTTCCTTACATAATTCCCTGTCTAGCGAGGCAGTCAGTATGGCAGTGTGGAGGGGGGCCTCAGTTGTCGCGCGGGAGCCGTGCCGACCGGTCAGAGGGAACCTATGCTCCTCCCACCGCTCGGCTCTCTCTCGGAGCACATTACGTGCTCAAAATTGCATGCGACTGTAGCCGGGCCCCGCTCTTTAGGTTGGGGTTCTCTTGTCAGACTATAGCCGGGTGCCGCCAAAGAGGGTTTAAGACAGTTGGAGGGTGCTTGGAGTTGTTGGTTGCATCTTGGAAGGAAGAATCGTCACTGAGAAACAAACAGTGTGCTGCTTAAGCAACTTCATGTGGATTATAGACCTAAACTTCAATAGATGACCAACCATTGAGATGATATCAGAATGACATCTGATTATAGAGACGATAATGACGATGTGATTATGATTACTACTATGATGATTCTTCATACTTAAACTCCGTCTCTCTCTCTCCCCCAGTCAAAAACTCGACCTACAACCACCTCCGGGCGTCATTCCCCGAGCGGCTGGTGGAGACTCACCGGATCATGAAATGGGTTAATGGCCGACTGAAGCCCAAGGGGGAAGACCTCATCAACGCTCACAGACCCTGGATGTGGCCTATATTATACAAGGTTCGTGATTATTACACACTCTTTAGGAAATGCATAGCCAGAGGAGTTATTATTGCATGGCAAGTGAGTGGGGGAGGATGGGAAGGGGTAGGTGGTGTGGGGTTTGGTATTGGTGATGAGGAGGGTCTTGACTGTGGTGTGCGGGGGGGGGGGGGGGGGGGGATCCGGGGGGACTCGGGAGGAGTTGGGGTACCTAGGCTAAACTCCTTGTCCTCCATGGCCCTCTTGCACACTGGGGTCCCCTTCATAGTGTGTGTGGGTCTTCTTCCTGCCACTGACCAGCCCAGCC